>CM002479.1:15502966-15608253 GCA_000325765.3 Leersia perrieri
TTTTTCTTTCAAAAGTTCAAAAAAATTATATTGCCAATTCCGTTTTAGTTATATTCTTTTTTCTTAATGTTAATAAAAAAAAGAAGAAAATTCTTCTTTTTTCTTTCTAAAATTGGATATTGGCTGAAAGACAATCAGATAGATTTTCTCTTCAGCGAGCATTTCCATATAGGACTTGTTATAATAAAACAAGCGGGTTATATAATCTTAATAACTAGGATATATGGTGTCGACTTCAGACGTCACGACTACGGTATTTGGCTAGTATGGGGAACGTCGGTAACAGGGTATACGCGAGATTGAAGCTAAAGAGATGGAGACAGGGATTTTCAAACAGGTTCGGGCCCCTTATCTAACTGTTGGCCAAAGCCAGTCTTGCTCTATATTCACCAACATCATATAGGTACAATATTTTGGAGAAACTCGTCAACTTGTATCTCCTTCTGTCATCTTCTTCTAGCTTGTCTCCTCCTAGAGGGTCTTGTATTTATACCCATAGAAGTCTTCTTGTCCAAGTAGAACTACGGAGACCAATTATGGATACAATCCGAGTAATCCTTGTAGTTTCTGTATAGAACTCTTCTCATCCTTCCTTGTTCGGAACTCCTTCTGTATACGAGGTATTATCCGTATAAGACTAGATATAGGGTGGGCCCTGCCGAGCGTTAATCGATTACTATTGGGTATGTTGTTTCCATAACACTGACATATGATGTATAAGAATAAATTCTGAAATAGTTGGAAATGAATGGACGTAGTTGTAGAAGGTTGGGGATGTAAATTGGACTTATATTTTTCTTCCTAAGGAAGTGGGCTCATGGGCTGGGATGAGAGGAACCAAAACTAAACTTATATTCTGCTGGCTAGGGGCTTCATAGGCCGAAGCCGGCAGGGGGGTGTGACCCGATGCGGAATAGGGGAGTGGGAGAGAGAGCACTGACAGGTGGGTCCACCTGTCATAATCTTTTACCTGCCTTCCTCTCTCTTCTTTCTTTCTTCTTCTTCGGCGCCAGGACAAGGCAAAGGGGAAAAAAGGGGTGCCGGCAGAGGGCTCTGGGGGAGGGTCAACCGCTGAGGCACGCGAAGGGCTGCGGCGCTACACCGGCTCCATGCCTTGGAGGTTCCAGGGAGGAAGGGACAGAGGAGATGTACTCGCTGGATTTAGAGCAAATGAAGGGGATGGCAGGGGCTAGTGTGGGCAACGGGAGGGTTGAGCGAGGGAGGAGGCACGAGGGAAACGGTGGGTGTTGCCTGGCTTTTATAGCTGTAGCGGGAGAGGATAAGACCGGGCAGCTCGGGCCTGGCAACGCTGGCGGATTTTCCGCGATGACCGAGAGCGCAGATGGGTCAGGGGGGAGGGTGTAGGGTGGTCGGCGGCATCGCGTAGCAGAGAAGAGGTGGGCACGGTGTGGAGGCGCGTCGTGCTCGGTGGTGACGGGGGGTCCGATGCGGCGGAAAATGGCAAGAGGAAGACAACGAGGGCGGACCAAGGCCGGCGCAGAAGCTCGACGTGGAGCCGGAGCGGGGACAGGAGGGCTTCATGACCGCCGGCGAGCGGTGCGACTCACGTAGCGGAGTGATGGGGCGGTCCAAACGCGGCGACGGCAGGGCCTGGTGTGGCGGAGGATGGTGACGGTTGGCGCTACACGGGGTTGCTCGGAGAGTTCGCAAGTGGGTGGCGATCAATTGGTTCAGAGCGGGCCCACTTGTTAGGCAGAGGGGACACGGTGTGAGCGAACGCACGGGAAGGAAGACGATGGACCAGAAGAAAAATTTGACCAGGGTTTGGCTGGAACAGGAGGAAATTATATCAGGGGAGTGAGGATGAGTTAAATACGGGGAATTTACTTTAGAAAAGGACTTTTGGGTCGGGATTTTTGAGCTAGAAATAACAAGGAGTGAACTAATTATGCAATCAAAGAAACAAAATTTAGAAGATAGATTTTTAATAAAAATTTATGTTTACGGCGGCGAAAAACAGGGCATTACAGTGGGAGGGGTGACGGTCGGTTCTCCTTTGTCGTCGGTCGTCACTCGTCAGTCGTTGCAGGTAATCGTCCATATCATTTGACAGTCTTGACTACGACTATTTTGTGAGGAATAGAGTTTGTACAGATAGAGACGGAGCGATGTCCATCTCCTCTAGTCTGTTTGGATCCTCCGGGCTAATAATTAGCCCTCTGAAATCTTACTATTTTAAAATATCAAACATAAAGTATTTACAAATCTAATTCCATAACCCCTAGGCTAATTTACGAGACGAATCTAGTGAGGTATATTAGTTCATAATTAGCAAATAATTAATGTAGTAAATCATTAATTAATATACCTCGTTACATTCGTCTCGCAAATTAGCACATGTGTTATGGGGTGAGCTCTGCCACTAATTTACGTTTAGTGCTCCTAAATAGCAAGATTCCGAAGGGCTAATTATTAGCCTGGAGGATCAAACAGGGTCCTCATCTCAACAATCGGAACGAGATCCTCTAACGTCGCCATCGCAACGTCGGGTGGAGTTGCACCGCTGGATCTGCATCGGATGGACGAAGTGACTTGGTCTGCTCCGCATCGCAGGAATCTAGCAAGCAAGAGGGCTTAGCAGGCTCGTGCTTGGGCCATACCAGCGAAATCAGCCCACGAACATGCTGCCGCTCGGTCATGTTGATGTGGAGCAGTGGAGGGGGGAAAATGTGCAATACGCTCAGACAGCTGTTGTTCTCTGGACTATGGGTGACGAGGCTGAGAATGACGAGCTAAGCTAGCTTTTGTGGACTTCAGTCGAAAGTCTCACCAGGTACCAGCTAGCTGCCTCTCTCTTCTATCATATGTACGTATCGGCCCATGCCTGTGTTTCAACTTTTTGTCATCATGTATAGGTACGCACCGGAGATTAAAAAAAAACTTCGAGGTACAGTAGGTAGGAAGGAAGGAGGACCCACCGTGACTCATTGTACGAGGTACAGTTGGTAGGAAGGAAGGAGTCTCGTCGCCTCCGCAGATCTCCTCCATCCCAAGAACGCCTCCGCCGGCCGCTGCCGTCCTTTGCTTCGTAAGCACTTCCAATCTCTCTCTCTGTGTTCTAGACCCTCTTTGGCCTAACCTTCTATTCGCTTATTATTGGGATTAGACTATAGTAATTGGGGTTCAGCCCCCTTCCTGCGAAGAATTACTCCACAAAACTGAGGTTAATTTCGGTAATGTCTCTTAATCTTGTACACTACTCGATACTACGTACTACGCGCTCTATGTTTTGTTCCCCTCCAAGCACAAATGGTCACCTTGCTATAGCAAGCTGTCGATTTATGTTCTAGTAACAAATGCAAACTTTTTTTTAAGTAAATTTTAGAAAACCCCTGATTTATAGTCAAAATTATAGAAAACCACACATATTATGAATCGTGTCACTTAACCCTGGATATTATGGTCATAAGGTTTCATAAAACCCTACCCCTATACATGTGAAACTATAAATATACCTAAATTTTAAATGTTTTTGGTACTTTTAGATGGTTGATTTACAATAAAAGTGATTGCCATACTTTTTTCTAATTCAAATAATGTATTTTCATATATTCTAAGTTCACTATAAATTTAAATAGCATGGGGTTTTCTGAAACATATATACCATAAATCCTGTGGTTATGTGCCACAAGTTAGAATATATAGAGTTTTATGCAACTATGACCATAAAACATGGGGTTTTCTGAAATTTACTCTTTTTTTTCTTTCTAGAATTTCTGAATTCAGACAATCCCACATTTCACTTGGACTCTGTCCACAAGCCAAGCTCCCAAAAAGCTGGAGCAGTATTGCGATATCTTATGGCCTATGTATGTTTGGTTTAATAAGGTTATGAGTTTTGGCAATCAGACTAGAAGTATTATAAGATAGGAGTATTAGAAGGAGTGGATTTGTTGAAAAAAAGAATTATTAGACCTAATAAAGTATATACACATGTAGTATATCTATATACATCAAATTTTGTTCCAAAATTTTGGGTATTCCTGGGAATACAGGGAATACCCATTGAATTCGCCACTGCTAGCTGGAGTACCTACCTTGCAGCTGATTCTTGCATACCCCTCTGGCTACATTAGAAGAGCAAAATGGCGGAGTTGGAGCACCGTACGTATGCACGCGTGGGGCTCCTGGGCAACCCTAGCGATATGTATGGAGGCAAGGTGATCTCCTTCACCATCACCAACTTCTGGGCCACTGTCCATCTTGTTCCATCCAAAGATGATGGCCCCCTTGTGATCAGGCCACACCCACAACACGATTTCGTCAACTTCGCCTCCCTTCCACACCTCGTAAAAATCTCTCTATCTTCTTCTTTCTCTCTTCAGTGCCCGCATTACATAAACAGAGCAGACAATATGTCTTGCCACAGAATTGGATATTCCGTTTCTAATTGCATGAAGGAGAACTATCTGCATAATTTAGATAACCATGGTAATAATTTTTCCCGTATTAATTGAATGATTGGTTGGTTGATCTTGGTATGAAAAAAACACTTGAAACAGCTTCAAGATATCTACAGCATGGGTTTAAAGTTGTTTTCCTTTCTTGTCATTGCACAACTTCCATAGACTATTGATAAATATGTCCCTTTTGTTTAGGTGACTCGCTTTCAAAATGAAGGATGTTATGGAGGGGTTCGGCTGCTCATGGCCATCTGTAAAGTTTTCTATAGCCACTGTATCCAACACGGTATCACACTAAAGGAGCAAAATTTCACCTTATCATATGATACTAATATTCCTCGGCAGGTGGGATAATCAGCATTTTAATACCTTTGTGTCCTTTTTTTAAGTCCTATCAGACTCGCAATATTTAATTGATTTTCTATGCTGACTAGAGGATCTTCTTCTCATTATCTTGAAGTTAATGCTCTTTTTTTCTGACTAATGCTTTTTTTTTATAACAGAGGTTTCCCTCCCATTTTCATTAAGAGAAATGTAAAAGCATTTTTTTCTAACTAACTACCAAATTACGCGGCTAGCGTCGATACAGACTTATATTGATGATGATTGATTTGTTTGTTCCACTTTAAGCAATATTGTTCATGCCTGCTCGTTCCTTCGTCGTTTTCGCCGCCTTCATTTGATTTTTCTCATCCATCATCGTTGTCGTTGCAGTTTTATTTCACTTACTTAGTTGCCTCCGTGGCTCTTGTATACTCACTTGTCACCATCACTTGCTGCTTACGCGGACCGAGTGATCTTGTTTGTTGTCAGTGCTGCTTGTGCGTGCTTCCTATCCCCCGCGCATGGATGGTTCGAGCTCACCCTTCGCCATCCAACTCACACCCGTTCCTAGCTCCCTGACTCATGCTTCTTTTCAGCTACCACTTGTGTGTGTTACCACCATCGTAGCCTTTGTAGCTCATGTATGCTCGTCGATAGTCGCAGCCAATGGTACATTCTAACTTGCCGATGCCGCTCACTGCTTTGAAAGATCATGAGTGCATGTGCTCGCCCGCTGTCGTCGCTTGTGCTTGTTTGTATGCCATTGTTGCTCTACTTGCAACTACCGATTGTATGTGTTTGTCTGTCGCTCGTAATTGATCTTCTTCTATAATTATTTGGAACATGTACGTACAGACCTACTCCTCTTACTACTAATACTACCGGAACTCCTAATTCTAACGTTGCTACGTTACTACTGATTTTAATTACTTTGGAAACTCCTAATTCTATCGTTCCTACACTATTACTCTTAATCCTTAATTACTATGGAAACTCCTAATCATGTACCGTTGATACAGTATTACTCAACTGTTAACCGGACCTCCGGAACTCCTCATCCTTGTTCTAATTATGTTACATATTAATTCCGATCACATTTCTATTGCTACTCCTCGTAATATCCCTACGATCTTAAAACCATATCGCCACGTATATTATATAACTTGAGTTTTTCTATTTAGGTGTCTAATTTGATATTTTCTTGTTTTAGTTTATCTAAAATTGCATCTTTGATGAATTGTTCTTTTAATATTTCTTTTAATGTCGGATTTTTGGTTATTTCTGAATTGTCTACTCTAGACACTCTTTCAAATTTTCTTAGTTTTTAATTCCGAATTTCAGTTATTTCTAAATTGTATTTCTATATGGACTCTAGACCCTATTTCAAATTTACTTATTTTTTATTTCGAATTTTAATTGTTTCTAAATTGTATTTCTATATGTACTCTAGACCCTCTTTCAAATTTACTTATTTTTTAATTTCGAATTTTAGTTTTTTCTAAATTGTATTTGTACATGGAGTCTAGACCCTCTTTTAAATTTTCTTATTTTTTAATTCTAATTTTCAGTTATTTCTAAATTGTATTTCTACATGGACTCTAAATCACTCTTTAAGTATCCCTTATTTTTAATTCCGAAGATCATAAATTATATTCCTACTATAACTCTTTTTTTTCTCCGATTAATATGGAAATTTCTAGCCTCCAGAGCGAACGTGGCGCCTCCTTTCAAGGCTGTTTTAATAATATAATAGATGTTTATGTTGCTAAGTTGGATTTTGTTTATGATAACCAATTTATAATGTCTCTTCTTGTCTGCAGGCTGGGCTCTCTGGTTCAAGCGCAATTATTTGTGCTGCCCTAAGCTGCCTTCTTGATTTTTACAACGTCAGACATCAAATAAAAGTTGAAACTAGACCTAATCTTATCCTTGATGCTGAAAAAGAGCTTGGAATTGTTGCTGGTCTTCAAGATCGGGTGGCACAGGTTCATGGTGGGCTAGTCTATATGGTATGTATATATGTTGTATAATTCATACTTCCTCCGTCTCAAAATATAGCTATATTGGACCGGATATGACATTTTCTACTCCAATGTATCTGGATAAACCTCAGTCCAGATACATTAGACTAGAAAATGTCCCATCCGCCTAAAGGTAGCTATATTTTGAGACGGATGGAGTACTTAGCTATAGGGATGAAAACGGAGCAGATAGTTTTCGTCCGCTCCGAAAAAAAAAGATATGGAGGTAGCTCGGTGCAGATATTTTCTGGATAATTCAAATACCGATACAAATACAGATAATTTCCTCCAGATACAAATACGAATATGGTATGGCAGTTTTCGATGGATATCCGGATATTATAAAATCCGGATATCCGGGAATATCTGGAAAAAAATTCTAAATATACTTGCCTCGGTTGCCGAGCCCCCGCCGTCGCCGTCGCCGCACGATGGCGGACCTGGTCACGTCTGGACCCCGGATCAAGCCGCCCAGGGGTCGCCGTCGCCGCACACGCCGCTGGATCCGCTCGTCGCCGTCCGCCGCACGCGAGCTGAAGGGCTGAGCACCGCTACCGCCTGCGCGCGCGGCCGAGCGCCGCCGTCGCCTGCTCGCGTCGCGGCCCCGAGCGCCGCCGTCGTCGCCTGTACGGATGAAGAGGAGAGAGAATGAGAGAGAGAATAGGGTTAGGGCTTGCCAGTTTGGGGGTTAATGTGTTCTAGTTGGCCAAATGGGCTAGCTATTTTCTCAGCTATTGGGCTAGTTTCATGTCGGGCTGAAGGTTAGTTTTTTTATTTTATTATTTCATTGCACCATTGTGAAGTAATACATAAAAATGTTTATTATATACATAAGAATATATTTTTTATATGTAATAGACTACGTATAAGTTGTCTAATAGAAGTTTCAAAAATTTTAGAACTGATCTACTATTTTCTATATGTTAAATGAATTTCTACATGATTATCAGAATTAATTCAAAATTGAACTACATGCGCATCTAACAAGATACACAAAATTGCAAAAAAAATATATTTAGGCTCATGTTTTCTACTCTAACCAATGTCCTGGAGATAGATGAAAAATTAAATTGTCTTCTACAGACAATTCACACTTCTATCTCTAAATTACCACATAATAATTACAATATTATCTAAATTTGGTCAGAAAATTCTCAAAATTGGCATGACAAGATATTTTTGGTCCATAAGCTTACCATAAAAAAATTAAATAATTTTAATAAAGTAGAACCATACATTATTCATAAATAGGGACATCTCTTGCATTGTTTTTTAAACAATGCAAGAGATGTCCCTATCTGTGAATAATGTATGGTCCCACTTTATTAAAATTATTTAATTTTTTTATGAAAAATATGGACCAAAAATATGTTGTCATGTCAATTTTCAAAATTTTCTGACCAAATCTAGATAATATTGTAATTATTATGTTATAATTTGGAGATAGAAATCTGAATTTTCCCTAGAAGATAATTTAATTTTCCATCTTTCTCAAGTACATGGGCAATAATGGAACATATGATCCTAAATAATATTTTTTTGTATTTTTTATATATTATTAGATGCACACATAGTTCAATTTTGAATTAATTCTAATAACCATGTAGAAATTTATTTAACATATAAAAAATAGTAAATCAGTTCCAAAATTCTTGAAACTTCTAAGAGACAACTTATATGTAGTCTATTACCTATTAAAAATATACTGGTGTATATAAGATAATTATTTTTGTATGTTACTTCATAACAGTGCAAAAAAATAAAAAAGGAAAAAGATATCAGTATATTTTCGTCTGACGTTTTTATTTATGATTTCATGATAGTACCAATTACATCTCTACGACTCTACCGGTACCTATATTTGATATTATTTGTGTCGGATTTTTTAATAAATTGGTACCTATAATTAGTTACAGGTGTCGATTTTTTATTTCACTTGAAGTAATGCTTTTAATTTGTGATGCATCCTAAAATAAAAAATATTTTGATTAAATTAGCTACATATATGTGGTATTATTTGTCTCTGCGAATGGTTTGAGTGGTTTGTATGTTCCGAGAAATATTTGTTTTCGTATTCATGTCCGACCATATTTGATCCTTATTTGTATTCGAGATAATTCGTATTTGTTTCCGTATCCTTGTTATCCGTATCCATATCTGCATCCGGCTAAAAATATGAAAACGAATATGGCACGGATATTATCCGTCCGTATTCGCTCCGTTTTCAGCCCTACTTGGCTAGCAATATTCTGCAATGGGTGGTTGGTACAGCAATCCACCTAGAGGCTAAATAATATGCCACTGTTTGGTTAAAATTAATTTCACTTGCTGTGTTTCGTCATTCCCCGAGTATAGGATTTTCGCAAGGAGCATATGGACACAATGGGGCATGGCGTATACACACCATTGGGTATCAATCTTCTACCTCCTCTGTATCTAATATATGCAAATAATACAAGTGACTCTGGCAAGGTTATTCGAACTAGAGATATTTTGCTTTGACTGTTGCAAAAATGACAGAAAAAGAATGATAGCTAACTGAGGTCTCCGTGTCCCTTGTTTAAGCTAGGTCCACAGCAGTGTTAGACAAAGATGGCTTGATGGAGAGGAGTTTATAGTGTCATCGATGGAAGAAGTAGCCCAGCTGGCCCTTGATGGCCACAAGGCTTTGTTGGAGCAGAATTAGAATGAACTCGCGAGGCTTATGAACAGGAATTTTGATCTTCGGAGGTAAGAGCAAGATCAATTGGAATACTCACTCCGTCCTAAAATATAGCAACCTAACAGGAATATGATCCCTCCTAGAACAATATATCTGGACATGTTTCTTGCCTACATACGTTGTCTTAAGAGAGGTCAAATCCCTATTAGTTTGTTATACTATGGGACGAAGAAGGTAATACTTTTTAGTCGGTCAGTTACTCCTGTAGTAGGAGTTAAATAAATAAATTAAATGTTTTTTGACCACCAATGCAACAAGTAGGCAAATGTTTGGAGACGATGTGATTGGGATGGTGAACATAAAGATGGTGGAGGTGGCGAGGAGCGTGGGCGCGGCAGCCAAGTTCACCGGCAGCGGTGGCGCCGTGGTGGCCCTCTGCCCAGACGGCCAAGCGCAGCTTCTTCTTCTGCAGAAGGCGTGCCAGGATGCCGGCTTTCTTCTGCAGCGAATCCAAGTCGCACCATCCTGTAGTTTCTCCTCCTCGTTTTGTTCTGAGCTCTCTTCTGTTATGTTACTACCGTACATACATACATACATTTCGCTTTGCTCTGAATGTGTACGCCTAGCCTTGCCTGCACGGAACATTGTATGATTATTGAATGTATTATTTTCTAAGTAGTTTAAACCAACGTGAAAATTGTTTAGAGAGTTATGTTAGTTAGACGATGAAAATAGGGTCATAAATATTTAAAATTGTTTATTATTTTTTTTATTTTCTTCCGTTACAACGCACGGACATATTTGCTTATATTTTAAAGCCACCAACTGGTATAATCATCAACATAGCATGTCCAGATGCAATTTTTAGTTGCCAGATTCAAATGCATTGTCCTGATCTAAAATATGATCAGTGACCATAGAGGATAAAATAAGAAAAATTGAAGTATCTCAAACAACTGGGCACCTCGAATTGCCATCATCATGATCTCTACTTGTCAATGCAGAAGTCCATTATCTCAAATTGTCTGGTGAAAAGTTGCACCGAAAAGAAGAAAATAATATTGATAGCATGCAGCACAAACAAACTCCAAAATAGGTGATCCTTGATTCACATGAATGATTGACACTCTTTCTTAAAAAACATGCCATGCTTTGATGTATTACAAGGATCAACCAAGTCCAAATTCTCAAATAACTCATGTGCATACAAATTTAAAGATGAGACTTTTATTGCACAGCTCTGCATAGAACAAGCTAATATTGTAATGCCGGATATCATAGTTGCTTCCCAACATAACCCAGAAAGGGAACATTAATAGGGACAACTTGAGAGGCCCTCAGTTGTTGTCTCATTCTGCTTAGTCTGCCTTCACAAGGACAAAAACTGGCTTGCTCCCCAGCTTGTCCCGACCCTGAAAACCATGCAATATTAGAGCACTGGAAACCATCTTAAGCCATGCAATTTATAACCAAAGTTTAGTACACCTCTAAATTCCTGGCAGTGACAAATGCAGATAATTCCAAAGTTCGTTTTTTCTAAAATGAACTTTTGATCACAAAGAGCACATCTTTTTCATTATTCCTAAGTCTTTTGCAACGAGTAAATGGTCATGATTTGCTAAAATTTTCTTTCTTGTTGCTAGTCCTAAATTGTAAGGTGTAATATCTCTATATTGTAAGTTACGATTTATGACGTCAGGTCACAGTGCATGTGCATTACCCCAATAAATGGGCAGCCAAATTGAAGCTACCTACAGTACATGGATTTTGGTCGAGCAGAACCACAGAAATTCTCCATACTCACATCTAAGTAAAGGTTCTTTTTTTCTCGAGCATGCATATCAATTATGCAGTACATGTCCACATGCTAGCTTAATACACTTGTCTGTGTAATAGAATCAGAGAGATTGATTCATAAAAAGGAAAAACTTTTTACCTTCAACTCTGGCAATTCAATGACACAAGCACATTCGACTACCTCTGCCCCAGCACGCTCTACAAAGTACCAAATGTATGTTCAGGATGTTGTAAAGCATAATCCATTCAAATTTCTGAAAGAAATTTAATCTTTGAATAGCGAAAAGAATAAAAAGTCCTTCAAAACATTAATTCACTAAACTCCATGTATATGCTTTACATATTTATCTCAAAATTTGGCAAGGAATATCGGACTCATGTGGTTATAAAAGCTACGATTATGAATATACATCGAATGGAGCGGGTATAAACTACATCTGTTCAGTATCTCAGAAAAAGGGGACTTGTTGTGAATATCATGCTTTATAAAATTTAACTGGCTGAGTTTAGGACATTAGTCTTCGGAGTATAAAACAAACTAAAGTAGAACCTTACCAAGAAGGTTGACAGCTGCACATAAGGTTCCACCTGTAGCGATTAGATCGTCAACAACAACAGCCCGATCATTTGGCTCCACAGCCCCTACATGCATTTCTATTTTGTCTGTACCGTATTCCAAAGAATATTCTTCCGAGATCACCTCACCTAGTAAAAACATGTAAGATTATAAGCTACGACATCTCTTAGGCTAAGGAGTAGCTGTTCAGGTTCTGTAGGGGTCGCATGTTAAATAACAAAAATTTAGCAAAGATACATACCAGGTAACTTTTTTGGCTTCCTCAATGGAACAAACTTTGCACCTAGTGCTAGAGCAATGGGAGGACCAAAAATGAATCCCCTAGCTTCAACACCTGGGCAAATCACAGTGCAGAAAGTATGAAAACTTTGTGCAACAGAACAAATATTTATCTCAACTACATCATTTCATATTCTAAATTTTCAATCATGAATACTTGTAATGCCGAAAATTCAAGTACTGAATTTAACATTACCAACAATTACAGTGATCCCTTTGTCCTTGTATCGCTCGACGAAGAGCTCGATCGTGTCACGAAATGCCTCAGGGTTGAGAAGCATCGTTGTGATATCTTGAAACATAATACCTACATAAAGAAACAGCAATAAAAGTTTTCAAAAATTGAGAAAAATGCAGTGTTTGTTATTTGTATAGCTGTGTTGAAAACATAGCCGTATCAGTTAAAGAGCACTCTGCCAACATAATATTAACCCATGTTCCATACACCTCCCCCACCCACCATGGAGAAAACAATGCATGACCAACTAGGAAAAAAAAAAGTACTAGTACCACTGCCACACCCACACAAAGCCAAGTTCACTAGTAGAAAAGCAGCACTGCATCATAACAAAGCTCCCCTCCCACTTGTACAAACAAAGATCCCCAATCCATTAACCCAGGCACTGAGCACTTACTAGCTACTGATTGACCATCCAGTCAAAGTACAATCACACAATCCTCGTGCCAAATTTAGGCAATATCCAGTCTGTACAGAGCTACCACTTCCGTGATGAAATCCCAGACAACAATCATACAGCCAAACCTCGATTCCCAGCAAACACGAACTACATCACATCATCCGCCATAGCCGCCGCCAAGCATCGAACTGCCCGACCGACCAACCAAGCAAAAGCAAACTAGTAACTACAGTACACTACTCGAGAGAGAGCGAGCAAGGGAGGGGGATCGATCACTAGTTCACTACGAACCTGGCTTGGGGAAGTCGGGGATGACGCGGATGGTCGACGCGATCCGCGCCACGCGCGCCTCGAAGTCTCCCCCTCCCGCCGCCGCCATCACCACCGCCCTTTGCCTCCCCCGCCGCTCGACCCGCACGCTCCTCGCGCCTCCGCCGAAGCCGCCGCCCCACGCGGAGCCCAAGCAGCAGAAGCGCGTGGCCGGGAGGAGGAGGAGGCGAATCGGCGGCGGCGATGAGGTCATGTGCTGCTCTCCTTCGCTTCGCCTTTTTATTGACCCCCAGCAAACCGGGTGGTGGGGGGATTTCTTTCCCCCGCAACCCGATACCAGTGTTTCTCTGACAGGTGGGCCTCTCTAGAGATGGGGCCCACGTGTCAGTGGGTTTGGGTGGATGGAGGAGTGGTGACTGGGGGGAGTGAGGGCGTGCGTGGTTCATGACGCCTTTTTGCGCCTGCGTCCACCAACCGGTGTGTGTGTGGGGGGGATTGGGCCGTGGGCCGCCGACGACATGTGGGCCCAAGGGGTGAGGTTTGTTGTTGGGATGACATGTGGGGCCCACCGATGGAGGGGTGACAGCTGGGGCTGGGGCGGCGTGATTCTTGCGTGTGCGTGCGTCTTCTTCTTCGTGGGGATTTGGGGATGCAAGGTGGTGACAGACTGATCAAAGTGAAAGTGAAAGCCAAATCTAATGGAATCTGGGCTTTCATCATGTGTACGTACTGTCTTTTCTGTCGTTCGGTTGCTCAAATTTCATGGGAAAGAAGAGGGTAGGAAAATTGGCCATTAAAGTGCTTTGCCATTTTTATGGATAGAGTTAAACCTGTTGTTATTGGCGTCCCACTAAGTCACTGATTATTATATGACATTTGGACCTGCCCCATCTGTAAGATTGGCAAGATGTTAAATCTCCCCCCGAAAAAAAAGTTGGGTCATCCATCACTTGATCATGATGTGTTTGTCAAGAGACCAGGTTAGACTTAACTACCACTAGCAAATCAGAAAATCTATTTGGAGCTGGGGCGCAGTCACGCCTTAAACGGCGACCACGCCGAACGGTCGACGTGTGTCCCTCCCACGCATTCCGGATCGAACACCTCCGACGCGCGTGCTCCCCACTTCAACCCGTCGCTCTTCCCCGTCGCCACCTCTACCTTCGTGGCGCCGCGCTCTCCCTCCCCAGTGTTGGCACCCTCGCCTCTCCTTCCAGCGCTCGAGCCGCAGAGGAGCTCACCGGTGCCAGATCCGCTTGGCATAGGCGCATAGGAGGTCGCCGACGCCAAATCCAGCGCAGCGGAGCTCGCCGGCACCAGATCTGCTTGGCATCGGCGTGGAGGAGGTCGCCGACGGTAGATCCGTCTTCTCTCCCCTCACTGGCGTCAAGCTTGGTGGCGGAGATATTTGTGACTTAACCGTGGATGTAACTCTGTCTTAAGCGTGGATGTAACTCAATATATTTTTGATGTAATTTAGTATAACAGAGAATGTAACTTTATTATACCATGGATGTAACTTAGTATACTGGGATATAACTATATAACTTTCAATGTAACTTAGTATAACTTTTGGATGTAACTCAATGCAACTGAGTTTGTAACTTAGTACACCGTGGATGTAATTTTTAGTACAATTGAGGATGTAACTTTAGTATACCATGGATATAACTTAGTATATTGGGATGTAACTTAGCGCAACTTTGGATGTAACTTAATGTAAATGAGGATGTAATTTAGTACATCGTGGATGTAACTTAGTATACCGTGGATGTAATTTAGTATAATTGAAGATGTAACTTTAGTATACCATGGATGTAACTTAATGCAACTGAGGATGTAACTTAGCATACCGTGGATGTAACTTAGTATAATAGTATAATTGGATGTAATTTAGTATACCTGAAGGATATAACTTTGTACAACTGTGGATATAATCTACTTAAGGCTACGTATCTGAAATTGATGCTACAGATCAGTCTTCTCTTCTTTTCTCAAATTTTGGATTCAGATTTAATGGTTTTTTCCCTACTCTTTCTTCTCCTATTTTTAGTGCTTTCTCTTTGATTTTTTCGAGATTCCCCAACCTTCTCCCGTCGTCTGTTCGGGGGTGGCGGCGGCGAGAGTGACGGCGCGTGCGGGTGTGGGCTACGCTGCGCGCGGGGGGCGGGAGGGGAGTTTGCACGCGCGGGATGCGGTTTCCGAAAACGGAAACGCGTGCTTCCCATTTTAGGGGGTCACGCGATAGGGCATCCTGGCGCCCGATCTCATCTATCTAGTCGGGTCCCTAGCAAATACAAATACACGGAATATCACAACCATGTTTATTACAAAAAGTAAAGGAAGAGTTTTCCTATCGATGATACTTAGAGGGAGGTGAGGCGAAAACCACTAGTAACTCACAACTTCTCCTTTAGATTCCGACAACGCCGGCATAACCTCAACGGCGTCCGGAAAGTACCGTCAAGCTCCATGTACTATACTGAACTCTCCATATTCGTGGAAGAGATTGATGGTGCCAACAAGACTAGTGCCTTTGGCAGCTGAATCCAAAGAAAAAGAACATCTAACTATGCCACCAATTATACTAAGCTAATTTTGCTTTTGCATGGAAAGACATAGCAAATGGCTTTGAGCAATTTGGTCAGCTAAGTTAGTCTTGATCTAACTAAGTGTGGTATGAAAAGAACATTGCGATTGCAGTATAAAAACTACAGCATAATACTGGGCATTTGCTTCTTTTCTCAGTCTGTACCTGGTTGCATTGATCGCCTCGTGACTTTGTCTTCTTTTCCATTGTCGCTGCCGTCGGCTGGGTCCAATGGATGCACAGGAGGCAAAACAAGAGACTGGAATTCACAATATTGGACTGTAAGCACGATCGAACAAGCTGTCTGCATTTTTTTTTTCATCTAGCCTGAAAATCCGTTGCATTGCTCGTGACATTGCTTCTTTTCAAAAAATTTTGTTGTGATGAGCAGCGCAGAGAAATGATGATGGAAAAACTGAGGGATAAACAAGAGGGAAATGAGAAAGAATGGATGGATTGGTGACACAATAGAATAGTAAAGTTGTTGTCTGCATTTTGTTCTTTTTCATGCACCTGGGAGATGGTTGCATTGGCATTTCTTCTTTTTATGCAGTTGGGGACTAAGCCAAATGGTGTACTACCTACTCTCTCTGTCCCAAATAAAACGGATTCCTGAAATCAAAATGCTTGTGTAGTGACCAAACAAAATGACCTTTGTGGACAAAGTTTGAATCTTACAAGTTGTTTTTTTAATGAAAGGAGTGGCAAAGTAAGATCGAGATGGTGTGGTAATTAAGGAGAGCACATCGAACCGTAGCAGGTCATATACAGGGGTGATTTGTGAGTTCTCCATTTTCCAATAATCTCTCAATGGAAGACTTCCAAAATTTTCAGGGAATTTTCAGAAAAGGCATGGAAGGAATTTGGATTGAGCTCAATTTTGAAAATAAAGCCTTTTGATCTTTTTAATTTGAGAAGAGTCTTCTATGGATGGACTGAGATCTTTATTGGCTTAACAAATGGAATTAAAATAAGTTTCAAAATAAAATTAATTTTGTTCAAAATAGGTTTTATACCTTAGCAAAAACTACGGTGTTAAGAATAGGAGAAATTGCCAGGGTCCTCCACTGCTTGCTGGGTGATGGCACTCAGCAAGCCGTTGTTCATGTGAGGAGGTGCTCCAGACTTCAAATTGTTCATCCCATATATCTCTTGACAATAATAAGTATCATTAGTTTATGAGAGTTTTTACGGTCCAAAAAAAGCTTCCTCATGGTACCGGTACCTCAAGTTCTCGAGGTACCAAAACACAATCTAATCGTTTATTTTAAGATAGTCTGAAAAATGAATGGTTGAATTTTATTTTTAGTATAGAGTACCTTTCTTGAACCGTAAGAAAACTCATAAGTCTTAAACCAAACTTGGCACATCAACTACTGCCACACAGCCTCTGTCCTCTTCCTTCTCAGCGGCAGATCCTGATGAATGGAGAACCAATCAAAATTAATCAGATGGGCAGCTCTAGTGATGTAAGCAAGATGGCGGATTACTTATCTAAAAGCTAACAAAAAAATCAACTGCAGAATAGCTGAAAACCAATTACAGAGCATCAAGTTTTTTGCTCCCACTAGCTGCCCTACGCCCCTACCATGGGAGATGTAACTAATGTACTCTGTTTCTACTCCCCTAAAAAAAATGCATGAGTTCTCAAAAAAGAGAGGATGTCAGTGGTTCACCTGTCATGTAACATCTTTGACCATACCTAGCTCCAGCTCTCAGCTCTTAATACTACATGTTGGTGAAAACCTGCTGGTTCTTTGAATGTCAGGGCCATTGCTAGCTCTGTTCATGTTGGTGAAAGCACCACTTACATAGTTGCATTACATCTTATGGTAAAAAAAAAAAAAAAACACAATAGCAACAGACCAACAGTTCAAATTCAATAATGACTGCATTGAGTTTCAATGTATATACATGATACAATTAGACGAGCCGATACAACATCAGCAATTACAAGGTTAAATATCCCTACTCGCAACAAAACTGTACAGCTCGCGTGATGCATGCAGGTGTGGCATGGTAAGGTAGGTGTTAGCTTGGTAACTAACGAATAGTAAAATAATGTAACTAACCACTATTATGTACACAAGTACAACACTTGCTTGGCCTATCTTGAGTCAGCTGCGTCATCTGAATGACGAAATGCCCGGTGATCTGCACACGCTGGGTGATCTGGAGCAACCTTCCCTCACCCCTGAGCTCAGAGAAGATGACTCGCTCCGGAGCTCTGATAACCGGGTCTTCTCATGCAGTAGTTTACACTGCATATGTTGCAAAATTTAGCCATCAGTAAGATGAATATAATAGAGTATTTAAGACTAAGATTAGTACACAGAATGCTTTTCAGATGCTCTTGCCTTCAGTTTAAGATCGTCAACTTCACTCTCCAATGAAGCAATACGAAGTTGGAGTTGGTTTAAGGCTTCCAGTGCTTTCAAAAGACTCGCATCAGATTCATGGTTTCCAACACCAGCAACCTGACATTAGGATCGATGTTTGATCATGTAGCTGCACAAACTTCCATCTACCAAAAAAAAAGTTGTTTCGCAGTGAACAAATGCATACCTTCAGAACGGTGCTACATAGACTCGATAGGTTTTCTGCAAGTTTGCTTCTTTCTTCTTCACTTTCCTGTTGACATGCACACAAATAGAATATGAGTGCCTCTGCAGCTGGCATAATAATTTGCAAATCGAGAGACAGATGACGCACTTCTAGTCTATTTCTCAATAGTTCCTCCTCTTCCATCTGCTGGTATGGATCCTTCCCATCTGAAACCCTGTAGCGAGCAAGCTCTTCCTTGGTACGGGCAACAACTGCACCTAGCTTCTGCAGTTTTGTATTTAGCTCTTCGTTTTTCTTTTTGAGCAGGGTATTCTCTTCCTATTGTGTTGTGGAAAACACATGAAAGCAGATCAGACATGAAAGCAATATAGTTCAGAAATACTGAGAGAGTTTGCAAAAAGATGCATGCCTTTGTTTTCACGTGATGATTAATTTGCACTTGAAGATTCTGTTGTCTCATAAGTTTTTTTACTTCATCTTCAAGATTGAAAATGATGGTTTTGCCATTTGCATTCTCAGCCTACAGTGTGTCAACCAAACCAGTTAAAACAGAAACTAGATTTGAATGTCAAAAAGGGAAAATAAACATGACCTACCTTCAGCAACTCAATTTCAGCCACCATATAGTGTTCCTTTTGTCGTAACTTCTCTATAGTAATGCGAGCTTGTCCAAGTTCAGATTGGCGCTGGTTTATTTCATCAAGCCAACTGCATGCACAAAAAAAAAACTGTGTACATCAATCACTTAAATATAATTTTTTTTAGGTGGTTGTAGATGGCAAAGTATATACCTCTGTCTCTCTTCAATGAGTTCATCAAGCTGGCTCTTCAGTTTCATCAGCTCATTGGACTGCTGAACAGTTATGTATCAAAGACATGCCCAAAGGATAAATTGAGATGTTGTTTATATGGAGAAGTTACCTCTTTAGATTCATGAGCATGGCAAACAGCTGACTCTTGGGGATCCAACTTTTGCTGGCTATCAACCAGTGCCTGCAATCAATTAGTAGGCATAAAATTGTTTAGAAATAACTGAGATCTAGCAACAGAAATGGAAGCACGTGAAATAAGGGAATTTTCTTTCCTACCGCCCAATTTGCCATGTTCATCTTAACCCCTAACATATCACGAATGACATCATGTGTCATACTCTCTGTTGTAGCTAATCTCGCATTCAACATGAATATCTTCAACAACAGGAGAAAGGATATGTTAGTAAGGCAAGAAACAATGGAAACAAGAATGATTTAAAGTTTATAGGAATCACACCTCCCTTTGCCGACTAGCTGCTATGCCCTCAAGTTCCACAATACGTTGCTTTGCAGCACTAAGCTCTTCATCTTTCTCGGAATTCATTTGCTGTACAAAGCCCAGTCCAATACACTTAAATGGAGAGCCTGAACCCCGAGGTTTCAAACTAATCTTCTCTGGTCTCGTGGAACAAGCATTTGCAGATGTATTATCATTCTTGACCTTCTGTGCCATAGCTTCTAGCTCTATGAACTAGACAGTTGACATCATACTTCATTAGTTTCTTTTTGAAGGCTGATCATAATTCATTAGTATTATTTAACTATCAGTTCAATTCTTAAAAAAAAACGCTTACCTTCTGCTTATATTCCCGGGCTGCTGCCTCAGAATGTATATTTAGCTCTGAGATGTGTGCCTTGCACTGAGCAATCTATAAAGAAAAGACAGGTATACTGAAAAGACAATACTAGGAGCCTTGGACTAGTTCTATGGACAATATTCAAAACAATGCAGGCACTTGTATCTTAGGTGTCAAATGATTAAAACATATATATATTACCTCTGTTTCCTTTTCAGCAACATCCTTTTGAAGTATTCTTATACTCTCCTGGGCAGCCAATAGCTCATTGTGTATCTCTCTGGAATGCCTGTAAGACAAAATCAAAGAGCATGACATGATTGAGTACTACACCTACAATTATGAATACAGTAACTGGTATCAAAATTCAACTTCAAAACCATGCAAACCTGGACAGTTCAGTAAAATCAACCATTCCATCTTCCAGGGAGCTAATCACTTGCCCAGAGGATGGAACCGCTAGCATTTGTTGCCTGACTTTCTGCAGCTCCAGCTCTAATTCTTCTCTCTGCATTCTTTGACGCTCTGCTTCTTCCTTGATGATGTCCACCTTAGAAAAATAACCAAAACCATTGTTGAGAAAGTAATGTTACTGAAGAAATTAATAGACTTGCACTCAAATAGTAAAAGGAGCACCAGCACACCTTGTTCTCCAAAGCACAAACAGTTCTCTCAAGCTCCTCAATTGACCTCTCTAGTAGCTTGACTTCTTCATCCTTCTCTTCAGCATGTAACTTTCTTTCCTCTGCCATCTGTAAAGAAGAATAGAAATGTTATACCGGAAAACAACGTAAGAACTCATAATGGAGGAACAACTATCATGTAAACACAATCAGCAGCTTGGCACCTGTTTAGCCTCCGTAGCAATTGCTTCACTTTCTTCTGCCAATGCCTGAGTCATCTCCAGCTTTTCATTCAAGATAAGAACCTGAGTGTCACAGTATTTCTTTTCATCCAAAAGCTCGGCAAAGTCATTCTGCAAATTTTGCAGAAAAGTGCTTCTGACATCAAGTAAACTTCTCAACTCAATCAGCTCTTCTTCCAGCCTTTCAATGGCTTTAACTTTATCAGCTAACTCATCCTCCATAGTGTAACTGATCCCTTCAATATGGTTCAGCTTGGATCTCAGTTCATCTTTTTCCATGGATACTAGCTTCAGTTCATCAAACTTGTTTGCCAGTTGCTCCTCTAAGCAAGAAACCTTTTCATTACTCTTCAAGATCTGAGCTTCTAGCAATTGTCTTCCAGACACAGCATCAACAAGCTCATCTGATTTAGATGCGAGCTCCTGTTCTAATGATTCAATTGCTTCAGTCAATTGGATAAGTTGATCTGCTTGGTCTTTTGCAACAGATGCTGACTCCTGTAACAAGCTGAGATCAAATGACAGGCCCTTCGCCAATTCGTCTTTCCGGATTATTTCAGACTGTAGGAAACCATTATGGGTAATCAACTCTTCAATGGACATTTGAATGAAATCCAACTCACTAGAGACCTTTGTTGCCATTTTCAATTGGTCGCTCATGTACATCTGTACTTGATCAGCAACTTGTTCCAAACGACCTTCAATGGTGCCAAACAACTTCTGAGCATCAAGACTAGAAACCAGTTCAACCATCTTCTGCTCCTTGCACACAATATCTAGATATTCATGTTTCAACAAATCATTCTCGGACCTCAAAGCATCAAGCATGGTTGCATGGGAGTATTGCAACTCCATCAGAGCTTTTGTTTTTCCATCAACCTCTGTTTGTGAGGATACAATACTTGACTCCAAAGAACCAACTACAGATTTTAGTTTCAGGTTTTCCTCACTCAGCGCATGTAAACTTTCCATGAGTTCTTCCTTGTTCCGCTTAAGGTTATCCAAATAAATCATTATCTTATTGTTATCCTCAAGTAAAGAAAAAATTACAGCACTACCCAAATCCTGGTCAACTCTCGACAAAGTTGCTTCTGTTGTCAATCCATCAAGGACATCAACAAACTTGAGTTCTTGTTTTTGCAGTTGCGCTTTGTGTTGTACTAATTCTGAAGACAAAACAAAAGACTCAATATCCTTTGCAATTGTATTGGTAGTAACCAATTCATTGTGGTAATCTGCAAGCCGACTGCAAAGCTCAAATTCACTCCGCCCTTTCATATAATTTGCAAGCATGGCATTATTCACTTCAAGCACACCGATATCTTCCTGAATTATGTCTTTTAATATAGCATTGCAAAGCAAAGCTTCATCCAATTGGCGGAATAGCTCTTCCTTTTCTTTGGACTCAGCTGCCAAGGCATTCTTGTTGGTAGAATGAATCTCCTCCACCAATATGGAGAGTTCATTGTACATAGAATTTGACCGTGCCAGCATTGCTTCCTCTTGAGCTTGTAACTTCAGAATCTTCTTCCCAAAAGCATCTAATCTTGAGTTCAGTTCGGTTGCTTCCTGTTCCTTCTTTGCAATACGACTAAAATTATGATTGATGTCAAGTAGCAACTTCCCTTTGAGAACACTACACATTTCCAGTTCACTCTTTGCTTTGTCATTATGCTCACGCAGCTTGGATATAACAGAATTGGATTCACACAACCCATGCTGAAGGAAACCATTTTCTGCATTGAGCCCAGTAATTCTCTCCAACAAAATCCCCATGTGACAGAGATGTAGAACAGAAACAGCACAGTCCTTTCCAATTATCTCTAACCAGTTCTCCTCTAACCAGGTCCTTGCCAACTCAGCAAACTGCTGAAGCTTTGATTTCATCCATTCAACATCAGAAGAAACGAACTCAAGCTTCTCCAATAGCAAATTCTGCAAATGTCTAATGCCATCTTCAAGTTCAATGGCTAGGTCATTTGCTTCAACCAGGCTTGCCGCGAATTTCTTTTCCATCACCTCATAAGTTTGGTCTTTCACATCCAGCAGCATCTTCAAACTACTGACCTCAGTTTGCAATCTCTCCTTTTCAGAAAGAAGCAAAGCTTCATTTTCTTTGAATTTTTCAATTTGGAGTTTTGCCTTTTCATTTGCTTCAACTAGGGCCTTCACTGTAGTGTCAGCATCACTTATAGTGTCCTGTGCTTCTTCAAACTTGGATAAAAGAGTAGAAGCCTCAAATGATTTCTGAACTGCAAGACTTTTTGCCTCTGAAACCTCAAGTTCAAGTGCCTGAAAGAATAATGTTGTTATGATGTAGATTAGCAGTCTTGCATCCAGCTGGTTTAGCTAACGATGAGAAATTAAGCACCAAAAGATGTCAAACTGTTTAGAGATTTTATAGGCTCAACGAAATTGACATAATCAGATCCACATTGACATAATTCCTTTCCATCATTGGATAAAAATCGATTCAAACTAGGGAAAGCTGAAATGCACGGTAATACACGTATGCTAATTGCACCATTGGGTTCAATGATAGTTGTATTATATTTTTGAACCAGGCAGGATAAGCAATGCTGGTATTTTAGTACCATTACAATAACACCATGTGATGAAAGAAAATAAGCAGAATACTGCTATAAATTATATAAATATAATGCAGCACAAATCATTCTAATAAAATTTGCCATCTCTAGCATATTATAATCACACCCCCTAAAAGCAGGAAATAAGCAAACATTTTCTAATAATATGATAATATCTTTTAAAACTGCAAAGAAAAACAATTTTCATTGCTGACAAGAAAGCCTGCTGAAAAAGTTTACTAATTTACAATCCAATTGGAACTATAAATAAGATACCCTGTTGTTCAAGAAATATGGCAAATCTATGGGGGCAATAACTTGAGAAAGTGTGAAGACCAAGAAATGTTACCTCTCTTTCTTTATTCCATGAAATAAATGATGATGCAGTGTCATGCTCCCTTTCTTGCATCTTTATCTCCATTTCTTTTAGTCTATATTCATAGCATTTTTCCTTGTCAACTATCTCTGATTTCAGTTGAAGGACCTCAGCACTTACATTTTTAATAGTTCTTTGACTTTGGAAATGATATTCTTTTGCATTTTCTTTTTCTTGAAGAAGATTGACCAGTTGAGATTGCAGCATCTGCATTTTGTGAACTAAACACTCTATCTCCTTGCTAAGTTTGCAAAGGACATCACTATTGTGCTTCTCCCCAGCTTGGAAGACTTCAGTTGGACCACAGTCAACCTGCAACATGCAGTAAATTATAGTCGTGACATGAGTATGTAAAGGCTGCCACTCTTAATTGATGCAGATTGATTAATGTGAGGAACTTACTGACATAAAGAGTTGATTGTACGGTTCACCTTGATACCAAATAACAAGAGCATTAGCTTACCCGATCCTCCACGTTCAAGTCTGAATTTTGGCAAATGTCCTCTTCACGATCCACAGAAAAGCTTGACTGCAATGCATTGGATCCAGTCTCAAACTCATGTATAATACCCTTTGCCTTCAGAACATCTGATAGCATTTTTAACAGAACACTGCTTTCTTCATTTTTCAGCCTCTCAAAGGACTGCTTCTTGCTCTGGGTCTCACTCAACAATTGAGTTAAATCTCTCTTTGACTGGTCTAGTTGTGACTTCAGCTGATGAGTCTCTTCATACATCACCCTTTGTAAAGACACATGGTTTTGTTCTATAACCTCCTTCTGCACAGAAGTTTCAATGGACTCATCCAGCAATAGCTGTATCCTCTGAAGCTCTTCAAGTTGCTGTTGATGCACGCATCTTTCATTTGATATTTGTGATCTTAAAAGGGACACAACTTTTTCTTGATCATTCTTCTCTTGTTGATGTGTATCATTTATAGCCTGCATTGCTCCTCTTAACGACCTTAACTTCAAGTCCAGGTCAAATCTTATGTCATCTGCCTCTTTCAATCGACCTTGAAGCTCTTTGAGTAATTCATCTCTTTGAGATATACCTCGACACATCTTCTGGACTTGATCCTCAATCCATTTTCTTTGGGAAATAGATTCAGAAATAAAGGCAACCTGGTCAGAAGCTTCGTCAAGAGCTGCATTTCCATCCAAAAGATAATTTCCAATGTCAGAAGCTAGTTTATCCCAGTCACTGGTCAACATCCCAATCTTTGTTTCCTTCTCCTCAATTAGCGCAGAAAAGCATTCACTCTCTTTCATCACCTCAAGTAGCCTATCATTCAACTGTTTGTTGTCCAGTTGAACCTCGTCTAGTCTTTGATTGGCCAATAATTCGTTTTGGGTACTGGCATCTAACCGTTGTTGGAGTGATACAAGCTCTTCCTGTAAGCACATAATTACCTCAGCTGTTTCAACTTCAACCTGTCTACGGACTTCATCCATTTCTTGCTGAGCAGAACTGTGAGATGCCTGATCCCTTTGGTACCTTGTATTTAAGTTGTGTGCCTTCTCAAGTGAAGCTTTCATTCTTTTCAGCTTTACCTGCAAAGGTGAATCATCGTTCTCAAAACACTTCAAAAGTTGCACTTTCGGCTCTTCCATAGCCAAGAATTCTTGCCTATGGTGCACATCAAGCTCATTGTTTAACCTTGCTATTTCCATATCCTTCTTGTTTAGATCCTCTAGGCTTTGTTGATTGCTCTCCTTCAGCTCATCTAGTTCATTTATCAACATAATCTGCTGTGACTCAAGAGCTTCAATAACAGACCTTGCATCACTCAATTCGCTTTGCATGGTCTCACTCTGCCTATGAGTTTGGAGAATACGAATATTTGCTGCTTTTAGCTCATCATCTAGACAAGTAGTTCTTTTCTCAACTTCTGCACGAGCTGTCCTTTCTTCAGCCAGTATTGTTTTAATTATGTCCAACTCCAGTTGCAGGTTTAATACATCATCTGTGTTTATCATGAAACCCTCATGAAAAGACTGGTCCTTCTTTTCATGTGCATGAGAATCATATTGGTTCGAAGCTGATGGAAATTTCTGAAAACAAAATGAAACACATTTAGTCAGAGATACTTGTTCTGTCCACCTCCACAACAGATGGCCATATCTGATTGGTATAGAGTGTAGAAGATTAGAGCATAAAACAGTTCAGTAGAATGCGCATACCTCAACCACATTAGAATGGCCCTCTCTATTTGAGCTTCGTATATTACTTAATTCATTTTGTAGATCAATTATTTCCCTGTGAAATCATCATTAAGATTCAATAACAGAGCAAATTGACAACCAAAAGCCAAAGAACTTGCCAATGTTTTTGATGTAATTGTGAAATTACCTTGCTAGTTTCTTATTTGCTTCTAGGCAAACTTGCAGCTTGCCTCTACAGGTTTCCAATTCTTGAGAGGTACTTTTCAACTGGACAGAGAGGTAGAGAAAAAGATCAGTTAACAATAACTGACACGGCATGGTTGGCTATTATTTCATCAATATAAGGTCAGAAAGAAGATTAAAGCAATTTTCTTGAGGGCAAAAGAGTACCTCAGCATGTAAAGTTTCAGCATTAGTTGCTAAACTGGAGCTATGCAGTTCTTTATCCTGAAAATGTAGGAAACAATGAGCAAATTTGTAGGAAAACTAAACATTGGAAAATATATAACAGGAAATAAACCTCAAAATTGGCTTGAAAATTATTTTGTTGCTCAGCTTCTGCCCTCCCTTCAAGTATTCTCAAAACCTATAAACACAAGGAACTGTGCTTAAAAGGAAAGTTGACTGCACCTTTTAGAAATAAGAACTATAAAATGAAAGTTAATACAAACCTGATTCCGAAGGTTGGAAACTTCATTCAGCAAAATCTCCCTCTCTCCTTCATTATAGAATTGGTGGTAACTACAAAAGGAAATTGATTTTAGCACAGTGAAACACATTTTTGCATGTCGATATATACTATATATATACCTCTTGAGTTTGTTTGAGAGACGAATATTTTCTAGGGCAAAGCGGGTTACTTCTGGATTTTTGTCAATGTTTGCACGAAGCAAATCAATCTCTTTCAATAATGCTCTGCTTTCTTCGAGTAAATATGGTTCAGCTGGCAGTTTGTCACGTACAAGAGCCTCCATCCGGTTAATCTTATCTTCTCGAAACTTCAGTTTCATCTTAGCACTCCTTGTATCATTCTCTCTCTCATAAACCTGAGAACACATACCAAACAACCATTAATGATGTCCTCTGAAAAAACATTACAGAAGTTGTTTCTTGTCACCAGAAAGTTACCAATCGGTTCAACTCCTCAATTTCAGCTTCAAGTTGCTTTACAGTGGTTTCTGCCACTAACTCTCTCCGGAATGCTCCTGCTAGTGTTTCTTCCAGCAACTTCAGCTGCAAAATGATATGCAGATATACTATCTATGAAGGGGCTCTTGTGCACTTATGCACACGGCAGAGAAACAGGAGAGAGAACCATCTAGTCTAATCCATAAACTACTAATAAGACAACAACCTTCCCTGGATCTAAATAAAGTAAAGGAAAAAAAAGACCATGCAGTTGAAGATATAAATCTCATGTTGATGGAACAAACTGCAAAACCATATGGGAAAGGCAGCCCATGTGACCATACATGAAAAGCTATTTCCCCCTCTAGATATCAGTCTCTATGTTTAGAAAAAATGTGCTTCTAAAATAGAAATAATTTAACAGTTCGAATAACCAAAGATGTAACTTGGCAGACATAAAACATGTAAAACTAGAAGTTATGGGTAATCAAAATAAATCACAAGGAAGGTAGCATACTTGCTTATTTGAAATCCTTAAATCTTGCATGGATCTTCTGTCAAGGGCATCATTATCATTCTCCTCATCCATATTCATGCTTTCAGTTCCATCATCAACATCAACTCCGGACCTTTCAAAAATGTCAGAAGTGAATGACAAAGATCTAGGGACATGTTGACGCTTGAGGACAGCGAGCTCCTCCTGATACAAGGAACTCACAGTAGGTTAGGATGATGTTATATAGAGCAAAATGTAGGACTAAAATTGTCTATAAATTACCTTTAGGAGGCGTATTTGATGCTGCAAAGCCAGAACATCTCCTGAAGCATCTTCATTCACAACCGCCTTCACATTTGACAAGCAAGATATGTATTGGTAACCTAAGATAGTTTTGAAAGAAAAAAACCTGACTCATGAAGAAATATTTTTACATTGTTCTGAATGAGCCTAGCACGTTGGGCAAACTTAAGGGTGCTGAGTGTTTCACTAGCGGAACTGCATAAACACAAAACAAGGAGATATTACTATATTAACAAGATTCACGCTTTGCTCAAATTAGGTCAAAATGGGTCCGAAAATTCATTACCACACTGAAGGGCTGACATTTGCAATTATCATTGTTTTTGAGTTCCCACCAAGAGAATCCTGAGGGTAAAGGACATCAATGAATACAAAAGTGTCAAAAGAGAATAATAATTAAGAAAGAACAACATATATGATATTTCAGGGTTGTTACCTGAAGGAGAAATGTCAATCTTGAGTCCCTATATGGAACATGCCTTTGCTTCCCATGTGCTTGGTCAACTAAACTCATTATAACAAGGCTGTAATCCACAAGTATTCATGATTGAGCAATACTACAGAATAGTCTCTTCACTCTCGTCATATAAAAACAACATCATCGTCCAAAAGTTTGAGTGTTAAACTCATACCCTAGCGTTGATAATGATTTGTTAATATTGGCAGCTTCTTTCAGCCGCTCACCTTCAGCACCAGATGTCCTCTGTCTGTGTTCAGGTGGATGTCTCAAGGAATTGGGATATCATTAAGCGTGATGTACTACTAGAGAAATGACAAAATCGTTTAATTACCTTTCTGACCCAGCAAGGTCGACTAGATTCAGCCTTGCAAATCGTAAGTTAGACGCTGAATCTTTCTCCCACCGACTCTCAATGATGCATGTGAAAACACTGTGGGACCGACTACTCTCACGGTTCATATTTGTAGCTGCCACTTTCCTGTTCGCAGAACCCTGAAATAGGTTTTTAGCAAGCCCAATTGGTTAAAACACAATGACAGTCCGTCAGAAGATGTTTGCAAGACAAAAGAACCTAGAAGAGATGTGTTTACCTGCATCAAAAGTTTTATGATATCACTAACACTGCCAACTTCAAGTTCAGTAAGATTTTCAACGTAAACACCTTTCCTCATATCTTCTCGCAGCTGCATGATAGTTGTTTCAGGCATGTATACAACACAAAACTGTATTGAACAGAGAAGACATTTCACTTGAAGTAACATTATTAAACCATACTGGAAGATTTGTGGATGAAGGATCAAGAAGGTCTGTGATTTGTTCATTGTAAATCTCCAGGAAAGAACACTTGCAATTGTATTTAAGCTTCTCATCACTCCTGCTCTCTTCTTCCTGCAGGTTGTATAGCACATACAAAAGATTAGAGAATTGTGGCATTACGATATACTTGACTGTCTAATCTTCAATAATTAACAAGTAATGTACATGCAAAACCATGAAAGAGAGTGCAATAGTTATGTTGCTTACCGCTCTGATTCTCGCAAACAAGAACTCAAAAATGCGTGGTGTCATCCCACGATCTGGACTAGGCCTCACTTCCAGCTCACTGATTTCACCAAGCATTGTGTATGTCTTTCCACTTCCAGTCTGCAGGCGATTAAAAGAGATTAAAAAAACGACTCTTTATGGTCAACAAATAAGCAAATGCGAAGTTGATAACAAATACCTGCCCATAAGCAAAGATACAGCTATTGTACCCAGCCATGCAGTTTTCAACCATCGGTAAACCAGCAACACGGAAAAGCACTTCCTGCAACATGTAAATTCAGTGGTCAGCACAATCCAATAATTAGAACCAGAGCATAAATTCAAATTCTTTAATTGCTGACCTGATTCACTGCTTCACAGGCAACATGGTCGAACGTAAAATGACTTTGTGGCTGCCCAATCCATGTGATACTCTGCGCACTCTCTTGTTTCAAACAACGGTTATAGTTATGGAGGTTCTTTTCAGTGTTATTTAGAGGACGCACACGGATAACAACCTGTACACAATAAATCACAAATGTCAAGAATGTGCAGGGTGAGATTGTCTCACCGACATGGTTGTCGATCCAAAACTTAAAGCTCAACACATTGTAGTAATCACTAATAACCATTAGCAATCAAAAAAAAATCACTAATAATTACTTGTGCTGAGTTCATAAATCATAATACAACTGCAAAATCAGCAATAAACCAAATGCACACCTGCACATTGTTCTCCATCCAGAACGAGGGATCCTCCCGGAGCTCGAAATGCGGCACATCCACTGTATTCACCATTGTCACCGGAGCAAGGGACAAGGGCGTCCCCCTCCCGCCGCCCATCGAGAACCCCAACCGCTGCCCGCCGCCGCTCATCGGCGGCCTCGACGCGCTCATCCCAATGCTGTACGCCGCCGCCTTCGTCACGCTCTTCGTCGGCGTGCTCTGCGTCGACCCACCACCACCCTCCGCCGCCGCCGTCGCCTTCCCCCGATGCCTCCCGGGAGTCGTCGCCGTCGTCGCCGCGCTATACGGGGTCGGCGGCAGCGGCTCGTTCCCCCGCGGTGGGACCCACCCGAACCGGCTCCGCGCCGCCGCCTTCTCCGGCGTACGGAACGGGAGCTTCGAGGGCGTCGGCGCCGGCGACTCCGGCTTCCGCTTCAGCCCCGACGACTGCGGCGGCTGGATCGCGAGCAGCGGGGGCCTCGCGGAGTCCACCCCGGCGGCGGCGACAACCGCCGCCGCGGCGGCATCTGACGGGTCCACCGGCGCGTTCTCGTCGTTGCCGGCTTCCGATGCGGCGGCGGCGGCGGCGGAGGCGGAGGAGGAAGAGGACGAAGAAGCCTTCGCCGGCGTGCGGCGCATCGCGGCGAGATCCCTCACCATTCTACACCAAACCACACACCCAAAATCCTCAATCCAAAACCTCCCTCAAAAATTCTAATCCAAACTCGTCAGTGGCAACTCCGATGCAAACCTGAGCGGGGCGGCGGAGGTGGAATCGGAGGTAGCAGCCGCGGCGGCGGTGGTGGCGGCGGTGAAGACGAGGATAGCTAGACGACGAATGATGCTTCTAGAAGCTTCCTCTTCTGCAGCAGAGATCCGCGTCAAAACCACAGGAAATTTCAAAATTCCTGGACCAAATTTCGGCCAAAAAAACCCTCCAATCCCCAATCCGGCGCAGATCGGGGCCGCAATCGACTCACCTGGCAGGGGAGCAAGACGATCCCGACCTAGGGTACCCTCGCCAGCTCCGATTAGCCGGCGGCAATCGTTCTAGAAGGTTCTAGAACTTTCTCTCTCTCTCTCTCCTTGGCGGAGGAGTGTGAACTGAACTAGTAATGGCGTTTTGGTGGAGAAGGGTTTGGGTTTGGGTCTTAACGGGATTTGGATTTGAATCAGGGTGGACGCATTCGAAACGGACGGCTGGGATTGGATCTGGAAGGTGAACCCCGCGAGGATGGTTCAAAATTTGGAGGCATTCGAAGGGAGGAAAATGATTAAGATAATGGTGAATTGGTATATTATTAAATTTCAAGCCATTGCAATTTGGAACACTCCATGTGTCCGTGGATGTAGTGGTAGTACAAAAATATAATCTGAACTAGAAATTGGTACTACTCCGTAATCCGTATTTTGTACTAGTAGCTAGGATTGTCCAGTGGAGTAGACCATGTGACCATGTGAGAGAAACATGCACTAGTACTAGTATATGTTTTGGGAATTTTACCGAAATTTGTTTTAACCAGGGTAAATGCAACCTTTTGTGCGGAAACGCTGTCTTTGGAGCTTTGCTTTGTAACTAGTGGGAGTTTCCTACAGATTTGTGTGAATTAGACTACTTAATTTGCGAAATTTACATGTTTCCAACTTTCCATTTGTGTTTGATTCATGATTTGACATCCTCACCTATCATAGCCTTCAATATCAACAAATTTTGAACAGTGTCAACGGGATCATTTTCATATGTGTGGTAGAAGTGTTTCAAAGGGGTGTGCATTTTATATTTTTTAAGAACTAATAGCATGTCGGAATGGACATAGCTATAACAACATAGAGGATGGTGGCTACGAGCAGTCGGAGTATCTACTCCTCTAAAATCTCCAATTAAATCTATCGTCATCTTGGTGGCTTAGAAGCTTTGGTGTAAACGCAATGATAATTTTTTGAAAATTTACATCCACCCCAGCTATTATTCTAACAAAGATAAAAGTGGAAAATAGAGCTGGGGTAAAAGCTAGAGAGGTGAGATTGGAAGAGCTACACCCGTTAGAAAAGATCGCTTTATGCCATTTTTACGGGTCATGTTTTTTTATTTGCGTGACTCTGTAAATACTTTGTACCGATCGATGCAATTTTTTTGCCCTTTTCAAAATAAAACTGCTAATCCATAATTATAATAAAGTTTAGCTACCTCTCTTATAAGATTTGTCTACTAGCTCTCCCAGTAACAAATAAATTTGACTAGCTAGAGACTAGAAAACAAACCTATGACCAAATTAGATTGACAGCGGTGCGGCTAAAAGTGCATCGGACCAAACAAGCTCATTTTATAAAACACGTCCTCCTCCAAATTCGTGCTTAGCACCCAAAAAAAAACACAAAATAGTTTCATCTAAAATATACCATTTCCATAAAAATGAGAAAGGACGAACGACGTTTTCATATACCGCTAAAGTTACATCTAACTGGAGATTAGGGAACAGCACAATGTAAATACTGTTATTTTATTTTTTTAAATTACAACCAAATGGGGAAAATTACTGTTACCTTTGAAGAATCAACCTTGATAACCCCGTTACCGGAAGGCAGCAGCAGCAGTACAAAATTCCATTTTTTATTCGGCTATGTGGGTCCCACAAACTCACCACAATCTCCCAGTTCCGGCTTGGCCCACGTGGTTTTTAAATGCGGATGGTGCGAAGCCCAACGGCTACGTGGATTTAAATTTTCTAGTGCACCGTAGCCGTTTAAAAACTCTTTTCTTCTACTAGCATTGTTTTCCCCTTCTTTTCAGATGGATTCCATTTGCTTTCAAGACAAAAACAAAAAGGATGATCCATTTTTTCGTCTTCTCCGATTTTTTATGTTTAACACCGTTAACTTTTAAATGTTTAACACCGTTAACTTTTAAATATATGATTGATTATTGCTTTATTTAAAAAAATTATGTAAATATTATTTATTTTGTTATAAGTTGGTTTAGCATTAAATATATATTTAAACCAATCTTATATTTTTTGAATAAGACATATGATCAAGTTGGTTTATGTAATTTTTTTGAAAAAGACGAATGGTCAAACACGTGATTAAAAGTCAATAATGTCAAACATTAAAAACCACAGTATATGGTTGTACGGATACGTATGTATTCCCAATGGACGGATGGTGAAGATCAGGATGTGTTTCATGAGAGTTATCTCGTCCGAATTTGAATTTGGCAGTTCTCGATCGTATACTAGTACTGTCTGCTATATCATGTGTTCCCTGTGAGCTCATTTATAAATCATATATATAGCATCATAACGGGAATATTTTATACGATACGCGCGTGTATACAATACCAGTACGTACGTTAATACGTGATGACAATAGAATATTCTATAGTGGGTCTCTGCACTATAGAATAAATGAGTATATTTGATTTTAAAGCTATGAAGTAAGTCTAACTGGGTCCCTTAACCATTCTGAGGTTTCAACAGACAATGCCATGCCGGCCCAAGCACGACTCAACTGTTGGGCCGGATTGACACGGGCCCAACACTAACCCCTGCCGGGTCATGTCTGGACCATGCCAAATGGCCGTGTCGTAGGTCACTTAACTACACATATCATGTTACTAATATTTCATAAAACTACATTAATTTTTCACAAAACTACATATTAAAAAATACTTAAATAGTGTGAAATTTAAATTATGGATTAGCAAATACACTAATTTTATTTTTTCTGCAACTCGAACCATAAAATATGTGGTTTTGTGAAATTTACTCCTAAAATAAACTATTGTATTTGTTTAAATAAATTAAAAATAGTCGTTACCACTTTGTCGAGACAAAAAGTTTAGAATCATGACCCCGCACGAAAACAACCATAGGAGGTTAAAGCTTAATTATTATTAGGATGTTCTACTAGTAGATAAAAAAACAAGTAAATATATAGATTATGATTTTTTTCTAAACAGATCAACTAGCTAAGCCATCTCTAACAGTAATACTCCTAGCCCAGCAACCCAGCAGCAGCACATAGTACCACCTTAATTTGTCTGCGTACACACTTGCACGTCATCAATCCATGCATCCATCATCCATGTCTTGGGTTCCTCGTACCCAACAATGGCAGAACAACACAAACACCATGCCGGACGGCATCACATCAGCTGCGGTACGCCGCCGGTGACAGCCATCTCCACCGGCGCCGCCACGGCGGCGAGCTCCTGCGCCCAAAGCGCCGGCGGCGAGGAGTACCCCTGATCCATCACCCTCCCGGCCTGCCACATCACCTGCCGCCCAAATCCCCCACCAAATCCAAACTGCTCCCCTTCCAGCACCGGCGCCCCGCCCAGCATCAGCGCCGACCAGACACTAATCCCACTCCCACCCTCCTGCTGCGGCGGCGCAGAAGAGGCAATCACGGAATTGTGGGTATAATTGGCCTGCTTGTTGATGGCGCGGCGGTGGTGGGGATGGTAGGGGCGGGGGCGCTTGCGGGTGGATCCCCCGATTGGGACGTTGCGGAGGGAGCCACCGAGCGTCCAGTAGCGTCGGCAGGCGCGGCAGAAGTGCCGCGGCTGCGCCGTGTTGTAGTTGTTGTAGTAGCAGAATTTCGTGTCCCTTGACGCGCACCGCGGGCACTGCTCCCGGCCGCCGCCGCCTCCCGCCACCATCGCCATTGCCATTGCCGGCGCCGTCTGCTGCTGCTGCGGGAATGGCGACTGATGCAGCGGCGCCTCCATGGATTTGATTGGTTGTTCGATCGAATAATCTAGATTGGGTTGGTGATGGATGGGTGGATTGGGCGTTGGGGTTTTTGGTTGGTATATATAGCGAGGGAGTGGCATTGGAGCTAGCTGTGGTTGTCGAGGGAGGAGAGGAGAGGGACTGGTCGCGCCATTGGTGTACGGAGGTGACAGACAGGGGACGAACACAGGAGGAAGGAATGCTATTGCTATTGCTGGCTGCAGACAGGCAGAGACAAAGGGAGGGGTGGTCTCTATCTGTAGGTTACGTAGCTTTCTTTTGCAGGGGCTATGCATAGCAGACCAGAGGGAATTCATTCTTGTTTATTCTCTTCTCATAAATATATCGATGGGGATGTGACGTGTTCATCTGCATGAATGCATGCTTCGTCACGAAAGATTCATTGGGTCATGTTATTCTTCTTTCTCGAAATGGGTTTGAATTTTATCTCTCTCATAAATTGATTCCTGTTGATTCGCAAAATAACTTAGGAGTAGGATGTGTTTCATATAGGGATGGGATGAATTAAACTGAGTCAACCAATTTATCATGGTGTTTTGTTTGGGGATGAATATGTTGTGTTGGTCTCAAAAGGAGAATTTTCTCTATAGCTGTTGTCTACAAGGTAGATGAGTGCATGACGTTCTCCTTCTGCCTTCTTGTTCACGAGCTCTGCGCCATCCCTCTGCCTAGAACCACCGTGGCTTATCTGACGCCACCGACCCTCCCTCACAAGCTCTGCCAGCGGCGGTCCCCATCTGTCAGCTCCGTCCGCGCTGAAGAAGTCGAAGATGAGCAATTGCCATCTACCTCCTCTCGCGCTCCTCGTTCTTGTGCGGGAGGAGGCCGCCGCGCTGTAGTCGAGCTGATCCTCTGCCCGCGTGATCGCCACCCGCGCGTCGTCGAACTTGCTACCCCTATGTTGTATCGCATGGAGCCACCGCTCCTCCGCTGGCCATCCTCACGACCCACTGCTCCTCCGCCCGTTTGCCGTTCTTCCGTCGGCCGGCGTCGTGACACACCACGCCTCCGTCTCCTGAGCTCCGTCGCTGCTCTGCGCGAGAGGATGTCATGGTTGCGGGGCCCACTACCTCCCGAGCTCCGCCACTGGCCATGCAACTGCTGCCACCCGAGTTCCACCTCTCCCGGCCCCCTGCAGCTACCGTTGGAGCCCACCTGGATCTGCTTCTCCGCCGTTGCCTCTGCTCTGGTTTAGGCAGAGGCTAAAGGTGATTAAAAACTCTGTCCACGACAACCCAACTCAATCCCTTCAACAAAATAAAGAATTAGGATCATCCCATTCTATATACAAAACAAACAACTAAAATCGACCCATTCCAAAAATATGAAAATAGGTCCAGCCTATCCCTCCTGGTCTTGAAACCAAACACATTCTTATAACTGAATCGGAAGAACGGCATTGTGAATACTTGAGATCAGATATATTCATAGTTGGGTACAAGGTGTTACAATATATTGCTAAGGGCGTGTTGTACGCTATATTTAAATATATTTTTCAAAGCCATAAGACACGTACTCTAGCTTACTCTCATATCCCAACAACTGGGTTTCGAGCAGCTTCTTAGCTATTTGAAATAGAAGTAATTCCCCTTTGAATTCGATGCTTAAAATCGACCAGCTTATAAACTGTAAAAGGCAAAAATAGTTAGTTAGCCAAAACAAACAATTAAGGCCAGGATGACGAGAATGTTTCAAATGGATTTGAGTTTTCGATATCCAGAACTTCAGTTGAACTCGAACAACTTTAAACAGTTGTAAAATGAGGAAATTTAAGAAATATATAATAAACAAATACTTTATATCTCTATGTTTTACCATCGACAAGCGCACACGCGACTTGCAGGAAAATACCACCGCACTCCTACAGGTTATTTTGCCTTTTTTTTTTCCTAAAAAAAAATGCCCCACCATAATCTTACCGTCCATTCTACTCCGTTCAATTCCAATTTCACATGTCGTATGTGTTTCAAAAATTTACACGTTTATTTTGATCCACCTTTGAACGTACACACTCCATACATGTACATCGGTCATCAGCGCGCGAACCGAGGCGGCAGCGACCGTCGCCGTCGTAGGGAACCACCAACCACGGCCGTATCCAACCCCTCCCCTGACATGTTGCTCTCCGGCCTCCACCTATCAGGCTATCATCAGCAGCAGCGCTGCGGATGGCGCCACGGCGTCGCCATTGCCGATGTAGGCATGTTCGTCCATGGCTCCGGCCAAGAATTAATTGGATGGTTGTGCTTGGAACTGCATTCCTCCCTGCATATGCCCCTGAACCTCCTCAGCGCCAGTATCATGCAGATCGATGCACGCCGGCCACCACCAGTCCAGTCCAGTCCACTGATCGATCCATCGGTCAGTCATTCATTCATCCGGTCCATGACGTGCACGCCACCGGCCAGCTACAGACAACTGCAACAAAATTGTTGCTTATCCTCTCTGTTGGCGTCCTTTTCATTTATCTATTTATTTATTTAGACGTTACAATATATAAACCTTACTCTCTCGGTAAAAAAATTGCATTTTGTGTTTGAATCTAGACGTAGACTATGTCTAAATTCAAATCCAGAAATACGTTTTTTTTGGACGAAGGGAATAATCCATGCATTAGACAAAAAGAAATACTTAGAAAAATTCTGATCATTTCGTTGAGTAGCTATATAGTTATTGGTTACTATATTAAAACTTAAGTGTTGAGATTTTATGAAACTCCATATTAATTTATTTAAATCTCAACTAATTTTACTTTGAATTTATTTATCATAATATAATACCTAAATTTGTGCCATCAATCCTAATATTTGTGTTTTATGTGCAACTTTGGTTATTCGTGAAATTCACTCGACCTAACGTTAAGAAACACCCAGAATCAATCTGGGCTATTTTGGAATGGGGTTTTTTGAATTGCAGGAACACGATAAATGCAAGAATAAATAATTATGTTCAAACAAGCAGTTTGGAAGTTTCATAGGGAAAAAGCATAAGAATTGAGAGAGGAAGACACATACAAGTTCTCATGAGGATGGATCTCTGGGCCGAAACAATCCATACGAATTCCAAAATATTTTGATATGACCATTCCAAAGACACATATGAAAATTTTCCATTAGGTTCAACTCCAAAAATCCTCCGAACATCCCCTGTTCCAAGCTAGGGAGCTAAGTTAATTTGCAAATCCATGGACGTCGTTACTACGAGAATGTTTGCTTGCAACCTAGCACATTCGTACTGAATTCCTCGGTCAGCAGCAGGGAGCAGCTGCAGCTCTTGCTTGCATTGCTTTGCTGCTGGTTTATTGCTGGGCGTCGTGGTGGCCATACACGACTAACTAACAGTGAGCCCCTGCATGCATTGCTCTTTCATTGTCCCTCTGTTCTCAAGCAACCCTACCTACAACTGTCTGTCCTGCCCAACTGCTCGATGCATTTTTACCGTGTGGAAATTTTGTCCCTCGCCTAGACATTCACAGTAAAAAGAACAGAAGGATCGGCCGAACTTCGTTGTCCTTTGGAATTCACATAATTTTGCAGACTTTCCGTAGAATTAATTCAAATGAGGCATAGGTTTATTATCCAACTTCAGAAATTAATATTTTCATTAATTCATGCCCTGAACAAAATCCATGGCATAGTTCATGTCCGCAGTGAACGAAACAGTGTGTGTACATGTGTATCTGGTGTAAACTCGTCTTTTAATTTGTTCATAATTTACTGATTATATGCTAGGAGTATTAGACAGGGCATGATCGATGCAAGCAATGGTTTTATATGCAGCAGTCATCCTGTTATTCTTGGAGTTGGAGGGGCCAATGGTAATTCAACTTTGATTCGGTTGAACGGAAGATCCGGAAACAAGTGGGATTATCGGTTCTATTCGTGGACATGGACATTTGAGTATGCAGATCAGTATGGTTCTTATCTAGCTAGGAGTACTTGCATGGAATAATAATTATCAGAGATTTTTTTCCTAAAAAAACAGAGCATGAGTAAATCACAGGCTCACAGCCAAGCCAACGATACAAGGTATAAGCCTCCAGGAGTTCAGCGAGCAATTCGGTTATAACTATTCTTTCCGTCCAGCAATATAAACATTTATGCTAGGAATTAGGTTGTATTAGAAGGTGTTACATATTTTACCTAAAATATTCATAGAAACTACGGTGACACGATGTGCGTGATGAACTGAAACTCACCTCTCCATCTTATCCCTCACCTAGTAGGTATAATAACTAATTTAAGCTGGCTCCAAAAACTTTTTGTGTTTAGTTGGAGGAGAGAGAAAAGGAAATGAGAAGAAGTGAGCCTTAGATTTGGAGCTAGCTGCAGCACAAGCTCCAAAAAAATCTGTGAGAGAGAGGTGTGGGGCATGTAGTAATGATATATTATCTATATATAGCTAACTATTGTATAAAAAGACTATTAGATTGGCTCTAACTCTTATTAGCTACCACCCGCCTTGTCGTCATCCTCGCCATTGTGTGTTCCTATTTGTAGATAGCATCATGCGTGTCATCAACAGGATGGATCACCCGCATGCATGCATTCATGGTCACGCCATCGCCACCCAGCCAATGTTCCACTGCCGTCTCACTTTTGGGACTCCTTGCTTGGCATCCGAAGACACTTATACTATCATACATCCATAAACCAAGGGGTAATATAGACATTTTGTATGACTCGAAAAATAAATTAAAATTAACCCCTACAATGGCCACCCTTGTTACTGTCGCGCTGATAGTAGTCGATGGCTAGGTGCCTGCCTGCTGCTGCTACAACCCAACCTGACTCAGCTAGCCGTAGCTAGCTTGATGTTGCTCGGTCATGCATGCCTGGCAGATACCATATACCGTTGTGGTGCACCATTGTGATGCACCACTCTGCACACATTGCACAGGAGGTTTCAGGCTAGCCTGCTTGCAGGGTTGGCCTGGAGCTGCAGTATAGTATAGTATGTACGTACAATACGTGCAGAATAGTTGCATGAACAGTGGCAGTTGTTTGGCACATGTAGCGGCTGTGGCCTCTCTGTCGTCACCCTTATCCTTGGATCATCAACCTCCTATTGGACCACCAGAGAGAGACCACAATTACATTTCAAATATTACGCATATGCGAATTTAATTTTAAATTAATAAGATTGGGAGTTTAAATATGGTACTCACACTACATATATATTGTTAATGCCTTTTTTTAGGAATTTAGTGGGACTGGAGATTTACCTTTTGTTTCTGGAGCTTGTACTATTTATGGTTTTAATGTGTGCGTATCTTTCATAAATTTTAAATAATTTTTTTAATAAAGATGGAGTTTAAATTATGGTGCTCACTTAATATGGGTTTGTGCGTGGGCATCTTAATTCCATGTAATAGGAAAAAAAGATGGAAGTGATATCTGTTAATTAGCCTAATTACATTAGGGAATGTCTATGTGTCAGCACTAAGATCGATTGGGCGGATCTATAGTGTTGTGGTCGGTGTCAGCCGACACTGACGACTTTCGGTAAATCCTACGGATAAAATGCTTATATATATATATATATATATATATATATATATATATATATACTATACCTATCCTATACCGGATGCATCCTGTGTGGACGCTACACATGAGCCAGTTGATCGAATCAAGCAGAGCTGGTCAGCCACCCCAACCAAGACTCACGTATTAAACAATGGGATTAATGACTCCCAAGCCTAATAGTAGGAAATTGTCTTGATTATTGAGTTTAATCAACCAGCCTATATTACGTTGTTTTGATTTTTTTTTGAAATCACCCATTTAAGAGAGGTAGGTGAGATTTAATAACCATGCATCACGTACGTCACCCTTTCCATATTTCTCTCCACTGTTCTATTATATATTTGTTTAGGTTGATTGCGAGAAAGTAATTCCTACTGTAGTAATCAAGATGGAAATTTTACAAGTATTTAAATGGTGTGAGATATAATATCATATTTTTATGATACATAATGCTGCAATTAGTATTCACATTTGTAAAAATGCAACCTAACCTCTCTACTCTGAGGTGGTTAGTATATTAAAATTACAACTGTAATTTTTAGTTTTATTAAAAGTTTTAGTGTGAGATTACTATTTTAAATGTACATTATAATATTTACTATAGTTCCTTTTTACAATATAGGTTCACGGAATGCCATTTTTTATTTCGGTCTCAAACGTAGCAACAATAACATATTAAGTATGGCATTGTGGATATTATCAATATTATCAATTTAACACTAACGACTCATTTACGAGGCATTTAACTATTTGCCACTTTTACGGATGTCACTTTAACTGTGTCTATAACATGCGGGACCGGCTGAGTCACTGACAGCGGGTCCGGATGATATTTTACCGTAAGAGTGGCAAAAGATTAATTATTCCCTCATTTACATGTATGGAATGTTAATATCAGTTATATGAGTCGTAAAATTGCAAACTTTTACATCATTACTATAATGTGGTTCCCGTAAAATTTCAAACTATAAATTATGGTACTAAGTTTTGGTATGACTGTAACATTACAAACAGATGCACAGTTACTAAATTGTAAATAGGTGGTTTTTATGGTTACTTGATTTTTACAATTCCGGGGGCATCTAAATGGAAATTTTACAAGTATTTAAATGTTGGAATAATTTTTATTTAAGTAAAATTTGTAAAGTAGTAAAATTGCGATAATATGATTTTTACATGATAGCTTTTAGCAAAATAGTAAAATTACAAAGATTTGTGCTAATCTATCTAAAAAAATTCAAGTACTACACATTTTTTACAATCATAGAGATCACCAAAATAGTAAATTTGCAAAAATTGATATTACAGTTATCCCTGACCATCACGTTGCATGTCTTTGACTTTCCTGGTAAGAATGATGCAGCATTCATGCATGTAACGCACAACATGCATCCTAATCAACAACATTAGTTACAAATTAAGGATTAGTAATGAAAGGAATTAATTACCAATAGCATGCAAGCCAGCGGCACAAGAGTACTATACTAAATCACTACACGTGGTGGTCTTTTGCTTCATGCATTGCATGCACGTGATTAATAAATGTTAATACACTGATTAACTGTTAATTAGTGCATAGGGTACTCGTTTGTATGAACATACAATAGACAAGATTCATTTTGGTACCACATGGTGACATCACATGGGTGGGTGCAGATCCCAGGCTCGCTGCACCCACCCACAGAATAGTCAGTCCGTGTGTATATATATATTATATAACACTATGGTATAAACAAAATTGGCATATTATAACACCTATGATTTTTAATTTTCTGGATCCGCCGCATTAAACATCATGCACGACAGCATTCACGCCCCGAGTTTACACATGATCTTGCAGCTAACTACTACTCCGTATTAGTTTGTACGAATGAATGAATTAGTTAAGTACGATATATATGCACGTGGTACGTACGTGACAAGGATGCATGGCTCATCATCACTACGCAATGCAACAAACCAAAATGCCTATGTATGGACCAGTAAAATATTAATTATGCAGGCCAATACACGTACGTGTGCTCATGTGAAAAATATGCAATGCACGTCACAATACCAAAAAATACTACTCCCTACTGCTGCCGACACGTACAGATATGTTCAGTAGTTGTACGTTGGGGTTACTTTGTTGGTGGGCCTAGAAGCGGCCAGATGGTCTCTTATTGGGCCAGGTTTTCCCTTTTTGTCATTTTACTTCTGTTTCAGGTTTAATACCAGGCCCAGCCCAGATAACACCAGCAGGCCCAATAAGATCGCTCTCTAAAAGCTGCTCTGACATTTGTCTATACAAATTAACACTGGACAGGAAGATTTCTTAATATTTTTCTTCATTTTGTCCGTATGGCAGGACATGTAGGTGAGCCCGGTGTTACTATTTAGAAAAGTATCATGGATCACCAGTAAATATTACTACCCGTCCGGGCTCAACAACAACGATGTCTCCGTCACTGCTTGTTGTTGTTGTCAACTGCTCAAGGAAGAAGGAATAGACAGGCGCTCGAGTACAAAGTGGCTAGGTTGGCAGCAGCTTGAGCTCAATTGCTCAAGGAAGAAGAAAGAGAGAAGGATAAAACAGATATTTCGAATATGTATTCCATGCTCGTAAGCCTTGCTACCATGTTACATAGCTGAACGTGAGAACAACGATGTTGCTATATATCTTCTTAGTGATTTTTCTTAAAAGTCACACTTTTTTATCCATAGAATTTACATTAAGATTCATGCTAGGAAATAGAAGAAGAAAAAGTCCATGAATGTTGATTTGATATAGCCAATAAAACATATCTGACAAGTACAATACAATTAATACTAGTTACAAATTACATAGCAGTTACACTATAATTACAATGTAATTATATTATTGATAGATGTGTTGGCAATAGTTTTTATTTCAATTAGTAAATATAAATTACGCAGTATAACAATCTAGCACAATTAATGGTTGAAAGCATAATTAAAAAATCAACGCGACAAGTGTGACATATAGATCGTCCTTGAGAACAAAATTCAAGAAAACATTTCTAATGGGTCATCCCACTCTTTCCGTGGCCATTTCTACTCTATTTGCATCCGCGGCCATTTCTACTCTATTTGCATATTGTACCTTTCATGAAAATCGAACGCACAAGAGAGACACGGATTTAACGAGGCAACTATGAATATTTGTACCCTTCGTGTGTGATTTAGATATATACTAATTAAAGACTTAAAGTCATAACAGAAAACTAATATATCCATTAGGAATATAATTTGAATACATACCATGCTGAAATTCGAATCATATATCTAACAATCTTCATCTTGATATGAATTTCCTTTAGCATAAAAAGCATCTATCTTCAAAAAAACCTTATGAATAAATTGTAACACATCACATCACGAGTATCTCATGTCATGGTCGAAAAGTTAAAATCATGCTCCAAATCACCAATAAAAATAAATCCTGAAATATACTAGAAACTCTAGCAGAAAGGTGAATACATCTTTTGGTGTACCAAGCAATGATTGTGTGAACTTGTAGATGACTATATAAACATTAAAAAATGTTGTATCTTCAACCGCCAATGAGAATCTTGTTCTCAATCCAGAAGTGCAAAACCAATAGATCAAACTTGTCATAGGAATTAAACCCAAATTACTTGTATGAATTGACCGAACCCATAAAAACGTGATAATCGAAACATGTGGATCTCCGAATAAATCTTCTTGTAAATATGTCTTACAGACGTAGCAAATTACATGTGAATTGACCTTCACGTGGACCAAGCAAATAGCAGGCTGTAGTTGGAATTGGGTTAGATAGGCACATGCTAAACAAGCAAAACTTGATGCGCAAAATTAAATCCTTGATATGAAGGTTGTGTGGGCGTAGCAGTAATCAGGCCCTGTTTAGTTCCTAAATTTTCCCCCCAAAACATCACATCGAATCTTTGGACACATAAATAAAGCATTAAATATAGATGAAAAAGGAAACTAATTGTATATTTTGGATGGAAATCTTGGGACGAATCTTTTGAGCCTAATTAGGTCATGATTAGCCATAAGCGCTATAGTAACCCACATGTTCTAATGACGGCTTAATTAGTCTCAAAAGATTCGTCTCGCAGTTTCCAGGCTAGCCGTAAAATTAGTTTTTTCATTTGTGTTCGAAAACCCATTTCGATATCCGGTCAAACGTTAATGTGACACCTAAACCCACAAATTCACCACCTACCCTACTACCACTTGTTAAAGTTACAGAAATAAAATGCACAACGGAGACACAACACAGTAACGCTGAAAATCCTTGCGGTATAAGCATATGCTGGTCTCTTACCGTGCTCTTGCAATAGTCTCATCGATGTCAGATACTGTACCAGCTTAATCTGTTCTCTTGCACTTGCTGGCTAATTTTTTATTTTTTGAAAGGGGGCAAAAGCATTGCCTCAATATATTAATAGAGTAGGGGAAACAGAGTTAACCAAGTAACTACAGAGCGGCCCCAGAGTGAAACCGCTCGCAAAAAGAAAAACACTAGGTGATCCCTCCCAAAGGTGTAAACTCCTTTAACTTTGTAGCCCCTGCCAAAACCCAAGCTCTAGCTTCCTATTTGATTTTTACGAGGACTCCTTCCGGAGCGGTAGCACACTTGTGGAAGATTCTGGCATTACGCTCGCACCAGATTTCCCAAGACACTAACACGACCATGGATTTGATTGAAGATTTGGCAGAAGTTGCCGAGGCTGTGACCCGTAGCCACCAATCTTCGATGGTACCGCAGCCTACCCATTCTCCTATTCTGAGATCGACTCCAGTCCAACCCTGAATGGCCTCCCAGATCCTTTTAGTAACCGGCAGTGGGCGAGAAGGTGAATCGCCGTCTCGTCGCAAATGCAGCACAAAGGGCAAATTTTCTGGTTTCGACAGCCTCTTGTTTGCAATCTATCCGCAGTCCGCACCTTGTTTTGGATTATGAGCCAGGCGAAGAACTTGCATTTGGGTGGCGCCCAGCATTTCCAGAAAGTTTGTTGAAAAACGGATTTAGCGCCCCCAGAAATTGGAGGCGGTAGGCAGAATTAGCCATATACTCCCCATGAACAGTGAGGTTCCAGGTGATCGTGTCTGGTTCCGAAGTGAGTGGTGGCAGTCTCTGCACACGCCGCCACAGCTTTAAGTATTGGAGGAAGTGGTCGGCCGTACTTAGATGTGGGATGCGGATGTCCTGTATCCAACAGTTGTGGGATAGACCTTCGTGGGCCGAGCGAGCTTTCCTCTTTGAAGCAGTGTAGATTGCTGGGGTGACGCGTTTAGGTACTTCGCCAAAAAGCCATTTGGAGTGCCAGAAGCTTGCCTTCCTCCCATCTCCCACCGTTATCGTCGTCGCTGCAGCGAAAAGGTCCCTGTCTAGCTTGTTGCAGGGTACTGGTGAACCAACCCAAGGTTTTTCCGAGGCCTTCCATTCAAACCAAAGCCATCGCAGTCGCAGGGCGCGAGCGAACATATGCAGGTTGAGGACTCCAAGACCCCTGAGGTGACCTTGCATTTTCCTCCGGAAATTGAGTCGACCCCCGAGCGAACACTTGCTGGCTAATCGCCATGGATTTGCTGCCATACGTGACAGCCTTGTGACTGATGATTGTTAATCTTCATATCATTATACTTAGCTCGGATCTTGCAGGACAGAGCAAAGATTTGAGAGAGTACATGCTGAAGTTGTCGGACTTTCACTGCCCTTCAGAACTCAAAACTTTTTGTATGCTCTTGCAATTTGCTTTCTGCTCAACGTACGTGCCACAGAAGTGACTGTGACAAATACAAACCTGCAGAGGTGATACTAAGAACATTCTGCTTATGCCCGGTGGTTAAACTGGAATCAGAACAACTCCTATCTAAATTCTCAAAGATGTTTTTCAGTCGACTGCTTAACCCAATAAACACAGTTCTGATCAGCCATTCAGGCCATGGCATATTAGCATTGGGAGACTAAAATTACAGCTGCACATTACACCACATGGCAACATCAGTAAACAAACAGGTTTCAAACCCCACCTCTATCCAAGCAAACTCTACCTCATTTCTTCAACGCTTGCAACCAAACGCTCACGATATCTCCAGACCTCGAGGTGTGCAGCATCGTTGCATTGCAAGATTAAGAATCTGATGAAAAATTTTACCTCTCCAAGACGACAAGTAACGAGCTTTGTAGTAAACAAATAGGCTGCCATGGTGGAGTGGACACGGACTATGAGCAAACACAAGGCAACAAAAAAATAAAAATAAAATAAGGGAGCATAGTAGCAGACTTGTTGCTACAACTAGGCATGGTCAAAGAGTGAAATGCTATTGTAAGTGTAAACCGGTACGGTTTTACTGTAGACATCTGACAAAGAATTCAGAAATCCATTGCGACCCAAGTATATAATCAGAACATTCAGAAATCGCCAATCAAAATACAACCTTGTAACTTGTATAAGTAGCAAGCAAGCAAAATATGAGTGAGAAGCACGTATGCCTATTGATGAGCAAGTTGAATGTTTGCAGCAAAAGAATCATTTTTTACACATATATTGAGGTTTTTGTACATGTAGAAAATTCAAGGGCTCTGCAATTAAAGAGCCAGCAGCATAGAGGGGAAGAAAACACCCCAAATCCAGCCTCTTCTCCGGACATGCTCTCTTCAACCCAAACTACAAAAAAGCTCTTGGTGTTTGGAGACCTTGTGATATGAGCTGTGAGACATGGGATAGGACAAGAGGGTGATTGCCCCAAGCTAGGGTTCCCTAGTTCAGCAACTTACTTTGGTTTTGACGTGTTATGTGGCTTTGCTTGCCCATGTCTTCTTGCAAGTGGGGGCAATAGAAAATCAGAAGCTAGTACAAGTTTAGGCAGCAACTAATGCTAGCTTAGCAACCAATTAAAAAATCTATCCTTAAAAAAAATGGGTAGGTTTTTCTTGGAGCTTTCCAGCTTTCTACAAAATTTGGTTTACAGATGTTCTTCAGCATGGCTGATTCATGATTTGGATCATGGTGATATAATTGCTAGTATGTGTTTACAGACCAATTTGTCAATGATTAGGTTAATAAGTAGTAGCAACTGGGAATATAATTTGTAGCTAATCTTTGTACTAGGGAGGGGATGGAATCTTAATCTGAATTGCTAGGGACAATTTTTTACATGGGTATCTGGAAATGAGATCTGTGCCCATGGCACCGTGCGAGCTGACTTAGGGAGTCTTGCTTATCGAGTGATCAGATGCTGTCTATCCTGATCTATATAACTTTTAACTCCTTGTGGTAAAAATAAATTGACACACTAATATATTTTCCACTGTAAAAGCTCTGGTTGACAAATTCTTGCTTTCTTGATTTGCATTTGGCAGATTCAATGATTCTTGTGTTTTTTCTATGCAAAACTGATCTAAGATTTCAATGGTAATCTTGTCCAAAAGAAGGTCAGATTTGGTTGACTCAATTGTGTGATTGGAGTGTGGAATATTTCCAGCCCGCAATGGAAACCAAGAACACCAAATACTCAACTTGTAGTATTTAATTCAAGAGTAATTATATTGACAATTACTCGAAACTATAGTAGCAAAAATGCAAATGCGCCAATTTAATCTTAGTGACCTCTAGTAAAAGCAAGAATAATTGGAGTTACAGCAAACACTGTCCTTGGCTGTATTTATCTAGTCCCATGTCCTTGCCCCCATATCGGCAGTGCGTGGTCCTACTTTTGTCACCACAATAATTAGACAAAAATGGGGGCGGCAGCTCATAGAAATACTAAGAATTTTACTTCAAAGCTGATGCAAGAACATTCAGGGGCTTACCCCACCTAAATACTTGGAAATGGTTAGCCAGACAGGATCTAGCCTGAAAACACTGACTACTTCTGTATAAATTCAGAGTAGATACTCTTCATAGTTAATCAAACTATTAGAAACATGTGTCTACTCCCTCAATTTATATAAAACACAATTTCGATCATGAAGATGCTACTACTCTTACTTCTTTCCTACAACAAATTATACGTAAGTTACAATAACATTTACATCCAATAAACATTTTATCCGGGCACATCATGCCTGTTTCTGCCTCAATAATGTAAAATCCTCGCTGGATTTTTTCATAATTTACTACGTAGAGATATCGTTTAGAAAAATTTTACATGGCAATGGAGTCATCGCCAGTGAGACCAGATCAGAAGAAGCCGATCACAACTGTTGCCATCATTCACAGTGGTCACTAGTCAGCGCTGCAGCTGCTGCAGTGTAGCATGCATGGATAGGGAAATACTACTCCTAAAAAAAGTTTCGGACTTTTTTGCGACAGCTCACACAGTTTCACAAGGCTTATGTGGCCATTTGACCTTGTCTTGTCCATCTACACAAGCCTGGATTCTCTGTGCATGACCAAAGATGTGCACCTGATTGGGGGATCAAGATTAGGGTAATACTAATCATCTTTTTAAATAATGAAAGAGGACTAATCATAGACAGGGCCATGGCAAATCATGGCACTGCATGGGTGGACTGGAATATAAAATATTGTGCTGCTTTGCAGATAAGAGTATGAAATAGGAATACCAAAACTGTTATTGAACTGTTAATGCCATACAGTTATCATTAAGGAGGTCAGTACCAGTATTCAATGCTATCGATCAGCATTGATTATTTGCAACTGTAACTGAAATAACTTATTTCCATTGGGGACTTCTGAAGATTATAATAAACAGACATAGCGTTTTAAATTTATTTTCTTACTAAATTATTATGAAATGGAAAAAGCAAACATGTTTCGATTATGAGCACGAGGGCAGAAAGACAGAAAACCAATGCCACAAATCAGTCAAGAAGATAATCATTCAGACAAAACTTTTGCTTTAACCCTATAGAAAAATCATGACCAAAAGCAAACCCAATAACACTGCAAATAAATGGTGAAAAAAGTCAATGCCCAAATACTTGCATGCAACTACTTTACAGCCCACTGTGAGCCCCATGGAGAAAAATAATAAGGCAAAGCCAATAATAAGAGTACCAAACACTTTGTTTTTACTTGGTGGATAGTACTAAAGCCACACTAAAATAGTTCCAGTACTTTACTCCAAAGTGAAGTGTAGGAACAAAACCAAAACGAATAAAAAAGTTGGTGTTGCTGCTGCTAGTAGTTCTTGGAAATGAATGCAGCCTCCTCATGATGCAATGCATTTAGTGAGAGCATTCAAACCACTTGCAAAGAGTTTGGTGAGAGGATGGAGGCTGTGAGATTTGTTCTGCATCTGAGCTAAACTTCTTCTTCGTCCTAGCTGTGTGTGTTCTTCTTCCTCCTAGATTTGGAGAGATTCAGTCTGAGTCCAGCTCTCTCCACTGGTTTGCTGCAAAGCAGAAAAGAGGAGTCAAATCTTTAGTTTTTTCTTTACATATTTCCCCCCTACTCCCTCTTTGATGCTGCTGTGTGCTTCTCCTTTCTTTTCTTTAATTTGAGTTCTTGATCCTGCCAAAAGCAAAAGCCCTCACTTTTAGCTGAGGAGGAGGAGAGAGTCCAAAAGGAAAAGGTGAAGAGTGTCCTCCTCCTTTGCATCTCAACTCAAATCCCCACCAATCCCTCCTCCCCTCCAAACCACTTCAAAGAAAACTCCAATTTTTACCACAAAATCTCCATCTTCCACACCCCCAACTTCCATCCATTCCTCCCACCAACAAAACCTCAGTTTCCTGACTTCTCGATTCAAGAAATGCTCAGTATCTTACACTTGTGATTTCTGATCCATTCTTCTCTCCAAAGATCCAATTTTTCTTCAACACCCACCCAAAGCCGCAGTTTTTTTTTCTCCGATCCGAAATCTCTCCACTCCCCCACGACAAGCTTCGATTTTTCGATGCATCTCTCCCTATGGAAGCCCCTCTCCCACTGCGCCGCCGTCTTCCTCGCCAAGAACCACCGCCGCCGCAATGGGCAGTTCTAGCTTTCTAAGCGCACCAGACTGGCCATCTCAATGTTGCCGCCGCCTGCCCTTGCGACGACGACGCCGCCGCTGCCGCCGTGTCGCGCTCCCGCTCCCTGGCGCGCCTCCGCGCCCAGCGCGACTTCCTCCGCGCCACCGCCCTCGCCGCCGCCGCCGGCCCATTCCGATCCCTCTCCGAAATCCCCCTCCTCCCCCACGCCATCTCCACATTCCTCTCCATGTACCCCGATTTCGCCACCACCGCCGACGTCGACCGCCTCCGCGCCGACCATTACTCCCATCTCGCCGGCAGAGTCTGTCTCGATTACTGCGGCTTCGGATTGTTCGATTCAAGTTGGGATTCATCATCCTCATCCTTCACATTGTCCGAACTCAATGCCAATTTGAGCAATCACGCGCTCTACGGTGGCGCGGAGCCGGGGACGGTGGAAAATGACATCAAGGAGAGGATCCTTGAGTACCTCAATGTGCCGGCGAGCGAGTACGCGCTGGTGTTCACGGTGAGCCGGGGATCGGCGTTCCGGCTTCTGGCCGAGTGCTACCCGTTCGAGACCAACCGGAGGCTGCTGACAATGTTTGATCATGAGAGCCAGTCAGTGAGCTGGATGGCGCAGAGTGCCCGTGGCAAGGGTGCCAAGACGCGTGCCGCGTGGTTCCGGTGGCCGACGTTGAAGCTATGCTCGACGGAGTTGAGGAAGGAGATTGTTGGTAAGAGGAGAGGACGACGACGGGATGCTGCGGTCGGGTTGTTCGTGTTCCCCGCGCAATCTCGGGTGACTGGTGCTAAGTACTCCTACCAGTGGATGGCACTGGCGCAGCAGAATGGCTGGCATGTGATGCTTGATGCTGGTGCACTTGGCCCCAAGGACATGGATTCTCTGGGGCTATCGCTGTTCCGGCCGGATTTCATCATAACATCGTTCTACCGGGTTTTCGGAGCGGACCCGACTGGGTTTGGTTGCCTTCTGATCAAGAAATCAGTTATTGGGAGCTTGCAAGGGAGGAATGGGTGTAATGCTTCTGGGATGGTGAGGATTGTTCCCGTGTTTCCACAATATTTGAGTGATTCTGTTGATGGATTTGATGCAATGGATGGTCTCGAAGATGATTCTGGTGTCCACAAGGATGAGAAGCCAGCGTCTGATGCCCGTAATGGGTCGCAGCTGCCAGCATTTTCAGGTGTTTACACATCTGCTCAGGTCAGAGAGGCATTTGAGAGTGATCCTGGCCGTGACAGCAGCTCCGATAGGGATGGGGCGAGCACCATATTTGAAGAAACCGAGAGCATCTCTGTTGGCGAGGTCATGAGGAGCCCAGCATTCAGTGAAGACTGCTCTTCAGAGAATTCTTTCTGGGTTGATGTTGGCCAAAGCCCGTTGGGGTCGGAGAAGGGTGGTCAGTTCAAGAAAGGGAAGCTTGGATCCCCATTGCCATCTTCTTGGTTCGCTGGCAGAAAGAGTAACAAGAGGATGTCACCAAACCTAACATCCAGGATATCAAGAAGCCCTCTTTATGATGGCCAGGTGATTTCTTTTGATGCAGCTGTATTATCAGTTTCACATGACGTGGACTGCCTCAAGGAAGACCCTGAAGAAGAAATCTTTGAGAATGGTCGGCGGAATCATTTCAGGCAAGTCAGTGAAATCCAAGAGGAGCCAGAGGTTGAAGAAGTTGCATGTCAACATGCCATGAACGGCGGTGTGGATCACAAAGAAAGTGCAATTAGGAGAGAAACTGAAGGAGAATTTCGGCTTTTGGGAGGAAGGGATGGAAACAGCAGGTTTGCTGGGGGTCGGCTCTTTGGTGTTGACGAGATGGATGGAGCTTTAAGCATGGGGCGTAGGGTTTCGTTCAGCACTGAAGCAAATATTATCACGGATAGACTACATCGGGCCTCAGATGCTGCTGAAGCTTCTGGATATGCATTCCGTGATGATGATGGCTGTGTAAGTGATGGGTATGATGATGCTCAGGACTGGAGCAGGAGAGAGCCTGAGATAATATGCAGGCACATTGATCATGTTGACATGATGGGACTTAACAGAACCACTCTTAGATTAAGATACCTGATCAATTGGCTAGTAACTTCGCTGTTGCAGCTGAAGTTGCCAGACTCAAAAAATGGTGATGGAGACCCTCTTGTCCACATCTATGGCCCAAAGATTAAGTACGAAAGGGGAGCTGCTGTTGCTTTCAATGTGAAGCAAAGTGATGGCACTTTTGTTAATGCTGAAGCTGTCCAGAAGATTGCTGAGAAGAATGGCATATCTCTTGGCATTGGTTTTCTTAGTCATATAAAGTTAGACCTGAATCACAAACAGTTAAATGGAGCATTCGATATACCTGAGGCTTCCTTTTATAAAAATGGCCGCAGAGACAGTAAAAAAGTGACCATAAGAGTTGAAGTTGTGACTGCTTCCCTTGGCTTCCTTACTAATTTTGAAGACGTGTACAATATGTGGGCATTTGTTGCCAAGTTTCTGGATCCTTCATTTCTAGAAAGTGAGCGCCTCGCCATTGCTGCTGACCACTCAGAAGGACAAACTTGAGCTTTATCTGTAATTTGCATTCAGCAAAGGAGATGAAGGTGATTTTTCTCCTTTATGTCTTCGAGGAGTATTTGGTAGTGGATTTAGCAGATTTGTTTATTCTTTGCTTAGTTCCTCCACATGTGACCTTTTTTGTTTCATGTAGAGTTTGCTCAAATATGTACCAGCAGCTCACCAGTAGAGCTCCTTTCCACTGAACAATGTTTGTAAAGCTGCTCGCTGCCTCACTCGAAATGGAATAGTTTGAGTGCTTTGTAATACACTTGGTTAGGCATGTGTTCATCATGCAGTTTTTATATATTCACTTAACACTGTCCCATTTGCAGTTCTTGCTTTGACTTTTCCATTAGAAACTCGAAAGTCCATTGGTGTTCCTGTATGGTTCTGTTCTCTTCATGAACTAAGAACTGAAAATGATGTAGAAAACTTTGGGCTCCAATTTTTTGGCATTTTGTTTCAGTTGTTCTGCCTGTTTATGTCTTTTAGGAGTAGAGTAATCCAGTTGAATTCGAAAATTTACGAGCACCATTGTTGTGTTTTTGGGTTAACAACTTAACATTAGTCGTGTGTTTGTCTCAGTGTAGTATTCTGCAGTTTAAACTTTCAGCCCCTTATTTCTCAATATTGTTTAAAGTTTCTTCTCCAGGATCACAAAATGCATTTGAGTGTTTTCATTATCTTTGGTCAAAGGAAACATTATTACATTATGAATCCCGTTTTTATGCTGCTGTGAGCATCCTCTATTCTTCTTCGTTTGATGTTATCCTAATGTATTTGCCTGTCTTGGCATTGGTCCATAACACAAATTTTTGCTATCTTGTCTGAGATGAAAGTTTTCACACAGAGAATATCCTGTATAGATGCTCCTTCATGCCAGTGAACCACCATTAGGAAACCACTACTGGATACTTTTGGTGTGTGGCCTTTTGCTGTCCAGGTATCCCTTTTTTTTACTTTGTACATGACTTTTGATGGCCCCCAGTCACTAGTAACTATAATTAGAAATTCTGTGATATCATGAAATACTATCTTTGCTTGTGAATCCAAATATTAAACTCATCAGAAATTACAATCCTATCTGTGCTGTGCATTGTAAATTTTCAGTACAAGATTCTTCATTAATTGGTCATACACTTTTGTGTCTTGTTAAACATTAGTGCTTAAATCCTAATATTGATCTCATGAGTTTAAGTACAAATGGTAAAATGGTGGCAACTCATATCTTTGAAATGTGTAAGAGTGAATTCTGATACACCATTTTCTAAAATGATACAGAAAGCATTCATCACTGATTCATTGTCTTTAATATGGCAAATATTGCTGTCGTGTTTATCCACATCTTGTTTTGCGTATATTATAAGCGATTAGAATACCAGGAGAAAGCTTTAGCATTTTTCATATATTTTAAAATACATGTATTTAGCAAACATTATCTGGCGAAATGTATTTTTATTCAATACCTCAAATCTAGAATTATATAGTTTTGTTGGAACCAGCCACAAGGGCACCATACTTGATATGTGTGGCATAAAGCCTGGCTGATTCCTACTTGATTTGGCCTGGCTGATCCTGACCTTATCAGTGACTGGTCATGCTCAATTCTCTTCACTCAATTTGACAGCCAGGAATCCAGGGGATCAGGATGTAAGAGAGATCTTCCCAAGGATACCAAACCAGAGCATAATCTTTGTTTTCACTAGAGTAGGAGGGCTCACATAGTCCAGTTCAAGTCATTCACCTCCTCTCCCTTAATTAGTCCTACTCTTTTCTTCAACATGGGTTATAGTGCACATAGAGATATATTTATCTTGAAATTTTATGTGAATACTGCCACTTGAATTTTTTGGGTTCCTCCCTAATTTCTGAAACCACCATCAATGTTGAAACATTGCTTTGGAGTTGTGGCAAGTCTGTCAACTGGCGAAAATCCTGGTAATGTCTTGTTCTGGTCTCTGTTATTGTCTTGATGTTCAGGCGTCAGCTGCACTACAAAATACGGCCAAAATCTGATACTACTTTCTTTAAATATTGTTGTTCTTTCTTATCTCTACTTTCTAGAAAAGGGAAATGGTTCTAGCATATGTCAGTAGATACTAGATTCCTTGCAGCTTTTGGGCTTAGATTTTAAAAATTCCCAATATAGTTGAATATATTTTCATGTGAGTTTCTTTTTCAACAAAAGGAATGCTGCCAGCATCTGGACAGGTTCATGTGTCAAATAGTAAACATTGTGGTCCACAGAAATGTAAGTACTGGACTCACAAACACAAGCAGTATGGTGTTTTGGTGCGCCCTTCCTACTGAGGCTGCTTTCCTGCAGAAGCATAAAACACTAGCTGCACTCTATCTGCAACTGGGGCTTGGACATCACTAGGAACGAGCCTATTTCCCTGCAGAAGTTCATAGGATCTCCAGAGGTAAGAGATCTCAATTGATCTCTAGATCATGCAATGAGGATTACCTTGCATGCATGCATCCAAGTGAACAACTTGCTTTTTTCTCAGTAAATGATTTATTCAAACTTAGAATTGTGCATTCTCTTCTGAGGTAGCATATTGTTTGATTGATAGTACATCAGTACTTTTAATTTATTTGAAATGCATATATTTATTAAAACCCTTTGATTTAGTTAATCCACAAGAACACATGTTGAAGCTGTGATAGGTTGGAAGCATTAGTTTTTCTTTCTCTCTGGTTAAGTTTTGGCTTTAGCTTAGAAAGTTTTGTAGGTTTAATTGATCCATATTCCTACATATTACTTGCCTACCTACCATTACAAATGACAGGATATGAAGTTCATGCTGGCAACCACTCTAGTTCTTGAAACCAGTGCAAATATACTAACCAAGGTTGAGACCTTGGCATGCAATCTTAGCTACAGATTTGCGAATTTGGAGATCCAATCTATTATGAAGAACTTTTGCAAATTCGTTTTCCACTACATACAAAAGTACAAACTTTGTTATACATCTAAATATCTTGGATTAGATCTCATGTTTCTAATAGTCAAGGAATACTCTATTACTGTCTGTGGCCTACAAAGCTTGAGCAGATGGGTTATCATTTGATGTTTCTGTTAAAGTTTCTCTAACAACTCCATTTCATGAAACATGCAGGAAGCAAGGAACAATCATAGGATGAGAAAGTCTTTCACAACATGCAAGGAATGTATTTCTTACCATTATTGGAATCACATGGGTGAACATAAAAAGAGTTTCCTCTATGTTATGATTGGTGATTGTGTGGTAAGACCTTGCTAATATCTGTTCTTAAGCATCAAGATAGTATCAATAATTTTCTTAGGCTGTTATTTTCCTAGAGTGGAAATGTTTAACCAGCAGTTTGATAGTCTATATCATCAAGTTGAAATTTTAAGTCTTCTTTTTTGAATGTTGAGAACATTTATCTTCTTTCCTGGTAAAAATTACCAGCACAAGATTGTCTTAGTACAATAATTGTGTGCATGATGACAATCTAAGACTAGTGATTAGGACCTGTGATTACTGGTACCTTTTGTCTCGTTTTGATTTATCACATAAGCTCTAGACTTCATGACATACTCAGTACTAGCATTTTCTCTGTTACATGCATGACATTTATGTGATTATGTTGCAAATTTAACTATTTTCCCCTTGATTCTTGATTCACACATTTTCAAACGGCTTTTATGAGGTGCATTCTAAAGTGGATGTTGGTCTTATCTAACGAACTAGTTCTGTACAGCTCCCTTGATTGCCTTTACAGGAAGTTGGGGACTATTTCTTAAGTAAAGACATGGTCTCATTCTGCTATTCCTGTAATCCTGCAGGCTGTACCAGCAAAGTTTGCAAATAGTATCAGAAGGCAGATATCTGAAGTAGTCAAGCTAGAGGTGCCAAATGGTAAAACATATGATGTTCAGGTTGCCAAGGGACATAATTAGCTGGTCCTTCGATCTGGATGGGAGACATTTACTAGAGATTATGAAATTGAACAGCGTGATATATTAGTGTTCAGATACTGTGGGAGCTCTCACTTCGAAGTTCGGATCTTCAATTCAAGTGGTTGTGAGAAAGAGTTATCCTGTGTCATGATGAACAACATTCCTTGTGGCCATGAAAGGAACATGTTTCATCATGATAACCATGTGGAATCACTAAGTGAAAGGTTGGTGAAAAGCATTTTTTTTTGCTAACAAGCAACATTCTGTGGACTCCCCTCCTGTACTCTCCCTCATATATATGAAAATTTAACCGTGGGGGTCTCCCTCACTGTTTTTTCCTAAAAAAAAAAGCAACATTATGTGGAACTCCATTATGTCATATTAGCAAAAATACTATTTTGTGAGTCCAGTTTGCCAACTACGCATGACTTCACTTATTTTGTTATTTATCATGCAACTTACAAGCGCATGTGTTTATGTGCACGCACACCTGCGGATGAATTTGATTTAGAGTTTCTCTTAAAAATTTCACCCCAATTAACATAGGTTTTTTCGCAGCAGGAGCATGTTTCATATGGTATGCATGGACTGTACTGCAAGATTCTATTGGCAGAACATGGATAAAAGGCATTTCTTTATTGTTATGATGGATATGGGTGATTTCCAAAATGAACTGGTTAGACCTTGTAATTTACGCTGTTAATTAGCTCTAAGATATATCTTATATACCTTTGATGATATTAATTTTGGGGAATTTGAGACAGTGAGTTAGCAATTTGGTAATAGTGATACTAAAGTTGGGGGTTTTAAAACTTTTTTTTTTTTTTTGCTAGGAAGAAGGAATTTCATTAATGGGAAACAGAACCATGCACTCTTGGAGTCTTGGTGGAGTATGTAGGAAGCACATTTGCTCTCAAGACCAAACCAAAAGCCATCTAGAGCCCCCACATAACCCACATTAGCAAGTTCATGACTGGCTTTGTTTGGATCACGACTAATCCTCTGAATTTTAGTCATCATACCTTCAGATAACAATTGTACTGTTTCATTGATTAGGAATAATTGATGCGACCAGTCCTGTCCTCTTGAATATGTTCACTGCCACCTCGCAGTCCATTTGGAGAATTATCAGGAGTAGAATCCACTAGAAGTTTCAGGGCTTCAGGCTCTTCCAACATGCAAACAGTTCTGCCTCAAGTGCTCCCAGACAAGCCCCTAGCGCCTTGCAAGGTGTTATGACATCATTAGCCATATCATCCTATAAGACCATTCCCATTCCAGCAGATAGTCTTGAAGCCTCTCTGGGCTATCGACAATTTAGTATTTGACAGGTCGACTGAGGAAATAAAACATCTGTACTCTTAGTTTTCTAGTGAAATTAGTAGCACAGACTGGTTGAAGCAAAAAGGAAAAAAAAAAGAAGAGATAAAACAGGACAAAACAGTGTATGTTTATTTTCAAGATAAGGAATGAGACTTTGAAGACAAATCCCTATTTATTTTTTTCTCGTTGCATGACGCTTGATTTGTTCCTAAGTATAAAATGTACTTGAGTCCTGCCCACAAACTCAGCACTTTTTATTGCTTTTACAGGTCCTATGTTCTTATGTAAACAAAATGTTTCATTTGTTTGTTCCTGCAGACCATACCAAAAATGTTTGCGAAGAATTTCCAAGGTCATTTATTTGGAGCAGTCAAACTAGAAGTGCCAGATGGTAAAACATATGATGTTGAGATAGCCAAGGAACATAATGAACTAGTCTTTCGATCTGGATGGGAGGTGTTTGCCAGTGCTTATGAACTGGAACATGGTGATTTCTTGGTTTTTGGGTACAGTGGGAACTTCCACTTCAAAGTTTGGATATTCAATCCAAGTAGTTGTGAAAAAGAGTTATCATGTGTTGTGATGAACAGGAGCATTTCTGATGATAATCATCGACAATCACCCAGAAGTGACAGGTTGGCACAAATGTCGAACTGGTTGTTACCTTTTGTGTTCTAAGAAGCACGATTTTGTCTTCTCATCATTTCTTAGTCATAAATCTACTGTTATAAATTCCCACAATTGCTGAAGTTTTTGTGTTAGCTGACTTTGCCTCATACTTGTTTACCTACTGCTATAATTATTAATTACAATTTGGTTAGTCATCGTGTACTTCCGAATGTTGTTCTCTCTACAAAAAAACTTCCAAATGTGTAAACTATGTGAGGATGATCGTGATGTGCACATCCATATTCTTATGGATTTTATTTGAAGCTCCCTAAGAATTTCAGCTCAATGAACATGGTAAATGTGGACACAGGATGCACAAGTCTTGCACAACATGCATGGACTGCATTACAAATCATTATTGGCGCCACATGGATGACAGAGAAAGGTATTTCTTCAAGGTTATATTGAGTGTGAGTGATATCAAGGACGCACTGGTAAGATCATGTCTATTATTCTGTTCTTGTGCACGAATATATATCTTTTAGATTGGGTATTTTGAAATTTATGCAAAAGTCTGGCAGCACAGTATTATTTATTGTGTTTACTGAGATTGCCTAAAAGCTCTCTTCTGTTTATTGCTGTAGGCTATACCCAAAAAATTTGCTGCCAATGTCAGAGGGAAGATATCTGAACAAGTCAGACTAGAAGTCTCAGATGGTAGAATATATAATGTTCAAGTTACGGAGGAACAAGATGAGCTGGTCCTTTGATCTGGATGGGCACATTTTGCCAGTGCTTACGAACTTAAACATGGTGATCTCTTGGTGTTCATACTTAGTGGGCACTCCCACTTCAAAGTTCTAATATTTGATCCAAGTTGTACCGAGAAAGAGTTCTCCTGTGTTGTGACAGACAGCACTAGTTGTGTGCATAGTAGCAGTATTTCTGGTGATAAACATCTGCAGTCACCAAGGAGTGAAATATTGGAAAAGAATTATAGTCTTAGCTCTATTAGGAAAGGGCCAAAGATGATACCAGCACAGCAGACTATCCTTCACAGATACCAGGTAAACATTTGAAGTGTATAAGCCATATTTGCATTGCTTGCCAAAATCTAAATTGTTGGTGTACTGCAGATGCCTCGTCTTCTGAAGACAGTAAGGTGTCCATGCATTCAGGTGGCCTCCAAAGGTCAAAAAAGTTTCGCTATGTCTTACCAATGATGTACAATATGACTAGTGCTCAAAAGGCAGAAGTTAATGCTCTTGAGAAGAAAATTCAACCTCAAATTCCTCTTTACATCACAGCGGTGGAAAAGACAAGTGTCGCAAGTGGATCTCTGGTATGTTCTTAACTTTTGCGTATCAATAGGGTGCAACAACCTTTTGTTTAGTCTGAACTTTCTATATTTTGGAGAATAATTTAGGATATTTTTTATTAGTGTGAGTTGAGTCCTGAGACTATCAAATATACTAATGAAAGCTTGTAAAATAATATATTCCTATATCATTTGTATAGGTCTTCTCTAAGGATTATGCTGTCAGATACCTTCTTGACCAAAATAAGACCATCACACTATGTCAGTCTGGTGGTAGCAAGACATGGCACATCAGTTTGGATATTGATACTGATAATCTATATGCCATTTCTACTGGCTGGTTGGACTTCTTTCGTGACAATCTATTGCAAGAAGGTGATATCTGTGTATTTGAAGCTTCAAAGAGCAAGAAAGGAGTGACTCTGACGTTTCATCCTTTCAAAGAAAGCCATTGCCCAAAGCCACCAGGTTATACATCTAATATTTGGAATACCGTTTTCAATTTTTTTTCAATGGAGCACACGTGTCTTCTTTTTAGAACACATTTCCAATTGAGGACCGTGTTTTTGACTGGGTCTTCTCTGCAGGATATACCCTTTTGAACAATAGTTAAGCACAGAATTCCTAAGCTTGACTATTTTGCCACAAATTCAACCACTCTAACTAATAACCAGAAGAGGAAAGTCAAAGAAAAAAAATACAATCTATACAACCTGAAATCCCCGTGTTCTTGGCTGTCATGCGCAATTCCAACTGTACTGGTGCACGTTCTCTGGTGAGTTGGAAGCTGATTCCTGTTGATTTGAAAGTAAGAAATTATTCATGAAATGAGCAGCAAACTTCTCAGATTGCTGGAACATTTTTTTCTTATATTATTAGCAAACCTTACATTTTCTATATGTTCAGTTCTTCAGTGTGACGTGTGCTTCAAGGTATCTCCCAGATGAAGACCAAATTATGAGGCTGCGGCTGCCGAAGACAAAATATAAGTGGAAAGCTGCATTCCAGCTCAACAGAAACACCAATCTTCGTATGCTTACCAAAGGTTGGGGGAAATTTGTTAACGATAACAAATTAGATGTACATGATATCTGCCTCTTCCAGTTGATGACTAACAAGAAAAAGCTTACAATGACTGTTCATATCATTCGAAAAGAGGACAGTAAATCCATATGTTGCTGCTGGTATGGGTGTGTTTGTAATAAAGGTTGTGCTTTTGTATTAGAAATGCCATGCATGTGGACAGCTTATCCATCCAGACTCAGCAGAGGGTACTGGTTTTCCCTCTCTTTTCAATCGCCTGCAACGAACTATTAATGTGCTGAACCTTCAAGTTTTAAGTACTTGTATTTTAACTGGTTATGATGCTTTTTGGCCAGTTTGGATGTGTGATATTTTCGCTCCAATTTATTCTGGATTCTAAATATTTCAAGAAACACAAAAAAGGGCATTTAAGGATTGTATCTGAAGTTGAGAGCAACTTACTCTTTAGCTATGATGATCAATTAATGGGCTTGTAACATCACTATTGTAGCGGAGGTTGCTAGACTCAAAAAGTGGTATTGTGCAATTTAAAACTGGCATTTTATTTTGTTGGGTTTCACATGTTTGTCTTTTAGAACTAGAACTGTCCAGTTGGATTTAAAAATATTAGCAAGCATCTGTTTTTTCACCCTCCTTTCTTGTCACATGTTCCCTTTTTATGTATATAAGTAGTTTCTGCCAGACTGATGATCTGAAAATTCAGTGGCCCGAATAACTTTGATCTGAAGAAGCATCATCAATGTGAGAATCTTTATTCTTTGTTTGATGTACTCCTGAAATCTGCACCTGTCATATTATGGAAATTCTTATGGCCTTTTCCCCCCTTCTTTTTTGAGGTGCACATATGTAGGCCTGTTTAACCATTAACACTCCTTTGGGCTTGCTAATATAGTAAGGCCTACTCAGCAGGCGGTAGCAGGTTCCACGTCATAAAAAATCTACGTGGCGGAGAGAGACCAGATGAGAGAGAATGGAGCGGCAACGCATCTCAGCCCACTTCCAGCCTGAGGCGAGCGCTATCGCCGCCGATTTGTTTCCTTCTCCGATCCCGTGCGCTCCCCCTCCCCCAAATCGATTTTTCCCCAACCAAAATCGACTTCTCCTACTCCAAATCGTAGGATGAATCCACGAATTCACTCAAAAACCACCAAATCCATCCCTCATTCCAAATCCTCAACACCAAATCCACCCCAAGCTAGAGAAGATGGGTCGGTTGCTGCCGCCTCATCCTGCACTCAGCCGGCGCCATCGCGTCATTCTGTCATGCCGCCGCCGTCGGCGACTCATCCCGTCACGCCGTCGCTGCTACCTCAATTCATATGGCACCCTCCGCCTCACCATACTGGTGGCCACCGGCCGGCATGGATGCCTCGTTGCCTCTTCATATACTTCCCCAACTGCCGAGGATACAGAGAACCCAATTCTCTAGCATGGCATGTTCCTCCCTGAATAGCTCTGTTTCTTGATTGTTAATATACTATATGGATGATTTGGTTTAGCTTAGGCATGTTTCCTGTGATGATGCGATCCTCGGAATCAATCAAATTTCCGTTTCCAAGTAATATGCATGTCTGTTGTAATCACCATTATATGAGTATTTTGTTATTTTATATGTCCATGAATGAGCATATTTGCTGGATGAAATAGCCACACCAGATGATGTGCATATGCACGCATTAAATTGCTAAATCTTTATTATAGAAAATCAACAGCTAACTTAACAGCCAACCCGTTATACAAGCGCTGGCTTTAGGTGATATGGCAATGGTACATAGCCAGCAGCGGGCTATGTTATTATCCTTGCTCTAAATCATAACTAGGAACATGGTAATGATTTATTTTGTTCATGCCTTTTACAGTCCAGGCATCATAGTTTACTTTGTATGGGACTTTTGATGGTCCCCAATCACTAGGAAATCTGTGATATCATGAAATATCCTTGGTCCAGAGCATAGCATGGAATCTTCCCGAATCACCTTTGTGCTGGTATGTTAAACCAAAACCGTGAACACTCCTGAAATCACACCCTATCTATGGAATGTCTTGTCACTGTTCAGCAAAAGTTTTGTCAGTAATGATGTTTGATACTCTTCATGCATCAGAAACTTGATTCTTGCTGGTTTAGGCCAAGCTGGTTCTGACCGTCAGTGATTGGTCATGCCCTAGAGTTCTAGTAGACCATTCACTTTGACAGCAATATACTGGAAATCTACTAGTACTACAATGTCCTCTGAACATTGCTGGTCTTTTTTATCTCCTTAGACATGCTAAAAAAGAAATGAAACCAGTTGTGTCAGTAGATCCTTACCAGCAGATTTTGGTGCTCAAAAGACAAAAAGTTCCCAATAGTACTAATTATTGCTATGCTTCTCTCGGCATCTACTACTACCAGAATAGGTTTCCAGGGCAGGCCCTTTTTTCTTTCAACAAAGGAATCATGATCCACATATCTTGGCACACGTCTTGGCAGTGTGGTGTCTGGCTCTACCTATATCTATGGTTGCTTCCCTGCTGGAAGCTTGAAACCCTCTTTTGGTATAGTTCTTTTGGAGCTCATTGGCAAAGGTACGTCTTCTCTTAGTAGTATTATTTTGCTTCCTGTTTTGATCTTTGGATCATGCAAGTGAGAAATATCCAAAGATGCATTATTTCTTAAGTGCACAACTCCCTGTTGTTCTTGGTTCATGATTTAGGGGAGCTTTTATTAATTTAAAAGTACAACCAAGTTATGTCTTGAAATAGCACAGATATGTATAGATAAACGAACATCCAAGCTACATATTGATAAATGAGATTTTCCTTTTGACAAATGAACAGCCAAACTCTATATTGATGCACTTTTAAGTTTTAATTTTTAGATAATGGAAGCTACTTTTAAGTTTTAATGCAGCCAGCTTGTGCTGATTCTGTCGATGGGACACCTTTTCTGGTTCAACAGATACCATTTGAAGAGTTCAATAGTATAAACCGGGAAATTAGTCAATTTTTTAGATTCACCCCCCTCTCTCTATAGCGGTGATGCGGTCCTACACGGTCAATCAGTGTGTTGGTAACTCTGATCAAACTAGGAAAACTCCAAAGATAAATCCCTTCAGCTCTCCATCAAGTAAATATTTGAACTGCCTACCTTTCATTTGGAACACTTTTTACACTGTCTTTTTGAACAAAAAGGTGCATGGTTGTCATTGTGTAGCTGAAAATATCCCATCTTCTGAAGATATTGAGGAGCCAGAAAATTCAGGCGACATCAAGAAAAAGTCAACAAAATCTTTTTACAACTCAACAACAATGTGTGATATGAACAGTGCACAAAAGGCTGAAGTTGATGCTCTTGAGAAGAAAATTCAACCTCAAATCCCATATTACATCACAGCTATGGACAAGGCAAGTGTGGCTGCTGGATTTATGGTATGCTTCAAATTTCTTCTCTATAGTCAATAGTGGATGTTTTGTTGATTGTACTTTTTTGAAACATTGGTATTCAATTATGCCCTAGTGCTGATTAGTGAAAGTTGAGTATTCTTGAACTCTTCAATTATAATAATGATAAACGAAAGCCTATATAATAATATAATTGTCCATGTACATCCATGTTGGGTGTCGAGGCTGGGTTCCTAAAAATATATAATAATATAGTTCCTAAAAACCCTTTGAATAGGCCATCTCTAAGGAGTATGTTGTGAAATACCACCTAAGCAAAAATGAGACAATCACACATTGTCGGCCTGGTGATAGCAAGACATGCAGATCAATTTGGACATCAATACTGATGGTCCATACGCCCTTTCTACTGGCTGGTTGGACTTTATTCAAGTCAATCAGTTGCAAGAAGGTGATGACTGTGTATTTGAAGCTTCAGAGAGCAAAAGAGGAGTGATATTAACATTTCATCCTTTTAACAAAGAAAAACATCGCCCATTGACACCAGGTTTTTGTATTAACCCTTTAGATTTTCATTTCTGTGGACCATGTTCTGATCACTGGATGACCATGCTTGTTGATTGATCCTTCTCTGCAGAATTTGCCCCTGCTTCCACCAAGAGTGACATGAATGGAGTTATGAAGATTGGCGACCACTCTATATTTGTATCGCGATCCACCAGGATAGCTGATCAGCAGAAGAGAAAAATCAAAGAAATACTACAGGTTATTCAGTACGAAAACCCCGTTTTCGCAGCTCTTATGAGGCGCTGCAGCGTTGGCCACTCCAATATGTGCATCATGGTGAGTAATAGTTGTTTTGTTCAGTGTACAGAGAAATTGAAAAACACAATCTGATATTGGAAGTTCATTGCTTGTCGATTAATTTTCAAGTCATTCCTGTTGATTAAATTTTCAAGTCACAGCAAATAAAATTTTGGAGCAGAAATGCTCTCCTTTCGATTGCTGAAAACTTGTTTCTTTGCTGCTATTCATGATGAACCTTGCATTTTCCATATGCAATCAGCCTTTCAGTTCAGACTATGCCAAGAACTATCTCCCACACCTGGACCAAACCATAAGGCTTCAGCTGCCCAAGAGGAACAATACACTGCTCAAAAAAAAAAAGAGGAACAATGCATGGGAAACTGAATACCAGATCAAGGAAGGTAGGCATTGGCTTGTTCAGGGCTGGAGGAAATTTGTTAGGGACAACAAACTGGAAATAGACGATATATGCCTCTTCCAGCTGATGAAGGATGAGGAGCAGGTTACCATGATGGTCCATATCATCAGAAAACAGCAAGATATCTCGTCATATAAAATTGAGCAGGATAGTTGATCGGCATAGAGGCTGTCCATGCAGATGTTTCATCACTCCAATTAATCAATCGCCTGCAATAAAAGCTCTGAATGAGATTTAACTTTCAAGGACCAATATATTGTTTTGATGGCACCTCCCGTTTGAAGTAGCATAACGAAATGTGTATGAAGTTGACTATCTGGATTTACTTATTGCTAGCTTTCACTTCATCAAACAATTTTCCTTGTTTACCATTCAGGTGTTAATTAGAAAACTTTATTTGATGTGCCAATGTCAAAGCGATTTTAAAACTTCGTTTAATTCGCCATTGCTATATGCAGCGATATATTTGTCCAAGTTGTCTACTTTACTTCTCACTTCTCAGGCATTAGAAACGGTGGAATTTAACTTTTGTCGCTCTTAACGTACTAACTTCGTTCGCAAATATAAGCAGTCTAGATTCGTAGTAATGTGTCACAACCACCAAAAATACTTGTTTTGTGAACGGAAGGAGGAGTTTTTAGATGCAGCTTTTAGTTTTGGGACAATTGTGTTACTGACTTTTTTTCCAAGTGCAAGTGTGATTTTACCCCTATTTCTAGGGTTTGCTATTTTGTCCTTACTTTCAACCTTCCGCTTGCCCTCGTTTTAGACGGTCGTTAGGTGGCCTAGTATTTTTACGAGTTAAACAAATGAGAAAGAAAAGAGAAATTATTAACGAAATACATAAAGTACGTTCTCATCCATCCTGAGTAGCAGGCGGCGGCGACGTCGGATAGGCGCTGGTACGGAAGGAAGCAGGAATCCTTCAGAGCAACATCTAGTTTTATATGTAATATAAAGCTTAGTGTGCCGTAGCTTAACCTTGGTCGGGGGTTAAGTGTGCCTTTACCGACCTTCGACGGTATAATGTCGTGATGTATTTGTAACACTATCTTCCTCAAATCTTAATAAAATTTAGGTCGGCCTTCTTCGGCCGACCCGGCCAAAAAAAAGTCGGATAGGCTACAGGGAAGCTTTTGAGTTTTGACAGTTTGTTCCCATTGCCGTGCGATTGCGACTTGGTTGGCGAGACGGTCAAGGTCGCGACGGCGTGGGCGCTTTCGGCTGCTGCGATCGACGGGCGCAGAGCCAACTCCCGTCTATCAGCGAGGAGGCATCCTTGATTGCCCTCTCCAGTCAGGTACTGGGTTGCAAAGAGGCCAAGAAGGATACGAGCTGTGGCTTATATTTTAAACAGAGGAAACATATGCATCAATTAAAACAACAGGTACATGTTTTAAAGATTTCTCTAAATGATTTTTGTATTTGACTTTAGAAGTAGCAATTTGTTAGTGTCTCCTTGTCTATCTGTGGCCTCTTGGCCTTTGCAACGGTGACTGCATGCCATGCAGACTATAATGGCCAGCTACATGTATCATAGCCAGAACCAAATATGAATATCAAATCGGGATGGAGAGAGTATATGATTATAAAAGATAAATGGTTGGAGTACTATTTACTCCGTCTTAAAATATAACATCCGTCTCAAAATATAACTATAAGAAATGTGTATAGATTTATAGCTTCAGCTAATTGTATTTTGAGACAGAGACAGTACTACATTTTGAGACGAGCTACTACTACGTACTTGATTAGTCGGCGCTCGTTTCAGCTGTGAAGCATCAGTTTCCAGGACAATACGTCCAATCTCTCGTCTTAATGATTAGTCAAAATTACAGCAAGAGTCACAGCATTCATTGATTTGGTTCGTTCTTTCCCCATGCAGCCAGGCAACCAGCCACCACCACTTCAGCTTTCTCACCTCTTCAGCTTTCTCTACTTCCTTCCATACCTCTCTCCAGGTATTTCTCTCCGCTTCCTCTCACACCTCCCTCCATCTCTCTCTCTCTACTTGCTGCTAATGCTATAAATTTAGTTCGATTGTTGAGTGATCAGGGATGATCGGTGTAGCGTCTTTGGCTGTGGATTTCTGAACTTTGGACCTTCAACTCAAATTGAATCAAGGTATGAGCACGAGTACTATTTTTTTTTTCCTGTTTAATGAGCGTGAGCTTCATTTGTTGAATTTTGAAATAATGTTTGAATCTTTAGTTTTGTGAATAAAAGGTCTCATTTCATTTTTGGCACTAGGGTCCAAATTCTTGGGCACCATCATGCTGAAAGGCTGATTTCTAGTCGAGGCCTGTTTCGTTCATTTAGCATATTGGCAGAATCCATGTCATTTTCACTCAATCCTAATTTGGCAAATGATATTTGTGATTTTTTAATTGGTAAATGAATACTTAGTCTATGTATTGATTTATTTTTTAATAGAATGAACTCGGGTTGTTCCAGTTCTGTCGAAGTAGATACAAAGCATAAGTGTCATTTGGAGACTGAGATCAGCATATAATGTACTGTATCTCTCATATTCTTGGCTACCTGTTATGAACCGGGTCATTATCTTAAAAAAAACTGTTATGAACCGGTGAATTAGTAAAGTTTCAGAGTTCTTTCCCACATATTTTCCTATATACCATTCTAACATAAATTTGTCTTGTTCGTGTATTGTATTTTCTAACAAGTTCATTGATTTTTTTTTGATCAAAAGACTGTAGGTTGTACCTACAGTATATATATATATACATATATATAAACAATATTTACAAATTACACGATCAGATTTACAACTGTAAGTTCATTGATTTTAAATTTTGTCCAACAAATTCGTCTCAATTAACGTTGGTGGAGACACAGGATGGAAAAACTTCATGCAGTATGCAAGAGTTATGTTGCAGATTATTATTGGCTCCACATGGATGATCATGAAAAGAGTTTCATCAAATTTATGATTGGTGGTTACAAAAATTCAATGGTAAGGCATTGTCCAATCAATACCTCATTATTGTGCACAAATAATCAATATATACTCCGAAACATAGTATTTGTACTCCCTCCAGTTTGATAATAATAGACATTTTGGGTTGTATTAAAGTCAAACTTTGACTACAAATAATTTTAGAAATATTTATTTTAGCAAGATCATTTATACAGATTAATCTTGAAAAATACTTCAACAAAATCATATATTTATTGGTATTTCTACATGTTTTATATAAAAAAATATAGTCAAAGTTGTTTTTTGAAGACCATGTCATTGTCCAAAACATCTAATATTTTAGAACTGGAGGGAGTATTTGTTATCTTGGGGGAAGTGGGTAACTTAAGAAGCAATTTGATAATCTGTTGGTTTTTTTACACTTAAATCTGTTGGTTTTAGTACTGGAGTAAGATAGTTCAATCCTTTTTTGTCTTTCACTTTGGGAACATGTTCAAAATCATTATGAACTAGATGACACTTATTAGTACCAATGGTTGTTGAACTTTTCTAAATAAAAATTACAGCATTTGCAAGACATTCTCCATGCATGTCACTGTAAATTATCTGTAGTTTGCTTTCTATCAAAGCCATCATGTGCATATGATTAATTTGTTATGCACAACTTAAATGTAATTTGCTTATACCTGCAGACTATACCAGAGAAGTTTTCACGCAACCTCAGAGGAAAGATCTCTGGAATAGTCAAACTAGAGACTCGCAATGGTAACACATATAATGTTCAAGTTGTCAAGGAACTAAACTGTTTGTCCTTCGGACTGGATGGGAAGCATTTGCCAGTGCTCAAGAAATTCAGATGGGTGACATTCTAGTGTTTATATATAAGGGGGACTCCCACTTCGAAGTTCGAATATATGATCCAAGTGGTTGTGAGAAAGAGTTGTCATGTGTCATGATCACTACTCTCATCTCCAAGAAAAGATCATACTTCAAGATAATAACACTCGATCAGGTAAAACTCCAGAAGATTGGTTGATGAATCAGTTTGTTTGTAGCTCCAGTCGCAGTAGGAAATCTCCGAAGATAGATCGATTTGACTCTCCATCACAACAATCAGGTATATATCTGAACTGTGTATTTACATTTGGAACACTTATACAGTCTTGTTGTGCTAAAGGCACATGGTTGTCATTTTGTAGCTCAAAATGTCCTATCTTCTGAAGAGATCGAGGAATCGGCGGATTCAGGCGGAGTCCAAAATTCAACCAAGCCTTTCTACTGCTTGGTAACGATGTCGTCCAACATGACCAGTGAGCAGAAGGCTGTAGTTGATGCTCTTCAGGAGGACATTAAACCTCAAATTCCATTTTACATTACAGCTATGCACAAAGCAACTATGGCTGATGGATCTCTGGTAAGTTTCAAATTTCCCTCTGTATATAGTCAGTGGTGCAACTGTGCAAGTTGAGTTCTGTACTCTTCAACTATAAAAATGATACATTTTTTTATTAGGCCATATCTAAGGATTATGCTGTCAAATACCACCTTCACAAAAATGAGAGCATCAGACTTTGTCATTATGGTGGTAGCAAGACATGGGAGATCAATTTGGACATCAATACTGATGGTCCATATGCACTTTCTACTGGCTGGTCAGAATTTATCAAGGACAGCAAGTTGCAGGAAGGTGACATTTGTTTATTTGAAGCATCTGAGAACGAAATAGGAATGAAATTAACCTTTCATCCTTTTAAAGGAAAACATCGCTCAAAGACACCAGGTATTCCCTTAGATTTTTCATTTCTGTGGAGCACATTCTAAAATTTTTATCATGTATGACCTTGTTTGCATTGCCTATTCGCTGAAGGACGTGCCCTTTCCACCAAGAAACCTATCCAGGGAATTCTAAAGCTTGGTGACCACAATATATTTGTAGGACGATCCGTGAATCTAATAACTGATTAGCAGAAGAAAATAATTGAAGACACACTGTAAGTTATTAAGTACGAAATTCCCATCTATGCAACTCGAATTGGGAATAGCAATGTAGACCGCGACGACATTCCCACAACTTTATGCATTATGGTGAGTTATGCTTGTTTTCTTTGATGACAGTCATTTCTTGTTGATTATAGAGTCACAGCACATAGTCTTTTAGTACAAGAAAATTCTCCTTTTGATTTCTGAAACTTGTTTCTTTTGCTGAAAATGAACCTTGCATTTATCATATGCAAATAACCAGGCTTTCAGTAGGGAGTATGCCAAGAAGTATCTCCCAAACCTGGACCAAACCATAAGGCTTCAGCTGCCCGGGAAGAACACTACATGGGAAACTGCATTTGAGATCAAAAGACGGATTAACAAACAGACGCGTTGGCTCGTTCGCGGCTGGAAACAATTTGTTTATGATAACAAATTGGAAATAGGTGATATATGTCTCTTCCAGCTGATGAAGGATGAGGAAGTTACCATGACGGTCCATATCATCAGAAAAGAGCAGGATAGTTGGTTTCGTTTTCTCACTCCCATCAATCACCTGCAAGAAACTCTCTGAACAAGATTAACTTTCAAGGACCAATATTTTGCTAGATATTCTTTAGCATCCTGTTCATTTTGGATGGCATCTCCTGTTTGGAGTAGCATAAAGAAATGTGCAATTGAATTTGAGTATCTAGATTTACTTATTACTCCTTTCGGTCATTAATATATGATATTTCTAACACTAATTTTAGTGTTAAAAACATCATATATTAAAACACGGAGGGTACTATCTTTTACTTCTCAAACAATGTCATTGTTTAACATTGACGTGTCAATTGGAAAATTATATCTGATATACCAATGTTAAAATGATTTCCATATTTGGATGAGGATGAATGCCGACCAGCACAAACTTGCCAAGCAGGTTATTGGTCTTGGTGCTCTGCTCTTGCCCTTGTGTACACTGTACACACACAAAGCATGGAGTTAGTGTCTGAAAACTACTTCTCCCTCGGTCCCATAAGAATCTCTCCAAGTGAAAAGTCAATCTCAAAATCTAACCATAATGAGCCACGTAATTAAGAAAGCATGGGCCATTGGATTTGTACAACAAGAAGTAAGAAGAATTTTGAGCCATTGGATTGGAACGAGAGGACTCTTCTACTACACAAGTCTAGAAGACTCTTGAGCCACATGCATGCAAAAAACACGGAGAGTAAGAAGGCCATGTGAAAAATGAAAAAAAAAAGACCAGTACACTAGCCTCTCCTGCTCATCGCCATCAAAGATAAAAAAGAAAACATTTTGTTGGAAGCATATCATACAATACTTATTTTTATCATACTACTAGTTGCTATTACTGATTTAAACTAGTTATTATAAATAACGTTTAGATACCTCAAAAGTTCGATACATTGAATAAATTGGGAGGTTATTAGAGCACCTCTAGTGTTGTGTTCGATTTGAGCTGTTCACGTATCGCATGCATATATGGTTCGGTTCTCTCTATGGAAGAATAAGGACAACAACACATGTAATTTTTTAAGCCATCCGTTCGATATCTAGGCAGGGTGTGATTTTTACTCTGACAGGTAAACATCGAACCACCTAATCTATTCAGTTCGGTGTTTTGCAGCTATGGTAATTTTTATCGCGCAACCGTGGGACCTAAGTAGGCTAGTCTAATCATGAACGGACATGCATGCAGCTAGGGATTCAGAAGTTGCGAGCAACAGGCCATAGCTTGCTCAATTTCTTGATGGCTCTCGAAGTGTGAAATTGGTAATGTACGCAAGGGCTAAAGTTGCAACACGTGTCATGCATGATGAGTTCTATCCATGTTTCCAGGGTTCCTGGCTGCTATATATTGCTCGAGACGAGTTCCGGTTTTATCTCGAAACCTTTAGTAAGCTTATATAGGTCCAGTTCAGATAAATTTTGTTTCGCCTAATAACAACGATTATACATAATTCTTGTCTTTTAGTTAATTTATGGGACAATCCATTTGTCAACGGCTAGTATCTGTAGACCGGGTATGTATAAGACGGGGAACATTGACGTAAGGACTATAATAATACGACATGAAGCTACTCTAAGGTAAGGATTTTTTATACTAGTTCAGGCCCTAAGAAGGTAATACCCTACTTCCAGTTTATATGGGATTGATGGAGAGGGGATTTCCCGAGTATAGAGTACAATATGTAGAAAGCTGGATGTCGACGAGATTGTACTCGAGCGACTCAAAACACAATCTCGGCGACTTTGGTGGCTAATACTATGGGAACGGCTTCGACTTCTTCGGTGGCTTAATCGATCTCCCCCGTACCCATGGGGGTAGCAGCCCTTTTATACCGCGGGTTTCCTGTAGTCTCTGAACGGGACTCCGACTTGGAATCCCTCACGATTGGGAGAACCCCTATTCCATACGGTCAGGATTCCGTCTTGTTTTCTTAATTACACCGTCCGACTTCCGTATTGCTCCGTATCTTTCACGTACTCTGTTCTCCTTTTCTTATCCATGAAGGTATACCTTCCCGGTATACTACACCTTTCCGGGTAACGAGGGTATGCCTAATCGGTAACCCTGACAGTAGCCCCGACTTCAATTCGAATACGATCCTAAAAGTTTTTTACTTGGTTGTCGACATAATCCTTCCGACCTTACCCGGGAATCCCAAGTAGGCGAGGAGTCCTGATGACAAATCAAGTCATAATCTCGTTGAATTCGATTTGAAGTCCAAAAGCCGCAGTTATTGGCCCGAAAATCTAGGCGGGAAAATTTCCGGGAAACTGAACCGTCCGAGGTTGGTCTATAGAAGGGGAAAAAGCCCATCGGTTTCTTCTTCACCTCATTCGCATCCAGCCCAATCGTCGCAAAGCTCTCCGCCGAGACTCCTTTCCCCAAATCCTCTCAATCTTCTTTCTAGCGAAAATGACGAAGAACAAGGCTCTAGCCCTTCCTGAAGGGGAAGCAAAGAGGGCGAAGAAGGGGGAAGAGACCCCTAAGCAGGCAGGAGACACGAGCAGTACTGCAGCCACAACCGTCCCAGGTTGGATTCTAATCTCGATCCACAATGTACATTCGCATTTTCTGAGAGGATGAGGGCTTCATCATGATTGATCCACTTGTTTCTCCTCCATTTAGCTTTCTCAACAACCCTGGCCCCCCAAAAGACTACGGGTGAACCCGTACAGAAGGCGGGGGAAGTAGCTTCATCTGAGGTATGATTTCCTTTTGTGTAGATCTGGTACTGCACATTTCGCCTTCGTAACGTTTGCTCTATCTTGGGTTGTAGGCGACCCCCAGTTCGTTAGGAACCAAAGCATCGCCCCTCCCAAAAGCGGGGGCATTCTGACTCGACGTCACCTTGCCCCTACTCCACTCGGCGGCTCCCGGGTAATGACCATAGAAGGGAAAGTCGAATAGGGCTTTTTTCCGAGTTTCGTTCCTGACCTTTTCTCATTCCTAATCTCTGCAGGTCCCCTCCAAGCCTTTGCCGAAGCTGGTCCCCAAACTGCCTTCGACTCCGCGGCCAACATAAGTTTATCTTTGATTTTGACTTCCATCAATAATCCATGCTGCTTCTGACATCATTCCTTTTAGTACTCCTGTGGTCGATGCTCCTCTCCGACCATCGTCACCTCAACGGATATCGTTGCCGTGACTGACCATGCAGCCTCTCCCTCAAGCACCGCTCCTGCCCCTCCACCTTCTTCCCAACCTCATAATTGGTTGGAAAAGATAGCCGAGGGGCGGCGTCTTCTCGAGGAGGGGGCGAAGGGGCTCTCGAGTTCAGTGGCGAACTCGAGTGCCTTGATAGACGGCGTGAACGCGAAGGTCGTCGACCTCCAGAAGAGACTGGAGGAGTCCGAGGCGAAGCTTGCGCGGACGAAGGACCTCCTTGCCGGCGCAATGAGTCAGAAGGCGGATTCTGACAAGAAAGTGGAGGAGATGGTGGAGCATCTCGCGGCGCTCAGGGACGCCCTTCAGCGGAGCTTCACCTCGCTACACCAGACTGCATCTAGCCTCGGTGTTATTACCGAGATCCCAAAATTTCCTGACATGACGAGACTTCGGTCACGGTGGGGATACGGGAACTCGTAGCGGCCCTAGAGGGCGTGGTCGACAAGCACGCGAAGGCGTTGCAGGAGAGGTTGTCCACCGGGATTCGCACTGGTGCCACCCACGTATTGGGCTGTGTCAAGGTGAACTATCCAGACGTGGATCTCGAAGCGCTGCTGCGGCATGGGGAGGTCAATCCCGACCATGCCCAGGCTTTCAACCAGGCTGCCGCTGTCGCCGAAAGAGTCATCCCACATTATCTCGAGTAATTTTGTAGACCTTGGTTCTGTAATTATGTCAGTACTCTTTATTGTATCCGAACAAATCGCCTGGAAAGAACATTATGTCCTTTCCTTTTATTCATCATAGGAGAACCCTTTTGCAGAGTTGACGCGGGTGTCGATAAGAATATCAACGTAGATGTCCTTGTCGGTGACTCTAGCCTGCCATCGACTAGCCACCGCTCTCCTAGTCGGGATGTCACCCCCGCAGATGAATGTGGCAAGTCTCTTTCGTGTCTTGATTTGGCCCCTCTTATGCACCACAACTTAGGTAGGCAAGGCGGCCCCGAGTGATTTTTACGCGTCTGATCTTCTGATTAATCTTATGACACCCTCCTGCAGACCTTCTCGATTTGCTTAATGAAAGAGAGCGCCTCTTCGTCTATTGGAAGACAAAGTGGGAGAAGGCGGAGCTCGAGAAGGATTTGCTGGTGACCAAGGATAGCGAAGATGTTCAGACCTTGCGTAATTGTGAAGTCTGGCTTAACTTTTTTTCTTGAGGGTTGCTGCATCTCCCTCGACCACGTCTGTAGGGAGCTAAAAGTTGAACGACCTGCTCCGGATAGGTCTACTACGGGTTATGTCTCCTGGATTAAAGGGACAGCCACTCAACTAGGAGGGGTTGGACAGCGCATCGATAAGGCTTTGAAGAGCGAGTGCCGCCACGCAAGTCGATATGCGGGTGGTCATGTTCTCGCGTGCATACAAGATGCATACCCTCGCCTGGATCTCCGAGTTCTTCGTGACGGATTTTCTCGGAGCAGGTGTGCTCAGATCGATGCTTCAGCGCAGCGACTTGCTCCCCTCGCAGAGGAGGTATTCAAGTCGATTAACTTCCAGTGGCCGAAGTGGTGACCTATTCTGTAATCATAAGAACGTTAGCAGATGCAATGGTATAAATCTGTGAAGTAAAGAAACACTACTCTATACTTATTACTGGCATGTATTTAATATATTGGTATCCGTATTCATGTAATGTTCGGAAGAATTCATAGAGATAAGATGTTATCGTGCAACTCGCATCTAGTAGATGGTTATTCTCTAGCCCCTAGCGTTGTTTGCAGAGTACAAATGTCTCTGGGAACAAGGCTTGAAGAATATGTTGCGTAACTGTATCTGATAGAAGCCCCCAACCCTTTACTCGTAAAGTGCTTGATAGAGATAGACATTACGTCTTAGTTGAAGCTGCGATTACCTAGCCCCCGGCTATGATGTTGGAAAACCCAATTTCCGGTTTCATAGCGTAGTTAATGCGCGTCTTGAACACTCTTACACAACCAATCTGACATGGTTTTTTTTGGTTCTATGATGTCTGAGTTAGTCTTATCCGCTCTGGGCGTCCCCAGCCGAGTATCCTGTAGGATGCTCAGAGACCAACTTAGACCACGCAAAAGGACGATAGGTTCGATCTTAACATGGAATTTGCAAAAATTATATGATAAATTTTGCGGCCTTGAGTCGGGCTTTATTGGTATTTCTGTATATAACCGTGTACAAATGAGAGAAAAATGGTAGAGTACATGATTTGCTCTCTTTATTAGGTTATGTCAGTAGATCCCCCGTACTCGATCTCGATGACATCAGAGAGGGTAATTGGGGGTATCTTGGTTTTTGTGATGGCTGCTCGTAACGGCTGCTCTTCTCGAGTTTATTCTCGAGTATTGTGTTTGGTCGCCTTGACAGAAGGCGATGTCTGGCTGTATCGAATCATCCCGCTTGGAGGAAGTCCTCGTAGGGGAGCCTGTCGAGCCAGAGCTTTGATCATCGTGCTATTCCTGCGAAGAGTCCTTTTGTAGGTGCAGGTTTGAAATTGTGTGCACATTAGCTGGATTTCTTTGTCGTATGATGTTCCCTTAGTGCCCGTAAGCAGCTAGTCTGTTCTCGAGGTATCCAAGATTTCGGAGTCTACTTCTATATGTAGATGCTCTATTCCTTGGTCGAGGGCATGCCTCAATCCAGCGAGAAGTCCTTCGTATTCCGCTGTGGCACTCGTAGTTGGGAAGCGCAGTCTGGTGATAGGTTATCTCCGTTGGGGATGTGAGTGCAAATGCACTACCGGCGCCGTATGCTGTGAGGATACCCGCGAATCTTAAGGTCCATAAATCTTCCTTGTCTTCGTTGTGCGTGATGTCGGTTTTGTTGTCGGAGAAGATTGCAAGGACTTGGGAATCGGCCATGTCGATTACGGGGACCATCTTCCGGGTATCTGTCTACTTAATCTTTCTACTCTTACGCGGTCCCGTGCTCGTGGAGGGATGGGTGGGAGTTTGACCCGCCATATCGAGGCTACGCTTATCGCACTGTATGGCGAGCTTAGCGTTGCCTTGGACCATGATGGTCCCTTTCGGCCCCGGGAGCTTGAGTAGTTGGTAGGCGTAGTGGGATGCTGCCATAAACTTGGCGAGCACAGTTCTTCCCAAGATGGCATTGTATGCCGTTTCGAAGTCAGCAACATCAAAGGTGACTTGTTCTGTTCGAAAGTTGTTGGATTGTCCAAACGTTACTGCCAGCATGATTTTGCCCAGTGGCTTATATGATGACTCCGGGGTTATCCCATGGAAGGGCTGATCAGAGGGGCTCAACTCGCTTCTCGGGATCCCCATCGCGTCCAGAGTACTAGCGAATAGGAGGTTTATCGAGCTCCCTCCATCGACAAGGACACGGGCCACCTTGACGTTCCTAATTGTAGGCTCGACTACAATAGGGTATCTGCTAGGCATCACTGTTGATTCTGGATGGTCAGCTTCGGAAAATTCGATCTTGTGTTCTGATCACTTCATCTTTGAGGTTCCCGCGCGCGCGTTATGGAGCAGACTTCGCGCTCTGCCTTCTTGTACTCGTGTCGAGACGAATACGTTGTTGACCTGCCAAAGATGTGTGAAACATGGAGGTTCTGGTTGGGGAAGGCAGGCTCGTCGTCTTCTGTTGTCGAGCTGGCTTCAACAACTTATACTCGCTTGTCATTGCTGTTGCCATTGTTGTCCAGACTTTGCTGTCGAACTAGGGCCTTCTTGAAGACGATGCAGTCCTCTAGGTTGTGAGAATTCGTCTTGTGGATCGGACACCACGGTCGTCGAGAGTTATCATCCTGCGGGTTGGCGCACTTTGAGGTTTCCACCCGATCTGTGGCCAGGACCTCGGTAGGCGCCTTACGCTTTCCGCTTTTGCGATTCCTGTCTTTACTCGACTTCGGGGCGTCCTTCCCAGTTGATTTTTTGTCCTCGCCCTTAGTGCTCTTTCCATCTTTTCGTCGTAGCGCATCGTCAGCGCGTGCGCATCTATCGACGATCTCAAACAGCTTCCAAGTACTTGAAATTTTCTTGGTGGCCAGCTCTTGGGTAGTGTATCGGTCCCGAACGCCGGTTTTAAAAGCTCGGATTACTGAGGAGTCACTGATCTCTGGGATTGTATTGCGACATTCATTGAATCGTCATACAAATCCCTTAGTGATTCTCCTGTGTTTTGGACCATCGCATGGAGGTCGTCTTCGACGACATGTCGTTTATAGGTACCGTGAAAGTTGGCCACGAACTGGTACCATAGGTCTTCCCAGGACTTAATTGATCGTGTTGGTAGGTGAACCAACCATGATCTCGCCGGCCCTTTAAGCGCCGCAGGCAGGTAATTTGCCAGCGCGTAGTCATCGGCTCCAGCGGCGTAGAGAACGGTGGAGTAGACGTGTAGGAATTCCTCTGGATCGGTACTCCCGTCGTACTTTTCAATTGATCCTGGTGTGAACTTCTCCGGCCACCGAACTTCTCGCAGTGCTGGTACAAAGGCCCTGCAACCACCGCCGGGGATGAACGGGGAGCGGTTGACATGTCTACGACCTCGCGGAGAGTGGCGTGACTCGGAAGATGAGGGGGATGACGAGGGGTCGTTGGGGGGAGATCGGGAGCGACGCCCATGTGAACGGTTCCGTCGCGGATGCAGTGAGTTGACTTCCTGCTCTCGGTCGCCTTCCCTTCGGTCGTTGCGTCCGCCATGAGACTGATTCTGGCGATCGCCATCGGCCTCTCTTCTATGCCTGTCTTGGTCTCGATCTTCTCTGCTGGCATCGTCATCCTGTTGTCGTTCACCTGTATGTCGTCGGGGATGAGAAGTGTGGTGACAGCGTCTTTCGTGATCTCGTCGCCGTCTGTCGGCGCGGTCGCGATCCGCGGGAGGTGTTCGTTCTCGATTAATTCGTCCTCGAGGATGGCGGCGCTCGTTGTCGGTGGGCTCTTCGTCATTGACTTTGTTGTGAGCGTTAGCATCCTGATTAGGTGCTCCCGCCGCCGTCGTTGGTTGCCCTGCTGCATTTATGTTTGGGGCCTCATTGGCTGCCGCTACTCGTACTTCCGCGTTGCCGTCTGCTGCTGTAGCTTCCTTGTAGCCTCCGAGAGGATGGGCTGCTCGGCTTTCGTGAGCGCCGAGTCAAGGTTTCTGGCCGCTTCTCGTAGTCGGTCGGTCCACGACACTATCTCGGCACCAGCTGCAGCGTCGGTGGGAGCTTCATCAAGTATCTGCTGCATCGTTGCCAATCACTGTGCAGGAGTCAATGAAGCGGAGGCTGAAGCGTCATCTCCGTCCATGACATAGATGGCCCGAGAGTTGTCGGATTCGGACGCCAAGTAGCCGTCTTGATCTTCTTGGGTGGTGGAGGCTTCTAGGTCGGAGATGATGGCTCCAACGAAGCGATCGGGTGTAGATCTTTCTTCACCATCCTGGTACTGTCGAGCATGCCTAGTCATCTTCGGCGGGACCGGGTAGTCCATGACCTTCAAGTATACTTGGCAATCCAGGATGCTGTGTGTTCGGCTATTGTGGATAGGACACCAACGAGCAAAGATTCAAGCTCCTTCTTGTTGTCCGTTCTCTGATCCACATAAGCCTTGATGCGTTGAACTGTCTTGCAGTCTTCAAGAGAGTAATCGGAGGTCCTGTGGATGGCGCACCATGTGTTGATCTTGATGCGAATTTTCCCGAAGATGCTTGATATCGGAAGGCGGTGTCGGTGGGCTGTCCTTTGGCAACCGCCGTAGTTGGGGCCTCATCCTCCGCTAGTGCAGGTGGGGTCCGCTGTCTTCATGGCTGCCTCTGTTTGCTTCACGAATGCCGGCGGGCCGGGTGTGGCTGAAACGGTGGTGTAGACAGGGAAGGCGATTGATCCAACCTGGGTCCACACCAATGTCGTCAGAGCAGGTGGTGCGGGGACGCGTCCGATGTTGTAGTCGATGTAGCCTAGGAGCATGTCGAGAGGTCCTTGAACGCCAAGATCCCCTACCTGGCGCGCCACTGTCAACGGCTGGTATCCGTGGACCGAGTATGTATAAGACGGGGGAATGTTGACGTAAGGACTATAATAATACGACATGATGCTACTCTAAGGCAAGGATTTTTTATACTAGTTCAGGCCCTGAGAAGGTAATACCCTACTTCCAGTTTATATGGGATTGATGGAGGGGGGATTCGTCGAGTACAAAGTACAATACAATATGTAGAAAGCTGGATGTCGACAAGATCGTACTCGAGCGATCCGAAACACAATCTCGGCGACTTTGGTGGCTAATACTATGGGAACGGCTTCGGCTTCTTCGGTGGCTTAATCGATCTCCCCCATACCCATGGGGTAGCAACCCTTTTATACCGCGGGTTTCCTGTAGTCCCTAAACGGGACTCCGACTTAAAATCCCTCACGATTGGGAGAACCCCTATTCTATACGGTCAGGATTCCGTCTTGTTTCCTTAATTACACCGTCCGGCTTCCGTATTGCTCCGTATCTTTCACGTACTCTATTCTCCTTTCCTTATCATGAAGGTATACCTTCCCGGTATACTACACCTTTCCGGATAACGAGGGTATGCCTAATCGGTAACCCTGAGACCATTATCTTTATCACACATCCTTTTAGCATGTAATTTGTTATAAAGAATGGAAAAAATGTTGAATATACCACGTACGTAGGCACATTATAAAGAACTGCCAAGACATAATATAAATAAAACACTTCTAACTAAATTAACCTGCCATTGCACCGTCGTGTGGCGCCGTGCATTTCCTTATGATCATCTTGTACTAAATTTAAAAGACCGTATACGAATCACTTGGATATGCCGGCCAGGATTACTAATAAAAAAAGCAGCAAAGTGAAGTTTTGGTTTCTTGCTAACTTTTCCAACGAAATAAATAAATGCCTGAAAAGATATTAATGGAAAGGTTTAAACAAGAACTTTGGACCACCTTTTTTAACCATAGTTTCACATGTGGACCATGCCTAAACCCATATTTCACTTAACACTCTGTATAATCACCACTTGTTGCACTTTGGACTGGGTTGTCTGACTGGATTCGGCCCAAGCATGTGAGCAGTTACTGGTGGAGAGGATTCTTCTCTACCCTTTCATGTTAGTTGCTTGCAAGTTGCAACCTTACTTGCACATTCATTCACAACCTAAACTGATTCATTCAATAATTAGAATTATGTAGGGTTCTCTGCTCTTGGAGGGTTCTCTGCTCTTGGACGAGGAAAGTAGCTAAAATAAATTAAAAATATAGCTATGGATCTAAACTCTTAATTATGTAGTTTTTTTATAACTTTATCACTCAAAATCTATAGTTTTGTGATACACATCCTTAAATCTATAGTTTTGCAATAAGTTGATTAAAGTACCTGCAGTTTTGTGAAATTTACTCTTAAAATTTTGAAAGATTTTGATTTCAGTTGAGAACATTCCAATCTGAGTTTAAAAATTTAAAAATCTGAAAGACTCAAATTGTCAGTTGAAACTTTTCAAATTTAAGTACTCTGTTAAAATTTTGGGTTGAAACTTTTCAACTTTTAGTTGAATGTTTTAAAATTAGTTTTTATGTATTTAAAATTTCAATTGATTTTTAAATTATAACCAAAAGTATTCAATCTCAAATTATAAAATCAACTGTTTCAAAATCTAAGTAGGAGACTTTACTTTCATTTTTTGAAATTTAGCTTTGAATATTTTACTAGAAAAATTATTTGGCAATATGGAAAATTTTTACTAAAAAATCTATAACTCCCTAATCCATCAGCTAATATTTATATTGCATAAAAAATGAATGGTATGAATACATATATTTGGGAATGGAGGAGGGAGTATGTAATATAGATCAAGTACTACTTGTAGAAAAAGAATTGTATTATCTCCCTTTGAACAAATAATTAGTTATGCTTTCAGCGAAAGGAAAGAGTTCTCATTCACTATTTGATCCACTAACCGTCTTGACTGCCAATTTTACCAGAGACCAAGACTACGGAAACTCCATCCTAAAGAAGCATGCCAAGGTGAGCCAGTTGGCAGTGACCAATGTCCATGAGCACTTGGTCTACTAGCTCTCCAAGCAGCCTGCTCCCGTCAAATCACGCATTGACTAGCACCAACCCCTCTTAACCCCATAAAGCCACTCCCCCTCGTCAACACCAAGCAGAAGGCACCAGCAGCTCATCACCTTCATATCTCATAGGAGAATGCAACAAGAGAAAGGCAATAACTTTTTTTCTCTTCTTCTGGTGTACATATGAGTTGCATCTCATTTGTGTTGTGATGGCAATATATGCTGCTGATTTGGTTGCAATCTTTGCAATGCAGGTGATGGCTGAGAAGGGATGTGAGAGTTGCAGCAGGTGGCAGGAGCACTTCTACAGGGAGCACATGGATGTGAGCCGGATTCGTTTCTTCAAGATCTTGACAGAGGATTGTAGTCATGGCATTGTAAGTATCTTTTCTTCAGGATGACATTTTGGAGCTGCTAAAATTTGTGATTTTGGTGAGTGTTGGATCTTGTTATGATTATTGAGTGGAAGATATTAAAGATCAAAGTGCAGATCATAGTTGTAGATTACTTTCTGGGAGTGGAGTTTGTATGTCAAGGTGGCATTGAAGAAAAGTATAATCATCATGTAGAATCAGTGTTTTTCTGTAATTCCATTTTTAGACTTTTAGTCACTGATAACTAGATACAGCACTCTCCTGCTAAGTTCTAACTAAAAAATATAGAAAAATATCCAACAGACTTAACAAAATTATGTTTTTATTTCAGAGCATACCAGAGAAGATTGCGGAGAGATTCAGTGGGGAGATCACCAAAGGGTTCAATCTGAAAGCGCCAAGTGGCGAAACATGGCGCATCGGCATCGAAAAGGTTGCTGATGAACTGTTCCTCAAGTCTGGATGGGAGGATTTTGCCGAGGCTCATGAATTGCAGGAGAAAGACCTCTTGATCTTTACTTGCAAAGGCAATAGCAATGGCATCTGTTCCTTTGATGTGCTAATCTTTGATGCAAGTGGCTGTGAGAAAGTGTCCTGCTTCTTCACTGGTAAAACCGACAGTTACATGTTCAAGAATTTCAACAATACAGATGGTCAGGATGCTGAGCAATACCTTTTAAGTGATTCTGAAGATACCAACACACCACCATATCTAGTTGTATCTCCTCACAAGGGCTCTACTTCAATCAAATTGAGTGGCAAGACCAAGAATAGTCCAAGTAAGCACAAGTACAAGTTTGTGGTGTGTCCTTAGAATGTTCTTTTGTGATTATGATGTTGTGAATTAATCCATATACCCTGAAGCCAAGAATGTTTTCTACTAGTTGCTAATTTTCTAACAGACAGATTATAAAAATTTGTGAATTTTCAACAGGGAAGGAGCCTGAAGATCCAAACAGTAGCCGCTGTCATGTCAAGCATGACATGATTGAGGAAGAGGATAACGACTATGATGAACACACCGATGATGAACATGATGACTACTCCTACTCAAGGTTTGCCAGTTACCTGAATGTCAAGGAACGAAAACAGATATTCAGTTTGGTGTCACTGCAGCCAGGCAATCCTGTATTTGTGACTGTTCTGAAGACGGCCAATATTCGTCGCAAGAGCCTCCTGGTCAGTAAAATTATTCAGCTCCAATGAACAAAACAAAAATCTTGTATGCATCTTTTCTTTTGCGTGGGAATAGATGATTTCTTTTTTAGCTGACCCAGGTATTGTTTTCCATGCAGATCGTCCCTACTGGATTTGCAGATGATCATCTTGACAGTAGATCACATGAAATTGTGCTGATCAGACAAAACAAAAAAGAGAAGTGGTATGTCAAATACTACCATGGAAGCACTACGAGGGGATTCAATTGCCATCGCTGGATCAAGTTCCTCCGCGAAAACAGGATGCAAGATGGATACATCTGCATCTTTGAGCTGATGAAAGGCGCAAAGCGAGTAACAATGACAGTTCATGTCATTGGGAAGGTTGGTGACCGGTTTGTGCTACTGGCCTAATAAGTTTCAGGCATCATCCTCTGTTGATTATATGTACAATGCAGTATTATGTAAGGTGCAACTGTGGCTTTTGCAAGCATGTGTGGTTATGTACCAGTCAGAACTATCCTGGAAGTAGTTTGTGTTGCATTGTATGATGCCGGTGATCGATGTGCCCTGACGTTAAACTTGTTATGTAATACAGATCTAGTATAACTCGAACCAAGTTTAAGCTGTCAAAGTTTCTTAATGTTCTCTACTTAGCTCATGCCTCATTCATATATTATCCACAGTTTGGACTAAAACCAAGTTGATTTTTCACAGTGAAGGAGCCATGCTCTGTTTTAATACCTGCAATTCCCCCTCTGCCTTCACTCCTTGTGAGATTCTGTTTTCACAGCGCAGAAAAGTTAACTTCGTATTTCAGAACCCAAATAATATTACAAGCACATGGTTTCATAATTCCAGACCACAACAAATAAAAGGGGTGCCCATTTTGTCCTTTCTACATGGGGGACAGAATGGCCAATTCTTTTTTTTTTTTAACGAACCGACGACAGGATTTTCCTGCCGGAATTTATAGAAGAATAAGAATTGATCCAGTTTATAACGGAAACCGGGTCCAAAAACCTAACAAGTGTACGGTTAATTAAAAGGAAACCGGCAAAACCTTTATAGAAACAAGGAAAAGAAAACAACTGCATGCAACGATTGGACTACACAGGCTCCGCAATAGACGTCATTGCCGAGCATTGCAAAAGCAAGCAGCTTTGACTTCTAAAAACAGAAAGGTAAAACGACCACAACCTAAACAGCCCGTCTGTGGAGCAAGACCTTCTGAGCGAAGCCCCCAAGAAGGAAAACAACATCGAAGACGTTGTCTAACGCCCGTCCAAAAGGACTAGGTTTTGACCTGAAGGGTAGAGAGCCAAAACGATGATACCTCTAAGGAAGGAACGGCGCCCACAGACGTCGAAATCGTCCGCCTAGGTCAAGGACCAAGTAGGGCTTTCCCCCAAGGCTTTCTCAAGATTGCTCCACATCCATCCTCTCACCATGATACCATAAAGTTCATTGAGGGTTATCATTGCCAAGCTTGCCACACCCGGCCAGACAACTCCGACTACACCTCAACGAAAATCATAGCCGCATGAAAAGAGGTCGCCTCTCCCGCACGAGATAGGAGTCTCGCACAGGAACACAAACTTGTCGCATGCCAACGGGAAGGAGAAGAAAAATCATAGGCCAACCAAGCTCCACCGGTCCGCACTTTCATGACGATACACCACCTCCCAAGGGGCTCCTCACAGGAAGAGAGGAGGAACCCCGAAAGGGAGGGAGAGGAGCGATCAAAAGAGCACCAACACGTTGAACTTGGACCAGCTTCCAACCAAACTAGAAGAAGACACACTGACGACTGGCCATCCAACCTCCATTGTGCCGAACTTTTGTGATAATTTGAAACCTCCCGAGGTGCTCCCCACGGGAAGAGGGGAGGAGCACCAAAGAGGAGGATGAAAAACGATAAAAAAAATACCCACACATCAAAAGTTGGACAAGCCTTCGGTCACCGGAAATGGACCGGATCAGCTTCGCGTCGGCGCCGACGCCGGCGCTTGCACTACACTGAAGCCACCGACAGCACACGACCAGCATGACTTGCCACCGGAACAAGCCCCCGAAGCGCCGCCGCCACCCTGCACAAGACGCGACCAGATCTGGCGCCGCCAGCTGCCGACCTAGCGGCGCGGGAGCCACCGGCAGCCCGTGCCTCCGACAACAAGAGGAAGAGGGGAGAGAGGGGGGAGCCGTCTTGCCGCTATGGAAACGCCGGCCAGCGCAACACCACAGCCGCCGCCTGCGTGCCCAGGGCCGACGAGAGAGCTACGTGCGGCCGGCGCGAGTGCCCCGCCGTCACCATCCTCACCGCCACATGATTTCCGGCGGCCAGCTCCGGCGACGGCGAGGGAAAAGGCGGGCGGGGTGGCCGGCTGACGGCGGGTGGCCATTGCCGCCCAAGTCGCCCCTGCTGGATGACGCAGGGGCCCTATTTTCATATAAGTGCGTTGGACGACGCGCGGGCCTTATGCTTGTAAGTTCCAGAATGGCCAATTCAAGACGCAATATACTAGAATTTATTTAACCATTGCTGATCAAACATTGCACAACATGGCTGTTCGTTAGTAGTTCTAGTACAGAAAAGTTTATACGCAGTAATTATTTTTCTTACTAAAAGTGACGGCTGTGATTGTTTTGGTTTTCTACAAAACCGGTTGACATGAACGAAGCAATAATAAATAATTTGTGGATAAAACATTTACATATGTATTATTCACGATTTAAAATCCAATGCTAAAAAATATTACGATGAAAAAACATTATAATCTATTTCATTTTAAGATTGAAAAATTAAAATTTGGCTGCCGAAGATAAGTAAAAACGAAATGATAGAAACTGATGTGACAGTAAAGTAGTAAACCTAGTTAATCTATTACTTCCCTATTGTTAATTGAACAGTTGAGATCCTTGTTTGTTAGTAAGTGTTTTGTAAGAACTAAGAAGTGTTAGTACATCTATTCAAACTGAAATTAAAAAAATAAATTGTTTCAAAATTTTAAGCAGGAGAATTTACTTTGATTTTTTAAATTTAACTTTGAATATTGTACTGGAAAAATCATTTGGCAATGTGGGAAAATTCTACTAAAAAATTCATAACTCCCTAATCCACCGGCTAATCGTGAAAAATAATATCGTGCTCTTCTTCTGTCGCACACACGGCAGGAGATGTGGCCACATGGGCCTCCAACTCGTGCTCTTGGGCTACATTTGGGCCTAATCATTCGTGCCGGGCACATCTACGTCAATTAGAATTTCTTTCTTTTATAAGCATGTCCTTTTACGGTGTCTGCATTCTAAAAATGGCAAAAATCTAACACTCCACATTGATAGGTACCATGTGAAAGGTAGTTAGGTACTAACTTGGGTAGAAGGGGTAATCTGATAATTTTGTTAGGAGAGAGAAAATGGTATAATTGTCCCTAACGTTAGTAGTAGGTATTTAGATACTGATTATAATATAATCCCATAATTGACTATTTTCATTACTTTGTTCTCGAGATTTATATTTTGGCTGTTCTCTGTACTTTATCTCGTTTATTCCGTCAAGGATTGATGAACTATATAAAAATTCAATCACGTAAATTACAGGATGTCTTACATATCCTGCGGTTCAGCAGCGACACTTTCCCCTTTGCCTCTTACGTACGCCACACCGATTCAAACCCAAAAACCAGATTATAGGGGAGAACCAAACTGATCTTGATTGTTTCGACCTATGCCTAGGGATTGGAGGGGTCATCGCCGAAGTTCAATGGAGGATTCAACACGGGAGATCTTCAACCTCTGTTCTTGGCGTTGATTACTATTTTCCTAATATGTTTTACGTGGTTTGGGGATAGTATATCGATCATATGAATCTAAATACATACCGTATTGAATTAAATCCAAAATGTCCATCTTTTAGCCTTTAATTACTCCACTATCATCGATTATAATAATTTCATTCCGTATCCGCCCCTCCTACAATCAACGGTGCATGTTCTTTTAGTAACTCCACGTATCTCGCACACACCATAAAAGATCTCTAATTACTAATGCAGAAATATTTATATTGCATAAAAAATGAATCCTACAAATTCTTATGTTTGGGAATGGAGGAGAGGAGTATGTAATATAGATCAAGTACTAGAAGAAAAAAAAATGTATTTTCTCGCTTTGAACAAATAATTAGTTATGCTTTCAGCGAAAGGAAAGAGTTCTCATTCACTATTTGATCCACTAACCGTCTTGACTGCCAATTTACCAGAGACCAAGACTAGGGAAACTCCATCCTAATGAAGCATGCCATGGTGGGGCCACTTGGCAGTGACCAATGTCCATGAACACTTGGTCTACTAGCTCTGTAAGCAGCCTGCTCCTGTCAAATCACGCATTAACCAGCACCAACCCCTCTTAACCTCATAAAACCCATCCCCCTCGTCAACATCAAGCAGAAGGCACCATCTGCCCATCACCTTCATATCTCATAGGAGAATGCAAGAAGAGGAAGGCAATAACTTTTTCCCTCTTCTTCGGGTGTACATATGAGTTGCATCATTTGTGTTGTGATGATAATGCAGGTGATGGCTGAGAAGGTGTGTGCGAGTTGCAGCAAGTGGCAGGAGCACTGCTACAGGGAGCACATGGATGTGTGCCGGATTCGTTTCTTCAAGATCTTGACAGAGGATTGTAGTCATTGCATTGTAAGTATCTTTTCTTCAGGCTGTCCTTTTGGAGCTGCTAAAATTTGTGATTTTGGTGAGTGTTAGATCTTGTTATGATTATTGAGTGGAAGATATTAAAGATCAAAGTGCAGATCATAGTTGTAGATTACTTTATGGGAATGGAGTTTGTATGTCAAGGTGGCATTGCAGAAAAGAATAATCATCATGCAGAATTAGTGTTTTCTGTAATTCCATTTTCAGACTGAGTCACTGATAACTAGACACAGCATTCATCCTGCTAAGTGCTAACTAAAAAATGATAGAAAAATTACCCAACAGACTTAACAAAATTGTGTTTTTGTTTCAGAGCATACCAGAGAAGGTTGCGGAGAGACTCAGTGGGGAGATCACCAAAGGGTTCAATCTGAAAGCGCCAAGTGGCAAAACATGGTGCGTCGGCATCGAAAAGGTTGCTGATGAACTGCTCCTCATGTCTGGATGGGAGGATTTTGCAAAGGCTCATGAGTTGCAGGAGAATGACCTCCTGTTCTTTTCTTGCAAAGGCAATAGCAATGGCATATGTTCCTTTGATGTGCTAATCTTTGATGCAAGTGGCTGTGAGAAACTGTCCTGCTTCTTCATTAGCAAAAAATACAGTTACATCTGCAAGCATTTCAACAATACAGATAGTCAGAATGCTGAGCAATACCTTTCAAGTGATTGTGAAGATACCAACACACCACCATATCTACTTGGATCTCCTCACAAGGACTCTACTTCAAAGAAATTGAGTGGCAAGACCAAGACAAATCCAAGCACAAGTACAGGTTTGCAGTGTGTCCTTGGAATGTTCTTTTGAGATTATGATGTTTTGAATTAATCCATGTACCTGAAGCCAAGAATGTTTTCTACTAGTTGCTAATTTTGCTAACAAATAAAGATTATAAAATTTTGTGAATTTTCAACAGGGAAAGAGCCTGAAGATCCAAACAGTAGCCGCTGTCATGTCAAGCATGAGATGATTGAGGAAGAGGAAAGCGACGATGATGAACACACTGATGATGAACATGATGACTACTCCTACTCGAGGTTTGCCAGTTACCTGAATAGCAAGGAACGAAAACAGATATTCAGTTTGGTGTCACTGCAACCAGGCAATCCTGTATTTGTGACTGTTCTGAAGACGGCCAATATTCGTCGCAAGAGCCTCCTGGTGAGTAAAATTATTCAGCTCCTATGAACAAAACAAAAATCTTGGATACATCTTTTCTTTTGCGTGGGAACTTAGATTGTCATATACAGTTCGTAAATTTTCATGTAAAGATCTCTGGTTGATTAGGGAATAGACGAGTTCTCCTTGAGCTGACCCAGCTAATGTTTTCCATGCAGGTCGTCCCTAGTGGATTTGCAGATGAGCATCTTGACAGTAGATCACATGAAATTGTGCTGATCATACCAAACAAAAAAGAGAAGTGGTATGTCAAATACTACCATGGAAACAATACCAGGGGATTCATTTGCCATCGCTGGTTCAAGTTCATCCGTGAAAACAGGCTGCAAGATGGATACATCTGCATCTTTGAGCTGATGAAAGGCGCAAAGCGAGTAACAATGACAGTTCATGTCATTGGGAAGGTTGATAACCGGTTTGTTCTAGTGGCCTAATAAGTTCCAGGCATCAACCTCTGTTGATTATATGTACAATGCAGTAGTATGTAAGGTGCAACTGTGGCTTTTCGAGCAAGTGTTTCAGAACTACTCTGGAAGTAGTTTGTGGTGCATTGTTTTTTTTTTTTTGAGCAATGTTTGTGGTGCATTGTATGATGCAGGTGATCTATGTGCCCCGAAGTTAAACATGTTATGTATTATAGATCTAGTATAACTCGAACCAGGTTTAAGCTGTCAAAGTTTATATTCTTGATTCATGAATCTTTCATATATTATCCACAGTTTAGACTAATTTTACACTCATACATATATTATGTGTATAGATCTAGTACAACTAAAACCAAGTTGATTTTTCGATAGTAAAGGAACCATGAACTGTTTTTATACCTGCAATTCCCCCTCTGCCTTCACTCCTTGTGAGATTCTGTTTTCAGAGTGCAGAAAAGTTAACTTCATATTTCAGAACCCAAATAATATTACAAGCACAAGGTTTCATAATTTCAGACCACAGCAAAGAAAAGGGGTGCCCATTTTGTCCTTTCAATAGGGGGACAGAATGGCCAAATCAAACGCAATATACAATATATAATATACTAAAAAGCATTTAACCATTGCTAATCAAACATTGCACATCATGGATGTGCATTAGGACAGGTGGGCTGAGTCAGTAGTTCTAGTATGGAAAAGTCTACGTGTAAAATTTTTTTCTTTCTAACAGCGACGGTGGCAAGCTCTAAGTAAATCTAGTTAATCTGTAACTTCCATTTAAGTTAAATTGAAAGGTTAAGATCTTTGTTAGCAAGGGTTTTAGTAAGAATTTGTTAGTAGGTGGAGCAGTGCTCTTCATAGGATTTTTACTCCAAAAGAGTGAACCATAACAGAGTAACTGCAGCAATTGTTGGCCTAAAAATAGCCCAACTAATTAACAAAAGAGGGGACTACTGACCATATCGTTCAGGTGGTCAATCAGGTGCGCGATCGAGGGCGCGCGTGAGGAGTGCAGGCCAGCGGGTTCCTGCCGCCGTGGTATGCGACGGGGAGATCGCTGACGCCGGCGGCTAGCGGCGGCCATGGGGCATAAGAGCGGAGCAGAGAGAGAGAGAGAGGGGTGGGGGAGAGGAAGAAAAAAAGTGTCACTTTGGTAATTACAAACCGTGCAAAATATCGACGAGAAAAATAATTTCATAGTGAGACCCTTGTACTTTACTCGTACGAATTCTTTTTTTTTAAAGAATTATACAGTAGCACTCACAACACACGTACACTCATCTCTATAAACACATACACGCAAATCCTACTCCCACTAGTATCTTTGAATACTGAACTTTCTTGTTTTAATTACACTACTATATGCACTGGGCAAAACAATAACTAAATTAAAAATAGATAGTATGCATTGGCTGGATTAAATGTTTCTTGATTTTTGTATTTAAGGTGGTTGTGTCTTGTATTTGAAACGGATGTAATATAATTTTGCGTACAAATATTCCAAAATCAAAAAGTTTGCACAAATACACGTGACTCATATCATCACCGCCGTGCGACATTGCACGCTATTGCTGCACCGAGTGGTGTGGTGTCGCCACACGACACCGCGCGTTATTGTTACATGACATCGGCATCTGTATGCAAGCATCTTCAACATTATGTTTGTGAAAAAAAAATTAAGGATGGGGAGTTCATGCAACTAATAAAACTATATTTTAAAATTTTAATTCTAGAAATTTAACTAACTCCATCAGAAATATGTTTTTAAATGATGCCCGTACATTATACCGATCAATTTGAAAATCCCATAGTGATAACAATAATTTATGTGCCCCGTGTGCTTTTAAGGAAGAACCATGAGATGAAAATTATTTTTATTGTAAAGCTAAATGAAATTTAAGTTTCGGCTGCCCAAATAATAAGAGTGAAAGATACAACGACACGTAGAGTTATCCGTGGCAGCTGTACAAGAGCAGACCGGAAGTAGCAAGTAGAAATACAGCATGCAAGTATGCAAGGGCAACAGCTGGTAAAACAGTAAGTATCAATGGGTAACAAGCAGGAGCTGTCAGCCAGGCGTGGCCAAATCACACCTGGAGGGCGGTGGAGTGAAGGAGAAGGGAGTACTTCTCTCTCAACGATAACAAACTGTATGCATATTCACCTCACCTCATCGGAGAAGGCAAGAAGAGTGAGGCAAGAACTTGTTTTCATCTCATCTCATATCCCTCTTTTATTCTTCGATCAGGTGTTCATGCTTGTTTTGCATATCGTCATTTGAGATGTGACATGGACTATTTGCAAATGCAGGTGAGGTGATGGCTGACAAAGGGTGTGAGAGTTGCAGCAAGTGGCAGGAGCACTACTACAGGGAACACACAGATGGGAGCCGGATTTGTTTCTTCAGGCTCATGACCGGAGATTTCGCCCATCGCGTTGTAAGTATGGGCTTGTTTGGATTATACTCATCATGTCTTATCCTTTGCAAGATTTTGGAAATGTGGTTTCTTTGGTTTGATGTTAAAAATTCGACAAGATTACTTTAAAGCTTGTGCTTAGCCATGCCAAAACATTGGCTTAACCAAATTTTCGGCAGCAAACCAAATGAACTTACAAGTACTGTACTTACTATCTAGTTATTACTAGTACCAACTTTTTTGGTATGGGTTGTTTGGGCAGTGAGTCAAACTCACCCTATATTACTAGTAAGTTCACTGGAAATTCAGGTTGTCATTTGGAGCTGCTAAATGTGATTACTGAAAAGAAGATAAGGGATATTAGGATCTAAATGTAGATCATGGGTGTACGATATTTTGTTTTAGTGAAGTTTGTATGTCAAAGTAGTACCATTTTTCAAATTTTTAGTCACTGATAACTGTACACAACACCCATCCTGCCAGTATCATTCAACAAAGTTAACCAAATAACTGGTTTCATCTCAGAGCATACCGGAGAAGTTTGCAAAGAATTTCAATGGGCAGATCATCAAAGGATTCAACCTGAAAGCATTCAGCGGCGGAACATGGCACGTCGATGTCGAAAAGGTTGCTGATGAGATGTTTCTCGTGTCAGGATGGGAGGATTTTGCCAAGGCTCATGAATTGAAGGAAAATGACCTCCTATTCTTCACTTGCAATGGCAAAGGAAGTTGCTCCTTTGATGTACTAATCTTTGATGCAAGCGGCTGTGAAAAAATGCCTGATTTCTTCACTAGTAAAAAGTACAATTACATGTGCAAGCATTTCAACAATATTAGTGGTCAAAATGTTGAGCACTGCCTTTTGAGTGATTCTGATGATACTAGCACGCCTTCATATATGGCTGGATCTCACAAGGCCGCTACTTCAAAGAAAGTGAATGGCAAGACCAAGATTAGTCCAAGTAAGCATAAATACAAGTTTGCAGTGCGTCCTTAGAATGTTCTTTTCATATTATGATTTGTGAATTACTCCTAATCCATCTTCCTCAAGCCATGAATGTGTTCTACTTGTTCATTTGTTAACAAATAAGATGATCTAAAAGTATCTGGATTTTCAACAGGTAAGGAGCCTGAAAATGTCAAGCAAGAGATGATTGAGGAAGAGGAGAGTGATGGTGATGATGAACATGTTGATTACTACTACTCGAGGTTTGCCAATTACTTAACTAGCGAGGAACGAGAAGAGATATTCAGTTTGACATCACTGCAACCAGGCAATCCTGTATTTGTGACTGTTCTGCGGACGGGCCATGTTCATCGCAAGAACATCCTGGTCAGTCCAATTATTGAGCTCATATCTATAATCAAAACAAAACTCTTTCATACAATTTTTTGAGCCTTAACCTAGATTATCATATAAAACCAATGGAGTTTTCATGTAAATAAAATATGTATTATTATCAGTTCTATCAATAGGGAATAAATGGATTCTCTTTGAGATGACACAGCTACGGCTGTTCATGCAGATCGTCCCTGCTGGATTTGCAGCTAACCATCTTGACAGAAAGTCTCATGAGATTATGCTGGTCAGACCAAACAGAAAAGAGAAATGGTATGCCAAATACTACCATGCAAATAATACCAGGGGCTTCAGTGGCTATGGCTGGATCAAGTTCATATGCAAAAACAAGCTGCAAGAAGGATACGTCTGCATCTTTGAGCTGATGAAAGGCGCAAAGCGGCCAACCATGACTGTCCATGTCATTAGCAAGATTAATAACCGGTTTGTTCTACTGGGCTAAGTTCCAGGCTTGCTCCTCTGTTGATCATATGTACAGTGTAGTATGTAATGTGCAAGTGGCTTCTGCAAGCATGTGTGCCTATGTAGTGATAGTAAGAACAGTAGTAGAAAGTTCCAGGCTAAGCTGTGCTTTGTAAGTATGATCCAGCTGAACTATGTGCCCTGATGCTAAACTTCCATGTTATGTACTAATATCTATCTAGTACTACCAAGCGGTCAAAATTCTGTCTACTTTTCATGCCTCATTTCATATTAACCACAGTGGACATGCTTAAGCAAGAACAAGTCGCATTTCTGAGGGCATTGACTGGTTGGAATTTGGAGCCAATTAGAGACAAGGTTGACATTACATGCATCACCTAACGACAGTAGTGAGTAACCAACAACCCGATGAATTGAATTTTGCTCAGAGAAACAAATACACTAAACTGAACCAAAACATAGCAATGCAGAGATTGCGTTTCCAAACAATGACACGATATAGCAATACTCAGGTCAATTGAAATGTGAGACCAAATGTGAGACCAAAGCATCTCAACAGGCAGTAGTAAGTGAGCAGCAAGAAAACAAAGAAGCTAAATCCCATAGGCACAAGCCATGTTATACTAACAGGAAATTATTTCTTTCTAAGCTAGAAACTTTGAGACGAGCTGTTGCTGGAGAGCTTTCTTCTAACTTTGCAGTTAACAGAAACACCAGAGCAGCCTTCCAAACGACGCATCCAAGAAGAGTTGTATCCTTTTAAAAGGACAGTGAATCTACAAGGCAACTTCAAGTACCTGCAAAATAATGGCAATATTGAATCAGTAATATTAAGAAGATTTACAACTAATATAGACTCACGGAAAGATAATTTAGCGACGGAAAAATGTGATAGATCAGGTACAACGCCCCCACACAAGCACTGGTTTGCATTAATTTATAGCAGCACCAGGAAATCACAGCTGGGAATGTTTGACACTGACAAGAACAGATCAATCTTTCTAGTAAGAAAGGTTGCAACGGGACAGGGTACACGCCGAACAGGGTTCGAATGCACAATCTCTTAAATCATTGAAGGGTGCTTTAAAGCATTTCGAATCGAATAACAACTACAATTGTGAAAGGAACGCCCACTGTGTTGATTGTTACTACCCATGCTTTCAATTTTTTTTGTCAATATTCCAGGCTAGGATGATTGAGAAAATTAAAATTACCAAAGGAAATTTCATGCTTCAGCACCTTATGGTCTACTGGCCTCTTGCATCACCCATCTTTGCCGTTCCCTAGCAAATCCCAATCGTATATATCCTCAATTAACAGAATTTTCCAATTTGTTTAAAGAATGTATAAACAACTTTCTCTAGCTAGCATTGATGAATACATGAGTGGGGGCAGCCAATTTCAAATTCAAACAAGCATAAAAAAAAGATTTTAGCAGTATAATTCATAAACAGGACACAAGCTTATTCAAGAACTCATAAAAAAAGCAAAATTATATCCAATACAGCGATCAATAGTATGGTAACAGACAGACAGCACCCAATGTCTACCAAGTTCTTTATTTTTATTAGGTGATGTCCCATTTTCAGCTTCTTAGCACATTTATCATAAAAGAACTGGGAAAAAGGAGACCTACATGATTCTAGGACATAAGGTCCTCGTCATACTGTCCAGGCTCCAACATCAACCATCTTTCCCATTCCCTATGAAATCTCAATTTTAATCTCCTTATATAAACTCTAACAAAATTTTATTACATAAAAAAATAAAGCACAATTCATATAACCAACCACAATACATCATTCGAAATACCACTATGCTACACCAGTAACATGAGTAGGAGAACCAAATAGCTAGATTCACTCTCACAATGCGCAATTTAGACATAGCACTAGAAATGGAGTACTAGAAACGAAATGCACGCCAGGATGATGAAAGATCAAAGATGAAATCTTGGGACTCGAGATGATGCAACGAGACACTATACATATATATGATGATGCAGCACGACGACTAACATTTAGCGATCCTGACAAGTGCGGCGGAAGAGGATACCCTGGGAGAGCTCGCAGCAAGCCCGCGCAGTCGCCGCCGGGTGCGCCGTCAGCCTCGCCAGCAACGCCGCCGTCGTCAGCGGCGACCCCATCATCGCCGCCAGCGGCCTGCACACACACACAAATCCACCCCCATCAGAACACACATCCCCCAAAAAATGGGACATCGAATCGAAATCACATCGATCCCCCTCACCTCGCGGCGGAGATCGGGGAGGACGGGAGAAGGCGGGGGCGAGGGGGGGCGAGGGGAGGAGGGGCGCGGAGGCCGCGCGTGGCTGCGGAGGCGGCGGAGGGAGCCGGGCGGCGGACGGCCGCGAGGACGGTGCGGGAGGCGGCGCCGCGCCACGCCATGGCTAGGGTTTGGGAGGTGGATGGAGGTGGTGGTGGAGAAAGGGTGGGGAAGTGGCGGCGGATTAGGGTTTTAGAAGGTGGGGAGGGAGTAATGGCGAGCTAATCCGGCCCATTGGGCATTTACGGTTACTTGGTGAGTTACTAGTGAGCCCATCAGAGCGTCAAATATTTAAGGGGCCGAAGACAAAAATTTTCTTTCAACTTTTAAACTTAAATTTGTAGTTAATTTTAGAGTTTTTTCATTGTAGTTTTTCTAGCATTGCCTTTTAAGACACAAATAACACATCAACAAGATTTTTACAGATATATTATTTTCTAATTAGAGAATATTTATATTATGTATTTTGCCTCATTAATATTAGGAGTTTAGGACAACCAAGTAGGCCCTGACATCCCCTACTTTCACGTGAAAACCTCTCCAGTTGCACTAAGACTTTCTAGCCTAAAAGTGATTTTTGAGAAGAAGAAAAAAAAAAGACTGTAAACAAAAAACAACCCACTCAGCCCAAATACTTTTACCAAATTGAGTGCATAAATAGCCGTTGCAACTCATGCGACCTTTAGTTAGCTAGTTCACGATAAAGCGAGATGCTATGTATTATTAGGTTCAAGTCCATGAAAAAAAATATTGAGCTCAAGTGCTCAATGGTTGTTAATTTGAAGAATTGAAGTATAAAGAGATAAAAGACAAAATTGCCCCAAAAGTTTGGGAATAAAATTTGTGTTATCTTTTTTGCTTGTGTCTCCACTAGTTTTTCCTTTTATTTCTAAAAAAGTTTCTTCAGATTTATTAATTGTAGGGGAAAAAAAGCATAACCTCATGCTTTCAATAAATAGGAAATAGAAAATTGCCATCCAGAGGATCAAAACACGCTAATCTTGACATATTTTGACATGGATATAATCATAGTTTTTTAATGACATTTCATTGTAATATTTAGTTCAAAAATTGAAATCTCGTGGTAACTGAGATATACCGAATTTCGTAGGAGAAAATGTGGTTACCTATTAGCCAAAGTAGTAAAACCGCTTTTAATAAGCTTGTAACACATGGATAAAATTACTCGTCCAATAATGGCTCGGTGTGGAGTAAAAACATTTTAGATAGACTTGGCATGCATTCCTCCAAATTGTGCATCAGGAAATTAAGACATCCAAGATCCATCCACAAAGCCAACAAAGGACAGTTCAACATCAGCATATGTGTATGCAAGGTCCAAAAGCAAGCTTCCAAGCAAGATGGAGCATCCTGTCTGCAGGTGAGAGAGATTGCTCCTAATTCTATTTGTTCCTAGCTAGCTACACACTATTTGTCTGCAATCACTTTCCCCTCCATTTGCTACCATCTGAGATTGATGAACCCCCTCTCTCTTTCCCTCTAGATCTCTACACACATATTCTGCTTTGTCCCACATGGGGAAGTTGGCACATCTTTTTCTTCTTTTATTCGATATGTTCGAGTGGCGCTTCCAATCACAAACCGCATTATAGCCATGCACGTCTATAGTGCTATCTCAAGGACTTGTCCCCTGCCCAATTCCTCCCTAAATTTTTAGATTTGTTTGTTTGTTCCTCATCATACATATGCACATAGGCAAAACCAATGGAAACGCGCGGCTGGGGCTAGAGTTTTGGCATATGATTAAATAATTAGCTATTACCAAGCAAGATCACATCTAATATACATCATGTATGGTCAGTTTGGCTAAAATCCTTGATCGAGCACCAAACGTAAATATATCTCAAGGGATATTAAATTAATCGACCTCTCTTAAGTGAAGCTATATGATATATATATATATATATATACACACACACGTGTGTGTCCCCTCAAGCAGCTTGAGGGTGTTTTGCACGGTCCCGAATCCAATTTAATGTGTTGCCACATATTTAATTATAATCTTGTAGAGGTACAAGGTGTAGACTAGATCAAGTCATGCATAAGGTTTCAGAACAAAATTCCCTCCATCTCAATCATGTGATTCCCTCTCTACATCACTACATTCTCTTGTCCTATAAAATACAAGCCTAGCTAGCTTCACATTATATATATTCTTCAATGGAATCACTGTACACTTGTAAAGGAAGAATTAATCCATGCATAGAAGTTTATATATGTACTCTATGCATATGCAAGATTTTTGTTCTTTTCTATTCGGACACTTAATTTTAACATGTCTTGACAGGCCTTTATTCTTCATCTTTTGGTAGGTTGTTATATCTGTCCTTTTTGATAAGGACAAATTAATGGAGACTTGGTTGGAAACTAATGTACGTAATCCCAGTTCCTGTGTGTCCTCTCATTGTTTAATTCTTTAGGAAAAAAAAGGGGGGGAACAACTATTTGGTGTCGAGGTTCGGGAATGCATGGTTGTGATAAAAGCATATAATTGTGTTAAGTATGAATAATTGCATATTCGCTACATTAACTATAGAATTTATGGTTCCATTTATTTTGGCTTTTCAATTATGGTTATGGATTATTGCTGGCATGCTTACTAATATCCTAAATGGTATGATTTCCAAAACTTATGTTTTGTATCAGCATTTCTTAGAAAACTTTTTTTAAGTCAGATTTTCATCTTCATATTCAATTCATCCGCTTATCCCTCGAATAATCATTATAAACTCTGTTTAATCCATCATTCATAATCTATAAAAGAAACACAGCCCTAATTAGTACTAGTCTATGGTGCAACTACAAAGATCAGAAAAAAAGGATAACTTATGTTTGAAACGATGAAGAGAGACAAAATTTTAAAAATTACCGCCTTTTCATCTATAAATTTCGATGAGTTAATTTTAATATGTTAAGCAGTGGACCACAAGATAGCTATATCAGTCGATCTTCTTTTACATCTCATGGCATCATCAAATTGCATGCATGCAGTGAATGGGTATATAGCCTAGTGGTTACAAGAGATCTCAGGTTTGATTCTCCATATGAACGAATTTTTCAGGATTTAACGGCTTTGTGCGTTGTGAGTATCTACATTGTACTGTGTAATTCTAAAAAAATTGCATGCATGCATGCATAAATACTCGATCGGACGAAAACTGGATCGAATGTGATGAGCAGTTGCTGCAACACGATAGATATATCTAGTAGTAATAATCAAGAGTAAATTACATTTTGCTCCGGATAGAATGTATCTTGTTTCACTTTGCACCTGGTTTAGCGCTTATTTTTGATTTGCACTGGGGTGCCACAAAATAAATTTCACTTTGTACCGGGTTGTATCATGTAATTGAAAGAAAATCTTGTAAAATATATGAATAAAACTTAGAGAATAATTTGAATTTAATCCTGGCTTCATAAAGTTTGATTCGGAATTTAAAAGGTATATAAAAATTCTATAGATTTGATGACTTTTCTCTATGTCAACCCGGTGTAAAGTTCCCCTAAGAAAAATCCGGTGAAAAGTGAAACTTATTTTAGTGTATCCCGGTGCAGAGAGAAAATATGTGCTTAATCTGGTGTAAAGTGAAATAGTAATAATCAAGAGTAAATTACACTTTGCTCCGGGTAGAATGTATCTTATTTCACTTTGCACATGGTTTAGCGCCTATTTTTGATTTGTATTGGGGTGCCACAAAATAAATTTCACTTTGTACCGGGTTGTACCATGTAATTTAAAGAAAATCTTGTAAAATTTATGAATAAAACTTAGAGAATAATTTGAATTTAATCAGGGCTTCATAAAGTTTGATTCGGAATTTAAAAAGTCCATAAAAATTCTATAGATTTGATCCGGTGTAAAGTGAAACTAGGTTCACTTTACTCGGTACAAAATGCAATTTAAGCAGGTTTTCGCATCGAAATAATCTACGTAGATCGTACGATCACCATGCATGCGTGCATATGTGAACGATTGAAATTGATAGATGGTCCTGCTAATAACCCTGTGGGAGTGGGACAATTTTACTGACAGTGCTTTGAGTATGTTATGTGTTGGTTTCTTCTATTCGCAGAAAGGTTGCGCAGCCAGCAAAGCTAATACTTACAGAGGCCTACAGGCCAAAAACAACCTTTTGACTTGTTGTATAGTATAGTTTTCCTGTAACCTAGATCTTACCTTTTCTTTTGGATTCGGAATTGATTGGTTTGTGTGCCTAAAGGGAGAGGAGGATGTCAAGGAGCCAAGCTAGCTAGACCACCTAAGCAAGCCCGAGCTTAATTATTAGCACAAGCTCGAGCCGAGCATGTATAACCTTTGGGTATTTAAGTGAGCTCAGCTCGAATTTGATTTATAACTAGCGTATATAACACATATTTTAAGAGATAGGTTATTTAAGTGAGCTCAGCTCGAATTTGATTTATAACTAGCGTATATAACACATATTTTAAGAACAATCTCTTATGTATACTAGTCCAATTATACTAATAAATGAACGGTCGAGATTAAATTATACTAGTGGTCAGTATACTTTACGCAATAGTATATAGCATTTGTATAGAAAGGATGGTCATAATTGTGTGATCTCATTATACAAAAAGCTAAATATCGCGAATTTCAAATTTAAAATCTATGGTGTGGTGGATAATTTCTTAGGTTAATAGATCAATTACTATAATAACCATACAAATTAACAAATATACTCTATCTATATTACTCCTCACCTATACTAACCTATACTAGTACTGGGTAGTGGGTACCATAAGAGTACCCGAATATTAATTTCTATTTAATTGTATTAATGAAAGAGGAAAAAAGAAATAAATAAACATACGACACCAACACATCCTAATACATCTTACTAATGGTTATTTGACCTGTTAATTTATTGAATCAACAATAAAAATCATATACATCTAGACTCTTTAGGAACTCAAGCTCCGCTCAACAAGGAATAAGTTCATTTTGGGTCTCTCAAGTTTTTTTTTATCAAAAGTACTACCAGGCCTTGCATAGTAGTTATATATAATAGAGAAAGAAAGAGTTATTTAAAAAAAACAAAACATCTAGGGATTACAGATGTTGTAACCAATCAAAAACCGTCGACCTACGCTGCTCATTTATCCTGCACATATACAGAAGAATTTCATTCGAGAAAGACTGAAACCAGAATGCCAGACTTGGAGCTACATTCCGAAAAATTAGTGCATTCCAAACTTTCCAGATACGCCAGCAAGCGATGAAGACAATTTCCATGAAACCTTGGCGTCTAAAATGATAACGTGTGAAAATCAATAATTGATGAATATCAAGAGTGTGATTCCAAAAAATTCCAATACGATCCCAGCATTGTTGGCTAAAAGGGCAAGTGAAGAAAAGATGTTGTCGAGTCTCCCTAGAACCAGTACTGCATAAAGCACATGTTGGATCAACGTTAGGGCGAGCACAATTCCTCCCTTGTATTAAGCCTATTAGAGAGGAGCAACCAAATAAAAACCTTTATATTCATGACGTCTCTAATCCATAATATCAGAAATGTTGGCCCCTAATTTTTTCAAAACCATCTAAAACAGGTCCATCGGTAGTATATGGGGTGGTTTAGCTGATGCGACGTGTTAACCGGATCCAAAATACTCATGCGGCTAAAATAAAAGATAGGCCCTAGTTGTCATCGTCACGCTATCCTCTTCTATCTCCCTCCTCCTTCTCCCCTTTTCTCCCCCTTCTTCCGGTGGGGACTAGGGAGCGGCTGGCCTGGGCGCCGGCGCCGGCGCGGGTGTGGCGCGGAGCCACGGCGATGGCGAGCATGGGCGGCAGCCTCGAGGGCGGCGGCGCGGACGCCGTCGAAGTCAGCGATGCCGGCGGCGGTGGAACCAGCCAGATTGTCATCTTCTATACTGCCCCACCCGCTGCCATCTCTCCGCCGCCGCCGATCTCCATTATCGGCGGCGTAACAATGACGGTCACTGCAAAGGCTTCACCTTAATTAATTTCCCTCGAGCTAAACTAGCTCACTTGGATCGCTTGATTGCAGATGATGATGAAATTAATGGTGTGGTAGATTAGCTTAAATAGCTAGTGTAAGAGTGAGATTGAACAGAGCTGAGCTGATGTTTCGAGTTCGATAGGATTTGGAGGTGTATAGAGCGAGAGGGAAGAAAGAGAGAGAAAGAGATTGGAATGCATGGAGGAGGGGATCCAGATCTGGGCCGCAGCCCCTTGTCCCGTCGGCGGCGATGAGCTACTCCTACACTAGAGATGCCTTGCCAAGCAAAATCCGAGCTGCTGATTTTTGCTCGCCGCCTGTGGCGGATTGCACAGTCCTCGTCGCCCACACGAACACATCGCCGTCAGCCAACACCGTCGCGGCGTGAAGAGATGGATGGGACTGCTGCCACCGCCTCCGTATCGCCTCCTGCCGCATCCCCTTCGCCGTCGCAGTGCAGTCGTTTTTTTTTTAAATTACACAGTACACCGTAGCCACTCACAACACACGCACACTCATCCCTATAAACACACATGCAAACCTACATATATGAGCATACTCATCCCTATAAACACACATGCAACCCTACCTATATGAGCATCTTCGAATACTGGATCGGCAAATTCTTGTGATTAACGAAGTGATCACGGGCGCCTCGCTGTCGACGGGTACATCGCTCCCACTGAAAGCACAAAGCCGTTAAATCCTGAAAAATTTATTCCCACGGGAAATCGAACCCAGGATCTCGGGTACTACTGAGGCTCTTGTAACCATTAGGCTACAGGCCCGTTCGCGTCGCAGTGCAGTGGTTGACATCGGAGTAGAAGAGAGGAGGAAAAGAAAAGGTTTTTTTTAATTTATTTCTGACATATGGGTCCTACAATGCCACATCAGCAAAACCACTCTCATATATTGCCTTGGGACCTGATTTGAACGGTTTTTATAATTTTAGGAGCCGACATTTTTGGTATTAGGGTTGGGGGACGATTTTCAGACTGGACGGAAACATGAGGGACCTAAAATGAACTTATTCCGCTCAACAAAGTTTGTGAGGTTCGTCTTAGGCTTAGGCTCGACTCTTTTGGATGTTTGAGCCAATGGAGCATGAGTCTATTTTACAGCCCTAGCGGAGGGCAGAGATGTAAACCATTTCTATTATTAAAAATAAATTATTTTGTTATTAGAAAAATATACTGTAGTTTTGGTAGGAGAGAAAAAGAAATTTAAAATAACCTAAGAATTACTCCTGCTAAATAATTATATGTGCCCCCTTAATTAATTCTAAAGTGACCATCCCCTCGATCAAAATAAAAATAAACAAATAATTCACTTTAATGTGGAGAGAGAGAGAGAGATAATTTTCTATTGGCACTTCATGCATTCCTAAACATATGCATGAGCTTCAGTCAAACAAAAATACTATGACAAAAGTAGCCAAGTAGGCAACATATTTCTGTGGAAATAAGTAGACATTTCCCCTTCATTTTGTATATCTAAGTTAATTAAGATGTTATAAGTAACATTATATTGCAAAAGGCAGACGTCAGATACTTGTCCTGAACACTACCTTGATCTATGGTCCATGGTTATTGTATGGGACCATCCAAGTGAGAAAAGGTGTTCAAAAATGTCATCATTGTGCACACCACAATTATACTTGTACAGTACTGCAGCTTCTCTGCTGCTACTAGTTGTATTATTTGTGCTGACATCACATTAGTTTCTCAACGAATTCAAATAATATGCAGATATAAATTCAAATGCCCCAGAAAATTTAGAGTGGTACTGTTTTATTCAAGAGAATTTCATATGAGATGCTTCAAATAGGAACGGGAAAATGATTGAGATGTGGCGTGCAAACATACCAATACAAAATTTGCAAAATAAAAATATAGACATAATGGCTGGGTTTAGATTAAAAAAATTTTCTCAAAAATATCACATCAGTGTTTGGACACATATTTGAAGTATTAAATATAGACTAATAACAAAACAAATTGCATATTCCGACTGTACACTACGAGACGAATCTTATAAGCTTAATTCATCCGTCATTAGCATATTGTGGTTACTATAGCACTTATGCCTAATCATGATGTAATTAGGCTCAAAAGATTCGTCTTGCAGTGTACAATCGGAATATGTAATTTGTTTTGTTATTAGTCTACGTTTAATACTTCAAATATGTGTTCAAACATTAATGTGATATTTTTTGGCCAAAAACTTTTTGATCTAAACACACCCATTATATTGTTGATGACATAGGCATCAAATATTTTTAGATAATGGGAAGAATTACATTTAAAATGAAATCACGCCCAGACTATGCATCCATGGATGCACATATTCTAGAAAAAAAACTATATCTGTTTCTTAGGAATATAAGTTTCTTAAAAAAAACATCTACTATATTTATACAACATATACAACAACTCGCTGGACAATTAAGAATATAAATTTCTTAAACATCTACTCCAAAACAACGCATTCTGAAAAAAACACAGACGTATGTCCACCAAACTATCCAGGGGCACAAATGAGAAAAGAAAACGATATTTTAATTTTTCAATTTCATCCTTAATATACCTGGAAGACAAGGCCCCGTTTGAAACTACCCGAGAGTTTTGGATTTTTGTCGCACGCAAAACGAGACAATCCATTAACACAATATTAATTAAGTATTAACTATTAAAAACTTTAAAAATGGATTCATATGATTTTTTAAAGAAACTTCTGTATATAAACTTCGTTGGCAAAAAATACACGGATAATCATTTTAGAAAGCGTGCTAACAGAAAAAGAGGAAAAAAAATTCATCCCATGCTAATTCAAACGGGGCCATAATCTCATATA
>CM002479.1:15608353-15630150 GCA_000325765.3 Leersia perrieri
TTATTTATTTATGGACGAGCTAGGCCAGAGAATACCAAACTAGCTAGCTAGCTTGATACTGCCCCTAACATATATGGTAAATTAACTAGTCAGCTAGCTAGCAGCGCGCGTATGTATAATATGATATTTTCCCTATTTCTGTTACAGCTAGCCAAGCAAGTTAACCAACATCAAAATATACAATTTGATCAAAGAAAGTTTACTAATAATAATAATGGTTTTGCATCTCCGGCATTTATCGATCGTTAACCAACACAAAAAATGATCACTTTTTAATCTGAATAAACATATGAGGGTTATTGGAGGGATGCGAGAATAAAAATCAATTGGCTGCTGGTTCTTAACTCTGCACCAAAACATTGTTTAATCTTTTATTAAGCAAGCGACCAACATATATACGTTGTAGTATTTAGTACCTGCAAAGAAAACTTTAGGCAGCTTTTAGAGATGAAGCATGTACACGTGTAAGGAATTTTTTAGTACTTACAAACTAATCAAGCAATTAACTTATATGTAAGTATATGCAAAAACAGGAAACTTATGTACTCCTACTACGTACAGCTAACTCGCTAAATAAGTACTTCGTGCCTGCATTTTTCTTGCAGCTAGCTGGTGTATACTTACATCCGTTCTAAAATACAAGACACAACCATCCTAATATAAAAATCAAGAAATATTTATTCATATATTTACTTAGTACAAATTATACATGCTATCTATTTTTTCTTAGATTATTGTTTTGCTAATGTATGTAGCAGTGTAATTAATGCATGTGTTATATTTTGAAATAAAAAAATAGTTACGTCTTATTTATTTTGGAATGGAGGGATTTTGGAACGGAGGGAGGGAGCACGGAGTATTAATTTCTGTTGCGCGCACTAGCACACGCGCACACACACTGATGGTCGATTAATTAGTCGCGTGCAAAGACACATCAACAAGAATTAAGTTGATCTAGCTAGAGAATAAAAAGGGAATACACGCATATATGCATAGATATATATTAACAAGTACCTTTTTTTTATCGTTAGTTAATTTAAAAATGAGTTAACCAATATTAAATGAAGAAGGATAGAGGGAGTAATTTTTTTATGCATATCTGATTATTGTGCTTGCGTTTGCATGCTGCTGCTGCTCTATCTCTGCGGATCTCTCAATTGCTTTTGGATCCATGCATGTATATCTGATCCGTGTTTGCAGCCGATCGAGCCAACCTACTTATCAACTTTTTTCCAATATTCAAGAGGGTGATAATTACATCTTTTTACCATCTCCGAGCATGTGGCAGCCCAAGTGTGGCTGTGATGGCAATCTGAGAGACTGAGCACTCACCATGCACATTATTCTTGCATTGCCATCATAGCTAGCGTACAGCATTGTTGCTTTGTAAGATAGAAGCTGTTATGGAAGGACATGTGTGTTCTTCATCATTCTTATTTGTTTGGTTTCAAGGATTTCTTTTGTCTAACCCTAGATTTTTATCGTACAATGACATGTCGACGGCGAGGGGCCGGTGACCCGGTTGAGATAGGGATATGAGAATTTAGGTGACAATAGTACATGCATATGTCGTCAAATATATGTGTATAACTTACAAGCCTCCGTGAGGGAATATAATGGGAGTGACACTGCATAAGCGTCGGCCAAAAGCAATGTTTGTTTAATCGGAAGAGTTACACCAAGGATGCCACATAGTGTAGAAGTGGTTGGCGATGGAGATGGTCAACGGCGAAGTTGTTTGGGTGGATTGCTCTATCTCTACAAGTTACTACGGCCTCCATTTATAAATATTATCTTTGTTCATAAATATAACTTTTTTAGCAATGACAATATGTAAACATGTGTTTCTATATTCATAGCTAGATTGAAATGCTTATATTTAAATGGGGGAGTTGTCAATAGTGTTGAATGAACTTTATATACGTATTTTATACATTGCTTATTTTCTTACATATTTAGAAACTCAACAATGATAGTATGTTTGAAATGAATCTAACAATTAGTATGTGGGTTCAAACCTACGTACAATACAGAACAATATATTCCCTCGGTTTCTTTTATATATGACATTTGGTTAGCTCATTGGATATTCAATTCTTGACTAGTCAAGTTTGATCGGAGATTCAATAATTAATGCTGCCTAGTTAACTGGCGTCCAAGAAAAAGCAACCATTAATGGACTAAATTTTGGCCAGCAACGTAATTCTAGCTAGGAACAGAACCAACCGGTCGAAAAGTCATGCAAGATTTTACTTTTGAATTTTATCACCAAAAATCCATAGATAGTACTTTTAAATTAGGGTACTCTTATGGTATCCAACACTAAGTATAGATAAGGAGTAGTATAAATGAAGTATATTTGTTAACGTGTATGGTTATTATGGTAATTCTATTAACTTAAGAAATTATCCACCACACTATGGATTTTAAATTTAAAATTCGTGATATTTAGTACCGTCCTTTCTATACAAATACTATATATTATTACGTACTATAGTGTATACTATAGTATAGTATACTGACCACTGGTATAATTTAATCTCGACCGTTCATTCACTAGTATAATTGACTAGTATATACTTATATACTAGTATTGGGTACCGTAAATAAGCCCTTAAATTATTACATCACCATATATGTCATATTGGTGTATAGCTTGACGCAAAATTAATTAAGCAAACGATCGACCACTACCACCTCTACTACTTTTGGTTATTTTTCCTGGCAGTTAATTTCACACATTTGGATGCTTTAGCTAACGACTAAGCTGCTGGGAAAATGTTTCTTATGGTTCCATACCAATACCAGTTATCGTTGAGGACCAGTATAGTTGAAATATATTCATTAATTTTTATATGTATCATAGTAACTAATTTATTAACTTAAGGAGATACCCACCACGCCATCAACTTAACTAATATTTAATATGAATTTAGCATGTTTTTATAACAATAACATAATTAGGACTGTCCTTTTCATATAAGGCTCCCTTACAGTAGCTCATACTAGTGATAGGTGGGGTAGTATAGATGAAATCTAACCATTAATTGTTAAGAGTATTATAGTAATTAATCATTTAATTAAATTAATTATTCACCATGCATGCCATCCCCACATGGGCTGGCCCTGCGAATACGTATCGTGCGGTCATCTTCCTCAGCCGGCCGCCGCCATGACCGTGAACAGAAGCTCCACCGGCGCCACGCCGATCTCCCTCCCCGTTGCGTATCTATCCAAACCGAAGGCAAAAACGGAACCTTCTTGATCTCCTCTTCAATATCCCCGTAAAATCCCACTTCAATTCGTCCTTAAACCGACAAATTTAACCCCTTTTGCTGCGCCCACCTTCGCCATCGTCCATTGCCGGCTCCGCTCTCGGCCGCGGCAGGCTCCCCCCTCACCCGGGCTCCGACGGATTAGATGACTATTTTTCAATGCTACCTTAATTGATGAAAGATATTACATACATATTCAACATATTATTTTTTTCAAATTGCCTTATACTATATCATACTACGGGTGTATACTACTTATATCACCCACTAGTATACATTTAATCTAGACCGTTGATTTACTACTATATGTAACTAGTATAGACTAGTATGAGGTACTGTAAAGAAGCCTTTCATATAAAAGTTCTATAATATTGCATACTATAGGTGTATACTACTATGTACAGATGTACTAGCCACTGTAGTATATATTTAATCTTGAACCATTCAGTATTATGTACCGTAAAGAAGCCCAATATTTTTAAGTTTTAACAGAATTAATTCTGGTTGCCTGCTCGTATGCTTCGATTCCAAGCATGTCTGGTGCGTCATTATCCGATTTCTAGGCTCAAGATAATTAAATAATTAAGCTTTGAATGCTGTATGGTGTACGCTGTATGCATGCATGGAGGTGTATTAGGCCCACTAATAACTAATGATGTGCAAACTGATGACATGGTTATATGGTGATAGCAACAAACAATGGTTAGAAGCTAGAGGAGTGGCATATGGACGTATGAACGACAAGATGGATGTGATAGAAAAGGATCTGTGCGTGTATATACAGATGGGGCTCCACTCTACGCAAAAGATGCCATATGCTTCTAGCATGTGTCCAAACGTGCTGCAATATTATTTGGGTACAGCTTGAGCAAGACATAAAAAATATACTCGGCTCAAGTTATCTTAAAAAATAAAAACTATTAAGAAATTGCTCAATGAATGGAATCGTTTTAGAACAAAAGGCAACTTTTCTAAGAGAAAAGGTTGACGAGGATAAGCTGACGTAATTGTCGAAGTAGCCCATTACAAGCAGCATTCCGCCACACGCGAAATTAATTTTTTGGAATACACTGCCACTAAACACACACATGTATACATGTCCTAATCTACACCTACTTAGAAGTAATTAAATGCATCATATCACAGATGTATTTTCTCTTAAATATAAAAATTTGGGTATAGGCGAGGCTATATATGCTCTAAATATATCAATTATAGGAGGTGCGTCTCAAACCCGGACTGGGTAGCCCACCAACTTATTTTGCTAGTAATTGGTAAGGTTTCTTGTCTTTCTCACTTCTCATTGGACGTATATCATAAAATTGATGGATTCCACAAGTAATTTTGAAATGCACGGTATGCCCGAATGTCATGGGTACCCAAATGCCAGCTTTTGTAGCCACTGATTTTTGGTAGGCCAGTTCATGGATACCCATGAAGACTTTCTGCTAGCTAGGAATAATACCCATTCCCACCTTGCATAGGAATTAACATATGTGACTTTGACTATATATGTGCAGTAATTGATTGCATGAAAGAAAGGATTGTTCAAAAGTAAGTGAAGAAAGAGATAGAAGGAAGAATCATACGAGAGAATACAAAAAGAAACACACACCATGCATGTACAACAACAGACCTTTGAGATTGAGCCACATATGTAGGAGTAGTTGGTGAATGATAGTCTCGATTCGTACACCTGAAATGGAGAAAATGTACATGGAGTAGTGCTTTTCACTCAAGGTTCTAATAATCAAACTGTCAAAGGTACCCACCCATGCAAATCGATAAGTTTTGAAGCTGAAGGATCTAGCATTCTAGCTGCTACTAAAGAAATGAGTGAGAGGGAGAAAGCAGGGGCAGCACGAGAGAGATTTCAATGAGTTGGAGAGAAGCAAACTAGGTCATCATGACTTGCTTGAAGGTGCGTGGTACTAGGTATCCCAAGAAATTAGTGTCGAAGTATCAAGCTCATTTGCTCGCTACTCTAACACATGAAGTATAAGACGATTAGTTGATCGATTGATGTACATAATATAGAGAAAATATATCAAATGTCATAGATAAATGTCCAAGTCCAAAAAATATTATGGACAAGTAAGCTGTACAAACAACTTTGTCTCGTAAATACCATTGTCATTATGGTTCTATTAGCATCCCTTCGTTAAGTGCTATAAGATGAACAGTAAATTTAACAACACGAAATGGGCATAACCTAAACGGCGGTGACATTTTTGGAGCTCGCACTTGTCGATGACATTTCTTAAACGTGCGTTTGTCAATAACATTCACTAGTAGAAATGTGTATATTTATGATGAAACGTTATCGTCACAGTAGATGTCAAATTTGTCACAAGTAAAATTCTATGACGAACTAGTGACGAAAGTAAGTTCGTCAAAAACGAAGCGTCATGTTACTTTGTTAATGACGAATATGACAAATTCGTCAGAAAACTGGCTCCATTCTATGACGAAGCTCAATTTAGCACCACGTCATCGTCCAAGCTGGCAACATACGTGTCCGCTGACTGGGATCTGACGTGTCCGCTGAAGGATCCGACATGTCTGCTAACTAGGATCCGACGTGTCTTGTTATTATTGGAACACATGCCCAATTATATTTCATATATTATGATTATTATAGAAATAGCAGGCTCAATACAGACCAAAATACGAAATACAGTATACTTTTATTCACTTATTTACACTTTACAGCACAATTTATACACTAATTTAAATAAAAATACAAGAAAGGCTGGCCCACAAAGCCCAACAGGCCGACCCACAAAACACAACCCACTAAACAGGCCACCGCACGTCTCCGCCGCCGTCGGTAGCCGCCGCACGTCGCCGCCAGATCTGTGAGGGAGAGGGCCGGAGGCGACAGATCCAGCCCTCCCCGCGCCGCCGTCGCCGCGGGACCGACGCTGCGCCGCCGCCGCTGGACTGCCGCGTCGTCTCCGCGCCACCGCTGCACCGCCTCTGCTCCGGAGAGAGGGAGGGGGAGGGGGAGACAGTGGACAGTGAGAGTGAGAGGAGAATAGAGGGAGAGGGAGAGGAGAGTTGGAGGGAGATGGTGCCGGCGGCTAGGGGGAGGTGGAGAGGGAGAAGAAGAGGCTGGTGGTAGGGTTAGGGTTCGAAGATATTTTATATCAATGGGGGTACGATCAGAGCCGTTGGATTTGGATGGACGGCTATAAACTGTTGGGCCAATTGGGCTGATAGATTCCTTGTTTAATTCCATCTTTGATTAACTTTTTTCTTTTTCATTTTATTGCACCACTATAAAGTGATACGCAAAAATAATTATATTTTATACGCCAATACATTTTTTATACTACTTATAATTTGTCTATTTCAAGTTTCGAGAATTTTCAACTGATTTACTATTTTCTATATGTTAAATGAATTTCTACATGGTTATCCAAATTAATTCAAAATTGAATTACATGTGCAACTTATAAGATAAAAAATTACAAAAAAATATATTTAAGCTCATGTGTTCCATTATATCTTATTTATTGGAGATAAATGAAAAAATAAATTATCTTATAAGGACAATTCAAACTTCTTTCTCCAAATTACCACATAATAATTATAATAATATCTATATTTGATCGAAAAATTCTACAAATTGGCATGACAACATGTTTTTGGTCCATGAGCTTTCCATAAAAAATTTATATGATTTTGATAAAATGGGAATATACATTGGTCACAAATAGAGACATTTGTGTTGAGTTATAAGAAATTGTGTGAAAGATATATCCATTTATGAACAATACAAGGTACCGTTTTATTAAAATTATTTAAATTTTTTATGGCAAGCTCATGGACCAAAAATATGTTGTGCTGTCGATTTTCAAATTTTTTTGACCCAAATTTAATATTATTGTATTTATTATTTTTTAATTTGGAGATAGAAATTTGAATTGTCCCTAGAAAATAATTTAATTTTTCATCTTTATCCAGAACATGGGCTACAATAGAGCATATGAGCCTAAATATAATTTTTCTGGAATTTTTGATATCTTACTCGATGCACATGTAGTTCAATTTTGAATTAATTTTGATAACCATGTATAAATTCAATTAATATATCAAAAATAGTAAATTAGCTCCAAAATTCTTGAAACTTTTATAGGACAACCTATATGTAGTCCATTACATGTTAAAATATATTCATGTATATAAGATAATTATTTTTATGTGTTACTTCACAATGGTATAATAAAATAAAAAAGAAAATAAGATATATGATAAAGATCATATGTTTAAACTTGTATACACTTTATGTTTAACATAATAATAGAGAATATAAACTTAAATTAGCAATCATTATAAAACAACTTGTCTATTTCTATTCTCTACTTAGGTGGAAGAAAACAAACTATATGATAAAGATCTAACAAATAGCAACTAATATAAAATAATGCAATTAAATGAAATATCTTGAATTTAGAAAAAATCAGAAAAAAGAATCATCAAATTTGGAGTTACTATGAGTGAGAAATGCCAATTACAAATTTTAATTCAAGATTAAAAAGAGAAAATTGACACATGCATGTGTTCTTCATCTCAATCCACATGTCAATCAACAGTAATATGTTTCATCTGTGATGAATTTTCTTAATGTTCGATGACACTGTTTTAAAATTTCGTCACAGGTGTTGGTACAAACCACCCTCACATGTGGTCCATGACGAAACAAAAAATTTTGTCATATATATCACCTATTCAATGACAAAAATATGTATCGTCACGAGGAAAGCATCATAGATGAGCCCTTTTCGACTAGTGATTTCTTAGAGTTCTCGTATATATAATATCATTTGTTTTTTTAAGACTTAATGTGATCAGTTGTTGGAGTACTTCTACATCAACGGCTCCATTTGTGACAAATGTCATTGATTATTAAAGATCGATCTTATAGCTTAGAGTTCCAAACCTCCTATATACAGAATGCAAGAACTGAAAAAACTCAAGAATAGAAAGAACAAGAGAAAATGTGTGGAAATGTTTACATGTACTATGCATACTATAACTTCTCCAAAATATGTGGTAATTTGTATATCATATGAAATTTCTTGACACCTATTCTTATAAGAATATTTACATTTGATTCAATTCCTCTATTTTTCAGTCCAAAAGGACTTAGGGACTAGGGCGGACTCAGGAAAGGAACACACCCGACCTAAGAAAGATGGTACCTTTTGTCAAACCTTGCCCAATAACCTCGATGGGCGTGCCATGCATGTGCCGGTTGGCACCTAAACCTCAATTGGTATACCAATTATATAGAGGTCACAGTTACAAAGGTCGCGACGAGCTAGAAAATATCATCACCTGGTCAACATTTCAAACATATTTATCATGTCATAATCACATAGAAATATACATATCAAACGCAAGGATTTTAGCTAAAATATCACCTAGAAGCGTGCGTGCACACACACAACTATTAAGAAAACTCCTGTTCATATATGTAAGGAGTTCTATAGAAGGTGTGGTCAAATTTCTTATTTTATACTTTTAATCACATGTTGGATTAATTAGCATTGAAAATTACTTATTTTATGCTTTTAATCACATATTCCTAGAAAATGTAGAGGTCAAAGGTCTATATTAGAGCTTTAATAATGTTTGAAACTTCATGTATACAGTATCTACTTAACATGAGCATAAAAAATAGCTTCCAAACGAGGTCTTGGAGAAGTAAAATTTGAGGGTTAGTTAATTTAACGTAGCTAATAAAGATATACATCAAGCTCGATGGAAGGGCCACCTTGGTTGTAGCGATCGATCCTATCGACCACCATGGATCATCTCAGGTTAGAGTATATATATGCTTGCATTGTCAGTTAGTTAGGCTTGAGCATAATCTACATGCATATTTCCATGTTTCATCTTCTTGTCGTTAAATATATGTTCTCTTGCATGCTTTCTCTCCTCAGTTCTTGGCTTCTTGCAATGTCCTCCCTTTTTAGCAGCTCAAATAATTAACCACCTCTCATGTCATGGCTCTCATATCTCCCAGCTAGCTAGTCTGCAAGCAGAAGCAGCAGCAATAGCAACTACTGCAAGCCGCACTCACAGTCACAGCTAGCTTGCATATGCTATCCATCATAGCAGCAGTGTGCAGCATAACATGCACTTCTAATCCTAGCGATCCATTCATTTTCATCTATCTTGATGGATGGAGTACTGTGATTGTCACCGCTTCAGCCAGGCAGGCATGTATGGGTAGTACTACCCTGTCCCATAATATAGCAACTGGGATGTGATATTATTAATACCATATATGTCTAAATACATGGTACTAAAAGGTGTCCCATTACGGAAGGAGTAGTGGGGTCGAAGTGCTGCATCATGTAGTTAGATAGCTGCAGCTACTGTTTGATTTAGGGCACGTCACACATTTGTACTGCCTGAATTGCATGCTGGGTAGCTAGGGTGCAGGAGCATTTCCAATCGTTCATTCTTTCCTTCTCATTTTCTGCATGCATGTGCCTTTCAGTCACACCAACGAGGTATCATTCTTTCTCCCTTTTCTCTCAGTATCCCCTCCCTTTCCTTCAATTGTGTCCTTTTATTATTATATTTTTCTCATACTTTTCACAACAAGGGTGTAGCTAGCTACCATATAAATATTGTAATATGTACATGGTGGAGGGTTAAAAAAATGACGTAGATATAAATTCTTTTTAGGAAAAAATGATGGTTACGAGTCATCGTACTTTATATACCTATTGTATTTGCCAAGACGATATACCCCCAAAATCCAAATTTGGGTGAGGGGCATTGCTTATGGAGATGAGGCATTTTGGCTTAGCCAAGTCAATTTCAAGCCTTGCATATATATTATATTTCTAGTAATATGCCACTCAAGACTGAGGCAGCCAATCAATTAGGGTAATCAATTAGGGTAAGTTCCTTCTTTTTTAGATAAACAAAATTGTTTATATTTCTAGCCTCGGCCGATAGGCACACAACCAATAACTTTTTTAAGGGTGTGTTCTTTCTCTCTAATGGATGATTAATAATTGATAAAACCGAGCTTATAATAAATATATAGTTATTGAAAGATTTGTGAAAGATCTCGTGGCAAGGTTTTAAATCTCCGGCTATAGTCAGATATGCCTATTTGTGAAAGATCTAGGTATGTGCTCTTATGTATGATTTATCCACTATTAGCTACTATAGCCCCATTTAACTCGTTATTAGTTGTTTGAAAAGGACTATATATAGTGAAATGTCTTAGCCTGTTATTTAAAAAATTGTCTTGTGGTCATTCTTAAGAAACATTGCTAGATTAAATTTCTTCCATGCTTTCATGGAATTATTAAACTAATTAGCACTGAAGTAACTCCTGAAATGGTCAATTCAATGGAATAAATATATGGTCGATTAACCAGATACTAGAGGACAGTGAGATGGATGCCACCAGCATATATGGCGTCCCTCCACACAGTCAAATCCGTTAGAGCATGTCACACTCCAACCGCTCTCTGTCTCCTCCCCATCCATCCATGGCCTTTCCCATTTCATGAAAGGCAAGCCTCAACCCTTTCATACTTTCATCTTTCTATCTCTCATATTCCCTTTTCTCTCTCTCTATCTCTTTTCCCTTCTCTCTCTAGACATTATTCCTTGGTTTCTTTAATTTACTACCCTCCTCTTTCTCTCTCTAACCTTATTCTCTACCTGCGCACTGCCAATATGCTCTCTCCCTCTCTCATTACCATGCCTTTATAGTAGCATCAACCTTTCTTTCTTCATTTCTCTCTTTCTATCTCTAGAGGCCTTTTCTTTCTCATCTCTCTCTCTCTCTCTCTCTCTCTCTAGAACACACAAACCCCCATACAAAAATGATATGCCACTCATGACCTAATCACCCAATTCCACTACCACCTCATCTCCTCCTCCTCTTCTCCTTTTTCTTGGAACCAAACAACAACAACTTACTCTCCCACCTAGCTCACAACCTCCACCATTGTTGTTGGCTACCTAGCTTGATTAATTAGCTCTTTTGCTGCAGCAATGAACACCACTGCTCCTCCTCAGCCTTCTTCATCTTCTGAAGAAGCTCCTCATCCTGATCTCTCCCTCCAAATCAGCCCACCTTCTCCGTCTCCGGCGCCGGCAACCGATGATGATCATCGGCGGATGAGGAAGCCACTTCACCAGCCGGTCCAGACGGCGCATGGATTCAAGAAAAACTCCGGCGGCGGCGGCGGCGGAGGGAAGAGGAGTGCAAGGGCTCCGAGGATGCGGTGGACGACGGCGCTGCACGCTCACTTCGTTCACGCCGTGGAGCTTCTTGGCGGCCATGAGAGTATGTGTTCATATATGCTACTTCACCACCAAAAAAAAACAAAAAAACAAGATATATATGGCCATATACATTTGCAATTTTTCATGCATGCAGGACATGCATGTATGCAATTATATGTAGATGGATGGGATTTTAACAATTGGTTTAATTTATAGATGCATATTTAGTTTTTCATATGAACTGTTTATTTTCCTTGGGTGATATGATCATGGCTCTTGCAGTATTGCCTTGTGTTCCCTTGGCGTTTGCTTTTGTTTGTTTCATGATGTGTCTTTTGTTTTGAAAGAGTAATAATTCGTTATTAATTGCGTATATATTATCACATGAATTGAACTGGTTCGTTCCATTTGGCGTTAGTGTTTCTTTTTGTGTTTCACATCTACTTGTTCCAGGATCGGACAGATTTTCGATATATGAGTAAGAGTATACTGTACAATGTAGACACCTCTCCCCACTTTTACTACAAGTTCAACCTTTAGGGTAATTGATTTAAACTTTATTTAATTAAATAAAATCTAAGTTATATGAGATTTTTTTTTCTCCTACTTAGATGCATCTATACGTTGGCATTTAGGGGGAAATTATACATAGAGTGGCTTATTAATTAATTATCTATTTTTCTTGCTTCATTGTTTTAAAGATGGTTTATTTGTGATCAGTTCACACCAACTAATTTATCAGTTTAATTGGCTTTTTAATTATGCAACCTTGTGATTTCTTGCTATATATTTTTTTTATCAAAATCTTGCTATATATATTTAATTGATTTTCATCCATGCATGTGCATGTTCTTGGTTCTGAAACTCTCTAAGCTTTGTTTTTTGTTATATCTTCTAGGAGCAACACCAAAGTCGGTCTTGGAACTGATGAACGTGAAGGATCTTACTCTGGCTCATGTTAAGAGCCATCTGCAGGCAAGTTACTACAGAGGCTTCTCCTCCTCTTTTCACCTGAATATGTGCATGCTAGCTAGTCGTCCTAGCTAGGCACTTAATTAGCTAACTCCACACAAACATTAACTTTTACTCCTAGTCTGCTTATTTTTTATTACTCAAAAAAAAAGGGTCGATGTACGTAGCTACTAGCTTATCGGCATGTTCAATAGCAGCTTTAATGATAATTATTTGTTAATTGACAGTTGATACCAAGTACCCCTTGTCCGTTCTATATATATGTAGACCTATATAATTAATTAGTTAGCTAGTCTAGTTATATCTTGTAACACTAGTGCCAAATGGGAATAAACACTGAGGAGACATGTCAATCTGAAATATTTCTCCTTTCTTATCCTTTTCCACTTCCTTTCTTGCAGATGTATAGAACTGTGAAGGGCACAGACAGATCATGTGTTGCAGGTAAATATATATATTGCCCAGATGTCTTGATATTTTGATCGATCCTTTTGGAATTCATGCATGGCCTGAGCTGATTCATGGTCATGTCACACACAGTGAAGAATTATTGGCATGGGGTGTGTATGTGACATTGCTCCTAGACTGTGTGCCCCCATAAAGCACAGCCATGGAGATTGCTTGTACCTTAGTGTGTGAAGTGCATCCACATTAACACATATGTTTGTATTTTGCAATGTGATGACTGATGAGACATATGCATATGTATGGTGTGTGTTGCAGGCCATGGCCAGGCCAGAGAGATGGGCTTCCTGATGAGAAGAGGTCTTATTGCTGAAGTGGATGTCTTTGATGGATTCAACAACAACATGGTCAACACTACTTCCAATAATACTATTGCTAGGTATGTTCATTAATTTGTGATCAGACTGGATCTACTACTACTTATATTTAACATTAATGAATTTTTATATGTGCATGTGAGAGTTAATATATGCTGATGCATTTCATATATGCATATGTCTGGATCTTTCTGTCAGCAAGACTGCAACTTTGCTGCATTTGGAGGGTTTATACATATGGACGAGTTGTATATATGCATGCATCGTACAGCATTGTCTTATTTTACACTCCTAGATGTGGAATCATGCCTTCTTGTGTGATATAGGGATATGGTGCAAATTAAATTGTGATGGCAGGATCTAGAAGAATTTGACTGCATTATTTTAGTTGATGCGGTCAGTTTGGACTATATGTGATTCCTAGATTCCAGCTGTAGTACTGTCCTTTAGTCTAAATTAGTAGTTAATTCTTCCTCCAAGCAAAAGGTTATTAAATTTGTTGCACGTTTGAAGTTGGAGTTGAAGACCCAATTTTATGTGTTTTAGAAGTTTGTCTCTGTTTTTTTTAACTTATTTAAAAATTGTATATTTTCCTTCTAGCTATAGGCAAACAGCTGCAGATTTGTTACTAATTAATATTGATGGCATGTTGCATGTGAGTAAAGTACCTCGGAATCTTTTCTTGACATAAAGTTATGAAATAGTTTGTCTTGCGAATTTAACAGTAGCATGTTACAGAGGTTTTCAGCCATCTGAAAAGGTCTTACATACATGCCTCCGCTAAATTGCAACATTAGCAATGACAGTTTGATGTAAATTCCAACATATATTCAGAGCAATGACATTGTTTCATGTGTGTGCATGCATCCCTTTTGATTGGGATCCCTACTATGGGGTATACCCGTGCAGCCTTTCCTGCCCTTCCATCAATTCTTTTTCATCTGAAATGAAATTGTTCATCATACTTTAAACTACTAGTCATCACTCATCTCAGCATCTATCTTTATTTCTGCATCTACATATCTCTCCATGCATGCCTAGCTAGGGTGACAGTTCTGCATGTCTCTGTCCTGTCCTACCATTTGTACTGTGCTGCAGATTTCAAACTCCCACGCATAGATATGCATGCATGCAAAAAACACTCATGAACAGTGCACACTAGCAAAAAGCAAAGACACTGACAGACACTCTAGCTAATTAAGCATCAGGACTCCAGCTCTTGTAAGAACAAAACTTATGCAGATGCATACATGCACACATATGCAGTAGGATCCAGGTAGGGAGGGGACACATGAAATTAAACACTGTACTAGATAGTACTAGTACTGATCAGGGGGGTCATGATGAACAGAAAGACTTTTTTCTCCTCCTCCAAACTTGCTGCTGCAGTACTGAATCTACTGATCACAATGAATCATGCATCATGCTATACATGCATGAATGGTTGTTTTTTTTTTCCATAGAGAGGAAGGGAGAGCTGATGAGGTCCCTCCCATGGCCACCAAAGACAGTCCTGTTGTGGGTTTTGATCAGATCCATATCAATTGTCTCTCTGGTGGCCCTATCAAGGGGGGTTGCACAATTGTTTGTGGAATCTTGCATACAACAACAAGAACAAGACAAGGGCAACTTCATTGGCCTTGACCAGGGATAAAAAGGCTGCCCCTTAGCTTAAATAGTGGCAAGCATGGACAAGCCACTTGGCAGCACTAGCACAGTTAGACTGATGTGGCCTTGGTTTCCAGCAGCTCTGTCTATATACAAGCTAGCCAATCCCCATTGATAGTCATTTTCTAGCATCTATCTAACTAAATAGCTTTGCTAGATTCCAATCACTTCAGTGTTAAATTAAATTAAACATGTTAATAACTATGTTATAATGGCATCTTATCTTGGCAAATGCTCTATTAGCTGGACCAGCATTTCATGTATGTATATATGCTGCTAATATTCCTAGTGGTAACTTGTAAGCTATCTTAATGGCATATGGTCATAATTAGCAAATACACCACTAATTAGGCCACAATTTCTTGTGAAATGTGCTGGTATTTGCTAGTGGTAAGTGGTTAACTGACAAGATGAACAATGCACATGTGCATTGATTTGTACCGCAGGAAGTCTCAGTCACCAGGAGAGCAGCGGCTGCAGGATATTCAGAACGGTTGGCCTCATTACCTCGCATCATCTGAACCTGATCACCTCCTCATGGAGCAAAGGTTAATGCAGGTACATAGTACTACTGCATATTTGAGCAATAAGTAACGCCACATTGTTGTTCATCAATTCGATCAGTCACAGAGAGAGGGAGCTAGAGTTAATATTTCCCTGCCACAGATCTCGATGAGATCGATAAGCTTGCTAAGCATTTATATGGATCACGACCGCACATTTAATCTCAAGTTGTAGTACTACCAGCAGTAGGACGACCATCAGAGTTTTAACTTGCTAGTACTAGTAGTTGCATGTAGTTGATGCTGGGTAACAGGAGCAGTATATCCTCTACTCCCATCGATCTCTGAATATTATCTGATCCCCTCTTGCATGCATGCTGCAAAGAGGATATCTAAAATGTTGCTAATGCATGCTAGCGCTGACGCTGGCAGTTTCTCTTGTTGATTACAACCAGCCAACTGTTAGTAAATGGAAATCACTGGGTATATTTCTAATGAATTGTATATGCTTACAATGAAAGCACACAGAATATAACACGAATCTGCAGCATCTGCATGAAGCAAATAAGTTCCTTTTCATTGCGCCACTATAATATTAGCTTCACATTGGGGAAAATTCAGTTAAGGAAGTTCTCTGTATGTAGCCATTGATTCTCACAGACACAAAAATCTTGCTTTCACATCAAAGCTCTGAACAAGAAACCTATCAAACATTGTAATTAACTTGAATTTTTTTTGACAGTCTGAAATATTTTTGAGTGGGCAGGCTGTGAAATCTTGATAGACAGTAAAAGTGTGGTTCAGGTTGTCCCCTGAATCAAATCATGCATCTTCAGTATATATATATCGTCTTACTCACGTGGCAAGATTAATTAATCATCTGATTAGACGCAAATGCATGTGCTTAATTTCATTAATTAACACGTGATCAGTTAATCTCATGCAAAAAAAAAAAATCTTGTTTTTGCAGAACATATGGAAGGGGGCAGCACCAAACGACCAACATCATCAGGAAACCACCACCGCCGTTCTTCACCACGAGCACCGCCGCCGTCTTGACGAGATCATCGCCGGCCGGTGGCCGCCGCCGGCGTCGACGACGAACACGAGCAGCAGCAGCGGCGACACGACGCCGAGCTCTCTCGACTGGCTGCTGCATCAGAAGAATCAGAAGCACAATAACGACGACGGCGACGGCTACACGACGGCTCGCCGTGATCATCATCAAGCTGCGGCGAGCGGCGTGAAGGATCCGAGCTTGGAGATGAGCTTGGGGAGACAAGGATGGCAGATCACGATGGAGAATTGCAACAGCAGCGTGGAGTCGTCTTCTTCCAAGGAGCTAACCCTCCTCAAATGCTTGTGAAATTAATTAAGAAAACATTGGTGTGGTTTTCACTTAATGATTATTATTATTATTATTATTATTATTATTATTATTAATTAGTGGTTGAATTAAATGATTAGTGCGGCGGATAACAACGAGACTAAATCACCAAAGCATAGTTTCTACACGTACCTACGTTCATCGCACTGAGCACATTGCCTGACAGCCACACCTTGTATTAATTCGACAGTAGAACTGCAAGTCTCACGGAAAAACCTTTTAATTAACGTCCTAAGACACTATAAAGATCCGGTTTTGATAAAGTGACATCCCAATTAGCCAAAATAATCTTTTAAAAGTAGTGGGACCCACCGGTCGGTCAAATAGGAAAAAAAAATCATATCCTCATCCTCTCTGTTTCTCCCCCCTCGATCTTGCCCTCTCTCTGACGGCGGCGGTAGCGAGATAGCGCAGGTGGAGCAGCAGTTGCCCAAAGAGTGGGGGATGCAGCGGTGAGGGAAGGCCTTTTTCCCCCTCCCTCTGACAGCGCAGCCATGGGCCACCATGGGTGGAGCAGCTCTTGTTTGAAGAATGGGAGAGGTGGCGGCGAGCCGACGAGGTAATGTCTTTCCCCCCTCTGTTCGACGGTGGCAATGGCAGGCCCACATAAGGTCTTTTCCCCTTCCTTCCGACGATGATAGTGGCAGGGTAGCGCAGGTGGAGCAGCCGCCCTCTAAAGAGTGGGGGAGGTGGCGGCGGGGGAAGGTCTTTTCCCCTTCCTCCGACAACGGCAAGTCGGTGTGAGGTCTTTTCCCCTTCCTTCTAAAGGCAGAAGCAGCGGATCGACGCAGGTGGAGTAGTCGTCGTCCGAAGAGCGGGCTGTTGGCCCAAGGCGGGAGCCCAACTGGGAGAAAATCTTGCTGCACCCCAAAAAATTTCTTCCACTTTTAAGTTGGTGATACTCCCCCCTAAACTTCTAATATGGGACTACCCGTCACACATTGGTGCCCCTCAGCCACGTACAGGCCTTACACTTGCTATCCACTAACCGACCCTACACATGGGCATATACTGGCCTCACACACCTGTGGTCCACTAGGTTTTGGCCCTACACCACCCGAGTGTACACGAGCATTAAAGATTGTGAGCCTAGCTCTGATACCATTTGATGGCCCAAGGTAGGAGCCTAATCAGGAGAAAGTCTTGCTGCACCCTAAAAGCTAGCTCATGATGTGAGAGATTCCTCCCATTTTTAAGTTGGTGCTAATCCCCTAAACTTCTAATGTGAGACTATTCCAATACCAGTGAAGTGGCGACGACAGGGCGGCGTAGGTGAACCGACAGCCATTCAAAGAGCTAGGGAGGTGGCGCGACTATCGTTGGTTTCATCCTTCAGGGCTGCCTCCCTTCATCCTCCCTTGCCTCTCCCACTGTGGGCATTTAGCAATGGATTAGAGGAGGGTGTGTGGCAACGCCCTTCTACCTCTTCTAGGCGGTGGTGATGGAGATGGCTGCTGGCGAGGGAAGAGGAGAGGCCGATGAACTCCCCATCGGAAGAGAGAGAGGGAGAAAAGGGGAGAGAGGGAGGAGGGAGAGAGAAGAGGCGAGTGTGAGAATGACATGTGGGTCCCACTTTTATTTTTGCCACATAGCCAGATTGGACCCAGTCAACCTGCCATGTCAGCAAAACACTGGCGAGTGACCTGTTTTAGATGGTTTTTTTTTACGAAATTAGAAGCCAACATTTCTGGTATTTGAGATTAGGGATGATTTTTAAACTCAATGTAAACTTATTCCATGAGTAAAAACCTCAATTCCAAAGCCCCGGTCGCATTGGGTATTTGGGTTCATGTTGCATTCTGTCATGGGAGCTCTATGCCTCACCTCCTTGAGCTCGACATATGTTACCTTAATGAGCCCAATTCATTGTCAAAAACTCCAGTACATTCTTTTGCACTGTACGTAACTTCTTGTAACTTTCACTTCTCGGTCGGTTGCCTGAAACTGTGGTATAAATACTTGTGGCAATTCTAAAAGATATTAATACTTTCGTGTGCACATTCTATGTAGGGTTAGCAATAGCAACTCTGATCGATGCAGGGGGAGTAGTGTTGTTTGGATTTTGCCATCTCTGCTTGCTATGAACTGATCATATGTTGTTGCACTCTGAACTCCGAAGCCTAACAAGAGTTGCCTACTTGCCTGTTCGAATGTTCAGACTTGCAGCCTGCAAAGCACGGAGCAGATTTGCAGAGTTAATTTTAGTCCATTTTTGTCCAGATCAAAGATTAATAAATTGATCATAAACATTGGTTGCATGTTTAATCTCGGTTGGTTGCCTGAAATTGTGGCAGTGATGAACTCAAAAACTGCAACTGAACTGAAACCTTTTGTTTTACAAACTCGTCTCTGAATCTTTTAACTCTTCTCCAGATAAGATTAGCACTCATCTGATTACCTAAAAAATGTTTAGTACTTGTGAATCTTTCAACAACCTTCATAAATCATAAGGCAGTGGCAACTCTGATGCAGAGGACAGGGCAGCACTGTTTTTTGGGCTTTTGCCATCTCCGCTTTGCTAATTCCTGGTCACATGTTGTACTCCGAAATCTGAAGCCATGCACAAATGTAACAACAGTTGCTCGTTTGAACGTTCAGAGTTCAGAGTTCAGACTAGCAACCTACAGAGGCGCAGGCTAATTCTGTCTTGTGTTAATAAGATCCTTACACTTCTGAGCCTGTCAAAATAATTACAAAATTTAGTTCCTTTATTAATTTAAGATATTTGCAATGCTTATCATAAATCAATTAAATAAGCCCATACAAACAAAAAAAGATTTTTTTTATTTATATATTTTTTATTTAAAAAATTACAAAAATATATTTTTGTTTCAAAATACTACAAAACTATACTCCAAGCGCCCTTTGGTAGGGCGTTTTTTAAAAATCGCCCTCTGATAGTGCATTTTATCCACGTGGCACTGTAAATTTTGTATTCTAGCCCTTCAAGTAATCACGTATTAGTTTTATAATTTTTGATAGGCTAAATGAACTCGAATGAAGTAAACCTCTATATGAAAGTTGTGTGGTTTGACGAGATCGACAACTTTGTAATTGATAATTTTTTCGTTTAAGATCTTTTAGAAATCCAAATATGCATTACAATATTAATTACGTTTTTTCAGAAAAGATCCGATCTACATTTCAGATGACCTCAAATAAAAACAAAATCTATATAAAAATTGCCTATCCCGAAGAGTTCTAAAACTTTATAATTTATCACATTTTTGTTTAAAGTAATTTAAAGTGTCAAATTAGTTTTACAATATTCAAACTGAATTTGCAAAAAAAATTGTATGTATATTTAGACCCAACTAGACATCTCACTATTAATTATGCATTTTAAACTACTTAAATGAGAAAATGATTAACTGAAAATTTTTAGACCTCACGTAGATTTGCAACTTTGGTATAGATTTTGTCTACATCAGAGGACGTTTAAAATGTAGATCTGAGATATCATAAGAAAAGATATTAGATTTTGTAACAAAAATTTGGGCATATAAAATATCATAAACCAAAAACTTTGCAACAACAAAGTTGTAGATCTCATTGATACCTACAGCTTTTATATAAAAGTGTTTTCTCATACGACTTTATATGGTGCACTTAAAATTATAAACAATATATAAGCTAAAACTGGAGGATTTAAATAGAAAATCTTTTATGCCACATGGATAACACGCCCTTTGTAAGGGCGTTTTTTAAAAATCGCCCTCCTAGAGGGTGTTTGGAGTATATATTTGTAAAACTTCAAAAAAATACATTTTTTGTAATTTTTAAAATAAAAAAATTCGGAAAAAATTGTTCGGCCTTTCTAACAACACTAGTACGAAAAAAGCCCGTTGCAAAATAAAAAGGAAATTGGTACGAAATTCATGAGGTTTTTTAGATTCGGTCCAATTCTGCTTTATATGGGCCAGCTATCGTATGTACAAATAGGCTTTTATCCCATCCATAAGCAGTCACAAGCCCATCTATAAGCAGTCACAAGCCTTTTAAGCCCTTAAACCCTTCTCCTCTCTTCTCTCTCTCTCAAAGGAAAGAGAAAAAAATTGTCAAAAAAAGAACAGAAAAAAAAATCCCCAAACCCTACGGCGAGCGGCCGGCGGCGAGCTCCTCACGCCGGCGCCGGAGAGAAGAGCTTCCAGATTCAGGGAAATTTCTCCCCCTCGATCCTCCACCTGTCTCGAATCGCGCTATGGAGGTGGTGGAGCGGGTGAAATCGGCGGCGGCGCCGTCGTCGTGGCCGGAGCTCCCGCCGGACCTCGTCGGAGAAGTGCTCCTCCGCCTGCCGTCCCTCGCCGACCGCGTCCGCCTCCGCGCGGTGTGCCGCCCATGGCGCGACGGCGCGCGGCAGCAGCAGAAGCTGCCGCCGCCGCTGCCGTGGTTCGCGCTCCGCGACGGCACCCTCGTCGACGACCACGGCGATCCCATTCTCTGCACGACGCCCATCCTCCGCCGTGGCGTTACCGAGTACCTCGCCGTCGACAACCTGGCCTTCCTCGTGCGCAAACACGGCCAATGTTCTCTGGTAAACCCTCTCGTCGTTGGGTCGGTGGAGACCAATCTTCACCAGCTGACCAACGCGGTGGTCCGAGCGATGAAGGATTCCAAATGCTACAATCGGGGGAACACTAAAATGCCATATGTTAGGGCGATTCTGTCATCGCCGGGTGATGCTGTCGTTGCTGCTCTAATACTGCAGGGATACTATGTTGCTGTTTTTGCTTGCAAGCAGTATGACACGGCTGGCATCGGCTCAATCTTAGATTGGACCAGGAAGGAGGTTTACAGGATTCCCGGACAGTTTTACAGGATGCGTCTTGCGGACATTGCATTCCTGCATGGAAGGCTCTACACACTCACCGTGAAAGAGGGGCTTTATGTCTTTGGTCCCAACTCTGATTGCAAGAATGTGTCATCACGATTTCATCAG
>CM002479.1:15634534-15654316 GCA_000325765.3 Leersia perrieri
CGTCCTTCTCCCCCGCGTCTCGAATCGAAATGGAGTTGGAGCGGGCGCGATTGGCGCCGGCGGCGCCGGCGGCGACGGCGACGCCATCGTCGTGGTCGGAGCTCCCGCCGGACCTCGTCGGAGAAGTGCTCCTCCGCCTGCCGTCCCTCTCCGACCGCGTCCGTCTCCGCGTGGTGTGCCGCCCATGGCGCGCCTGCGCGCGGCAGCAGCAGAAGCTGCCCCCGCCGCTGCCGTGGTTCGCGCTCCGCGACGGCGGCCTCGTCGACGACAACGGCGATCCCGTTCGCGCCGCGACGCCCATCCTCCGTAAAGGCGGCGTCGTCGACTACCTCGCCGTCGACAACCTGGCCTTCATCGTGCGCAAAGAAGGCGGTTGTTCGCTGGTAAACCCTCTCGCCGTTGGGTCGGTGGAGATTCCTCTTCAGCAGCTGGCCAAGGGTGTGCTCCAAGCGATGAAGGATTCAAAATTCTATACTCCAGAGAACACTAAAATGCCTTTTGTTAGGGTGATTCTGTCCTCTCTGCTCGATTCGTCGGCGGATCCTCTCGTTGCTGCTCTAATACTTGAGGAAAGCTATGTTGCCTGTTTCTGCTTGCAAGCAGCATGACACGGCTGACATCGGCTCGGTCTTAGATTGGACCAGGGAGGAGGTTCACAGGATTCCCGGCAAGGTTTACAGGATGCATCTTGCCGACATTGCGTTCTTGCATGGAAGGCTCTACACACTCACCGTGAAAGAGGGGCTTTATGTCTTTGGTCCCAACTCTGATTGCAAGAATGTGTCATCACGATTTCATCAGTGTATCACTGATGACCCTAAACAGCAGGAAATCTACCAAAGGACTGACCACTTGTACACTGTCCCGCGATACTTAGCGGAATGTGATGGAAGGCTGTTCATGGTGAGGCGGTGGATAAAGGTTCCACTGAATGTTTGGCTTGGTGACGTGGACAAGACTTGTCGATTCGAGGTCTTCAAGGCAGACCTCACCAGCACCTCGTGCCAGTGGAGGAAGGTGGACAGCTTGGGTGGTCATGCAATCTTCCTTGGTTCAGAATGCACCAAGTTTATGCATGCTAGCAACTGTGTAGGTGGAGTTCAAGAAGATTGCATCTATTTCATGCATAGGACTTTTGATAATCCATCCAGAGAGTACTTCGGTCCATGTGTTGATCCTCTTGGTGATTCTGGCGTGTACAACATGAAGAATGGGGAAATCACACCGTTGCTTCCCGAGCCTGTGATGGCAAAGCTGCGTTGCAAACGCCAGTTTCTCACTTGGTTCTTCCCTGCTGACGTGTAGCATCTTTCTTGGCTTAAAGGTTATTCTAGTTCTAGAATATCAGTAATTCAGTATGGTGGATTCTACCTATTATGCAGACTTTAGAATCCTTTTGATGGAAGAATATATTTTGTGCAAGCTATGCAATTTTTAGTTCCGTTTTGATGGTTAAGCCTTTTTATTCCATGCTATGCAAAATCGGTTGTCTTGTCTAGTTGAAGAAATGGCTAGGATCTGACAAGCATGTGTTTTAATTTTGTTTGATTCTGTACTGCCCAAGTTAATATATGTTTTAGTCTGAAAAAATTTCCATGAACATCGTGATGTTTCGACAACGTATCATACCTGAAGGAGCTGTTTCTGTGCTTAGTGTTGGTTACTGACATGGTCGTTCTTCTTATTTCCTTTTCGAATAAAATCAGTCGTATGATCTTTTTTGTTGTGATCAATGTAGTTTTCTAGTTGCCAAAGGGCACATTAGAAGATTCATGTATGTTTACTGTCCTAATGTCCTGCTTATTGAGTTTACAAATATGTTGATGATGTGTTGCTCTTCTTAGGTTAAACAAAAAAGCTTAATTGAAATCCTTATTCCAACTTGCAGTTATCAGTTGTGGATTAACCTCTGTAGGTTTTATTTAATGTTTGTTAACATTGATTAGGATGATATGGACTGCCATGTAATGTAAGATCTTGAAAGTTAGGTTGGGTCTTCCAATCAGATACTCGGGTAATTGGGGTCCGTTTTCGTTATAAATTACTTAGAAGAAAATTGTGAGTTGAACCTCTTTGTGGTTGCAGCTCTCACATTCTTAAGTGCAATACTGTCCAAGACATGCTTATTCTGAAACGAGCTTGTGTGTGTGTGTGTTGGTTACTGCCTTAACCGTCCTTCTAATATTTCACTTTTGTGTAAAATGAGTCTTTGTTCATTTTAATCAATTATGGCATGAAAATTTTTATGAAGCTATTGTTGTCTGTGTTCATCTTCCCTCAAAAGTGTCTATTTCTTAGTTCTACTGGAATGTGCCTTAATTAAGGATCTGCAGGCTACCCTTCATGTATACCTATTTACTAACTCTTATGGTGTGTACAACATGGGAGATTGGGAACTCACACTTTTGCTTCCCGAGGCCATCATGTTATAGCTGTGTCTTATGCACCAGTTTCTGACTTAGTTCTTCCCTGTTGATGTGTAGCTTGTTTTTGAAGTAGACAGTTGATTAGAGGGTTGCATTAGGTAGTCCTGCTGACTCGATTCACATTATGATGATGGGGTGTTGCTCATTTTAGGTTTAATTAGCAGGAAAACTTATTTGGATCCCTGTTTTGATTTGCAGTTATCAAGGTTTCAGAATGAACATAAATAGGTTTGATTTAATGCTCTTGAACATTGCTAGGGATGAGATTGGTTGCACTGTAATGTAAGATCTAGATAGTTTGGTTGGGTATTTCACTATCAGATGCTTGGGGTCCCCCTGAGATTCACCATCGGGATTGTGAATTTCTTCATTCCATGTCACTTTCTTCTCTTTTTCTTTATTTCCATTTTTCCTTAACATTTTCTAATTCGTTTTTGACCTGAATGGCCCCACTTGACATGAAAGAGGAAGAGATAAGGAAAGGACCCTTCCCCTCTCTCTCCCTTGCCATTGCCGGCGCCCCCACCGACACCGCACACCCCCTTCCGCCCCCGCGCCCTCCTCGCTGGCGGCCAGTCGCGCGTGCTCCGCCCTCCTCGCCGGCGCTGCGCCTGCTGCCGTCTAGGTGGGTGACGGGGAGGGTGAGTTCCTGGCCACGTTGACGGCTCGGCAAGGAGCCGTGCCAATGGGGAGGGTGCCGAGCCGTGCCAATGGGGAGGGCGACGACCATGGTTTTGTGGAAGCACGACGTGGTGTAGAACGGCGGATGAATGCAGGGGTCGGTGCGTGAACAGCGGCCGGCGGACCTCAGCACGGCGGCAGGTGTAGCGGCGCGGGGGGAGTAGCGCGTGACGGGGCGAGGGGCGCCGACGAGGAGTGTGGCTGGGCGGCATGCGGGGTTGGGCGGCGGAGCAGCATGCTGGGGGTGAGGAGGATGACGGCGGATGGTGGACCACTGCACGGCGGCAGGCACAACGACGCATAGGGAGCAGCACGCGATGGGGCACCCGCGAGGAGGGTGACTGGGCGGCGCGCGACAGAGGGTGGCGGAGCATGCGCGGCTGGACGCTAGCGAGGAGGGTGCAGGGGCGGAAGGCGGCATGCGACGTTAGGGGGGGCGTCGGCGACGACAGGGGAGAGAGAGGAAAGGGCCCTCTCCTTCTCTTTCACTTCCATGCCAAGTATACCTGTTCAACATGGCCCGGCTCGGCCGGCCCGGCCCGACCCGGCTTAAAAAAGCCCGAGCCCGGCCCGATCATGCTTCGAGCCAGGCTCGGGCCTGAAAAGTGCAAGCCCACTGGCCCGAAAAAGCCCGGGGGTCGGACCGGGCTTGGACCTCGGGTTTTTAGGCTGAAGCCTGGCCCGGCCTGGCCCAAAGCTCGAAAAAGCCCGAGGTTGAACATGTCTAATGTCAAGTGGGGCCAAGGGTAAAAATGTCATTTCAGGCCAAAACAAATTAGAAAATGTAAAGGAAAAAATGGAAATAAAGAAAAAGAGGAGAAATTGTCATGGAATGAAGAAATTCGTAGTCCCGATGGTGTATTAACGAAAATATGTGAATTAGATGGTATATGCTGAGAGGCGCACGAATATGATAGTGTATACTGAAAAATCTCGGTTCGCCCTATGGTGTGTTCATTATACTGAGCTTAGAACATTTACAGCCCATTCTGAATTAAGTCTGTAAAGACAACCTAGTTGGTGAGGCAGAATTGTCTGCTAGTTGAACATGCCTGTTTCTGTGCTTGTTTTGGCTACTGCCCGAACCGTTCTTATTTCAAATTGGAACCAAATCAGTGTGATCAGTTGTTCCATGAAATGCTGATTGTGTTCATCATCCAGAAAAGTCTATCTCTGTCCAACTGGAAGGGCCTTAATTCAGGACCTGCAGGCTACACTATGATGTATATCTATCTCTGTCAAATGTTGCTAGCTCTTTTGGTTGCTTCGTCATCTGCTGAATTATGGCCTGAATTAGATGACCGTATTACAAAAGAGTGAACAAAAAAATGTGGCACTGCCTGTAGAAAAGATCTGACAATCATCAATGATCATATGCTCTTGAAAAACTGCTGTCTTACAAAATCTTCTATGAATATTGTCCTGAGAAGATTAGCACTCGTCGATCATATGTTTGTACTCTGAACTCGGAACCCATCTAAATTCTGTCTTGCAACCTGCATAGTACTGGCTAATTCTGTCTTGCAATGGTCCACATACTCAAAATAATAAGAAACGGCCCACCCTTGACATCATGCTTGGCCAACACAATAATTTATTCCAAGGTTTTATAATGAATAATATTTCGTCAGTTTCATCAAATCTATCTCTGGTAATTCTCTGCTATGTTTCAGACTCACATTGACAGTATACTGGCAAAATGTGCGTTGTAACGGAAAACAATAAACATATTATAATAAAAATCGTGTACAACAATTCAAATCAATCTGTTCTATTTTGCTCAGAAAAATTAACTTACCTCCATATGTTAATCAGCCTTATACATGCCATTCTCATGAGGAGTAGAAACAAAAGACAATCAAATTAATGATATAAACTAATTTCGTTTTCAGTCGGACATTTACCAGAATTATTTTTTAACAACAAAACGTATTGTTGGTACTGGGAGTACTACCCCTCCATCCAAAAAAGAACCAATTTCATGGGATGACATAGTCTGGTTTTCTCTTAGTCTGCACACACAAAAACAATAATATATGAACAAAGCAATATGCGCTAGATCTGAACTATAGGGAGCAATTTCCACATGCAACAACGAATATAATTACTGCAGTAACAAAATATTAATGTGTTCAATTTCCAGGTAAATGTTTAACATTGTATCTTTCCCTCCAATCAACAAACAGATGCAATGCCTGAAGAATGCACATTTAAGAACTCCAGAATAATTCAGAGTAAATAGAAGTTCTGCTTACACAAGCCTTTCTTCCAGCGAACAGGTGCTTTCAACCCCAGTCACAGCTCACATGGAAAAGCGGCCTTCTTGATTCAGACCTCACATGCTAGGAGTGGTTAACTACCTAATTAAGTTAGAGATGATGTAAATGGTGTTTTATTTACGGGATATATAGGAGCTTATCTCTATTAATCCGTTCACCTTGACCTGATCGTTCTCAACAGAGCGGTGGACTCCCTCGGCAGCTGGATCATCGTCTGCTCATCTAATGCTGCATGCTGGGAGGCCATAGCGGGAGCTGCGGCGGTAGTGGCGCCGGAGACTTGTCCCGGATCATCTAGTTAGCCAAGAACCTGGAGAAGGTCATCGCCAATCTGTATGACCGTATCATGATGAACTTGTCGCAGCTGGAGTATACCCGCCACTGGGTATGGGTAATACCCATATTGTTTAGGGAGGGTATAGATAAAAAAAATTATTCATTTCAATTTTTGGTAGAAGAGGGTAATACCCATGATTACCCGTTTTACCCATATTATTTTTATACTTTTTTGTGTAGTGTTAAACTCGGACATTAAAATTTTAAAACTCGTGTTTACACTATAAAATTTTGTCAAATTCAATTAAATTTTGTAGGGATGATGTATTGTATAGAGAAGCAACTTTGTACAAATTTTAAGCAAAATTTAAATGTGAGACCCGCATATAGACTGCCTATTTTACCCTTTACCCATTGAATAATATCTGTTTTATCCATCCCTAATATATATGGGTAATCAATAGGTATGGGTAAAATTGGATATAAGATTATGTTTACCTGTACCCCTGCAGTGGCAGGTTTAAGCTGGAGGTACCGCAAGGTTCAGATATGGCAGGTGCCGCCGCTTGCTCTGCATAATCAATCGACCCATCGCTTGTGGCGCCACGTCACCGTGTTTCGCCTCTGGCATCGCGTCACGGTGTTGTTCCTGCTCGCGAGAATCAGAATTGGATCCGGTGTTGCGTCCCTCGTGTTCGATCTGGAGTTTGGGAAGCTAAGGTCTGAGGATTTGATCTGGAGTTTGGGATTTAAGGGATAATAGATTGCAAGCGAACAGAACGCGTGAACAGAATCGGACGCATCGCGTGCCGGCGTGAATAGAATCGGACGCATCACACGGGCCTATGCATAAACGACGTAAAAAAGATAGAAATATCTCTAACTTTTATAATAGATAAAGAATTGAGAACATGTTGGTAAAATTGATAATCTTTTTGTCAATCGGTAATCATGTGTGTCATAACGTTTTAACATGAGGCAAGAAAATAATAACCCCATAAAATGTTTGCATTTTTTTTAATTCATGGGATTTTTGGATTTGGCCCAGTTCTTCTGTGATGGGCCTGCGAAGGTAAGCATATGTGGGCTTCGTGTCCCTTCTTTGTGGCCCATCTAAAGGCAGCCCTCAAGGCCTTAACCGTCCCTTCTCTTTCTCAGAGAGAAAAAAACACCCAAAAAAAAAAATCCCCAAACCCTACGGCGAGCGGCGGCCACCGCAGCCGGCGGCGAGCTCCTCATGCCGGCGCCGGGAGAGAAGACCTCCAGGTTCGGGGAATTTCATCTCCTCGTCGTTTTCCCCGGCTTCTCCAATCGAAATGGAGGTAAAGCGGGTGCGATTGGCGGCGGCGTCGTGGCCGGAGCTCCCGCCGGACCTCGTCGGAGAAGTGCTCCTCCGGCTGCCGTCCCTCTCCGACCGCGTCCATTTCCGCGCCGTGTGCCGCCCGTGGCGCGCCGGCGCGCGGCGGGAGGAGCTGCCCCCGCCGCTGCCGTGGTTCGCGCTCCGCAACGGCGGCCTCGTCGACGACCACGGCGATCCCGTTCGCTGCGCGACGCCCATTCTCCGCCGTGGCGTCACCGACTACCTCGCCGTCGACAACATGGCCTTCCTCGTCCACAAGCGCGGCGGATGTTCGCTGGTAAACCCTCTCGTCATTGGGTTGGTGGTGATTCCTCTTCCGCAGCTGGCCAAGGGTGTGCACCGAGCGGTGAAGGATTCCAAATTCTATACCCTGGAGAGTACCAAAATGCCGTATGTTAAGGCGATTCTGTCCTCGCCGCTTGATTCCTCGCCGGATCCCCTTGTTGCCGCCCTGATTCTGGAGGGATACTATGTTGCTGTATCTGCTTGCAAGCGGCATGATTTGATCGGCTTTGGCTCGGTCTCAGACTGGACACGGAAGGAGATTTACAGGATCCCTGGCAGGGTTTACAGGATGCGTCTTGCCGACATCGCGTTCTTGCACGGGAGGCTCTACGCACTCACCATGAAAGAGGGGCTTTATGTCTTTGGTACCAACTTTGGTTGCAAGAATGTGTCATCAGGATTGCATCAGTGTATCACCGATGACCCTAAACAGCAGGAAATCTACAACACGTCTCACCACATGTACTATGTCCCGCGATACCTAGCGGAGTGCGAGGGAAGGCTATTCATGGTGAGGCGGTGGATGAGGCTTCCACGGAATGTTCGGCTTGGTGACGTCAACAAGACTTGTCGGTTCGAGGTCTTCGAGGCAGACCTCACCAGCACCCCGTGCCAGTGGATGAAGGTGGACAGCTTGGGTGGTCATGCAATCTTCCTTGGTTCAGAATGCACCAAGTTTATGCGTGCTAGCAAATGTGTTGGCGGAGTTCAAGAAGATTGCATCTACTTCATGCATAGGGCTTTTGATAATCCATCTAGAGAGTACTTTGGTCGATGTGTCAATCCTCTTGGTGACTCTGGCGTGTACAACATGACGAATGGGGAAATCACACCACTGTTTCCCGAGGCTGTGATGGTAAAGCTGCGTCGCAAACGCCAGTTTCTCACTTGGTTCTTCCCTGCGGATGTTTAGCTTCTTCCTTGGCTTAAAGGTTCTTCTAGTTTTGGAATATCAGTATGGTAGATTCTAGCTATTATGCAAATTTTATAATCCTTTTGATGGTTGAACATTGTTTGTACAAGCTATGCTAAATTTAGTATTTTTTTATGGTTAAACCTTTCTATTCCATTCTATGCAAAATCGGCTGTCTTGATGTGCAGTTCTTGAAATGGCTAGGATCTGACAAGTGTGTTTTAATTTTGTTTGATTGTGTCTGCCCAAGTTAATATGTGCTTTGGACCGAAAAAATTCTGTGAACATCCTCCTGTTCTTTTTGACAATTGATAGCGTAACACTTCTGAAAGGGCTGTTTCTTTGCCGGGTGTTGATTAGTGCCATAATCGTTCTTCTTGTTTCTTTTTCAAATAAAAGCTATTGATATGGCTCCTTTTTTTAATCACTATATTATCTAGTTTCCGAGCTACCAATGTGCATATTAGAATAGTGTAGCTGTATGTTTACTGTCCTCCTTAATTACTGAGTTTACAATATGTTGATGACATATTGCTCTTAGGTTAAGCTGAAAAAGTTAATTGAATCCATGCCTTAACTTGCAGTTATCAGTTGTGGATTAACATTGATTTTATGCATGTTAACATCCATTAGGATGATATGGGCTGCCCTGTAATGTAAGATCTTTGGGGTCCCTTTTCACTATATAAAGAACTTGGAAATGAAGACTATTGCCTTAATTGTTCTCTTAATATTTCACTTTTGTGTAAAATCAGCGCTATGTCTCTCTTCATTATAATCAATAATGCCGGAAAAATATGATGAAGCTATTGCTGTCTTTGTTCATGTTCCCTTAAAGTGTATCTATTCTTAGTTCAAGTGGAAAGTGCCTTGATCAAGGATCTGCAGGCTGCCCTTCATGTGTAACTACCTATATAGTTTCTACAAACTGTTCTGGCGTCACACTTTTCCCTCACGAGGCTGCCATATTAGAGCTGTCTTATGTGCCAGTTTCTGACCTAGTTGTTCCCTGCTGACATGTAACTTGTTCTCGAAGTAGACAGTTGATTAGAGGGTTGCGTTACGTTATTGTTCTGCTGATTCAATTTACTCTATGTTGACGGTGTGTTGCTCATTTTAAGTTTAGCAGGAAAATTGAATTGGATATTTGGATCCCTATTTTTGGCTTGCATTTCTCAAGGTCTGAGAATGAACTTAAATAGGTTTGATTTAATGCTCGTTAACAGTGCTCTTTCAATATCTGATGCTTGGGGTTCCTCTTTTCGTTTTTCATTATAGTGAACTAAGAAAAAAAGATTTACAGCCCATTCTAGATAAGTAGTCGTAAGGATAACTAGTTGGTGAGGCAGAATTTTCTCTTGGTTGTAAATCAGTGCTAGTAATAGTACAACCTCTTTGGGGTTGCATCTCACATCCACATATCTTGAATTGGCACTTTCTTCATTTACTGTTTTCTTGAATAAGTATGTTATGTAAGTTCATTCGATGGGGGGTATTTAGCATAATGTTAAATTCTGTGGAGGCAGAAACTAGATTATGTTTTACTCTGAAAATTTTATGGATAGTAGGGGGATACTTACATCTGTGTTACTTCATGTATTGTGGGCACGGTGCTTCTTGGTTGTGCCTTGCAACTTTGAAGATGAACATGCCTGTTGCTTCTTGATTTTTCTTCTATATGCTGCCTCTCTTGTTTTAGTAGAGTTTAAGGGAAAAGAGTAAAGTTTGCTCCTGATGGTGTAATGTTTGGAACATTTTCAATCGGTCCTTCTTAAGTCTTGATGATGTACATATATTAGCTGGCAAATTCTATATAATTTAGGGCTTGTTCAGTTTATTGCCAAAAATAAAACTTACCATCTATTGGCAAAACAAAAAATTGGTAATGACAAAATTTTGGCAAGGTCAAAATGTGAAGGTGATGTTTTTTTTGATACATCTTCAAATGTTGGTATAATTTTATGAGAAGTTTCTAGAACTTTAGCAAATTTTGTGGGCATTGCCAATATTTGGTAAAAAACCAAATGCATCCAAATTTTAGGAGTTTGCCAAATAATGGAATGGTGTAAAATGACAAACAATCTGAATTGTAAATGTAGCTACTGTTCTTTATCTTATAGCTTTTATGTTCCCACATGGCTGCACCAAACTCTTTTCTTCATGTGTTTTTAGAGACGTAAGCACCGAATGGAAGCCATATTTCATCTCTTGCTGGACTGCTGCAATGCTGCATTGAAGATGTGGGTTAAGTCTGCAAGGACAACTAGTTGGTGAGAGTCGTGAGACAGAATTGTCTCCTGGTTGAGCATGCCTGTTTCTGTGCTTGTTTTGGTTATTGCCTAAACTGTTCTTATTTTACTTTGGAATCAAATCGGCGTTTATGGCTCTCTTTTTTATTGTAATCGGTTGTTCCATTAAATGCTGACCTACAGGCTACAACTATGATGTAATATATCTATCGCTGTCAAATGTTGATAGCTCAGCTCTTTTGGTTGCTTCATCATCTGCTGAATTATGGCCTGCATGAGATGACCGTATTACAACAGAGTGAACAAAAGATTGCGGTAGTGTATGTAGAAAAGAGCTGACAATCATCAACGATCACATGCTCGAGAAAAACTGCTGTTTACTTTTACAAACTCTTCTTTGAATCTTGTCCTGAGAATATTAGCACTCGTCACGGTATTAAAAAGGATTACTGCTTTTGCCATCTCTGTCTGCTATTAACTGATCATATATTTGTACTCTGAAGCATGTGGCTTGCCGAAAGAGGGAGATGTCTCACAGCCGACAACCTACAAATCCGGGGGTGGCCCAACGAACCCAAATGCTCTCTATGTCAGACTGCCGATGAAACTTGCAATCATCTGTTCGTTCGATGCACCTTCACTAATGAAGTTTGGCGTCAGATGAAGAGCTGGACTCAGGTTTTGTTCCCCCTGCCGGCTGAACAAAATCTAGGTCTAGCAGACTGGTGGCTGCTTGCAAGACAGCGTTTTCAGACGCGCTACAGAAAAAACTTCGACGCCATTGTGATGCTGGATGATATGGAAGGAAAGAAACAACCGTGTGTTCAATAGAAGTTCCTCAACCGCGTTCCAGGTCTTCTGGGGGATTAAAGAGGAAGTTGAAGTTTGGAGAGAAGTTGGACTCCTGTTAGATCCAGATTAACTCGAGATTTTCGTCTAGCTTGTGTTTGGGGATTGAGCAGGTCCCTATGATCTTGTTTCCTGCTCTCGACTGTATAAAGTCGATCTGTACTTTGTAACTTTTTTTCCTAATCTTAATAAAATTCAGGCCGACCACTCTTGGCCGGCCCGGCTAAAGAAAAAAAAAGTGAACTCTGAAGCCATCCAGATTTTACAGCATGACATTAGTTGCTTATTCGACTGTTCAGCTAGCAACCTGCAGAGTAGTGGCTAATTCAGTCTTGTATGGATTCTTGGCCAACATAATTATTTTTTCAGATAATGATTATCTGGCCATTACTTTGATAGAAACTACATCTAATTATTATAAAGTTTATGCCTCCAAAACGAATACGACCAAAAAGTGACGGATAAACAAATTAAGACACCACAAGAAATCAAGAATAAGGGAGCCCTATGTCCAGTGATTCTCTGCTATGTTTCAGGCTCATATCGATAAAAGAATTGAGAAATGGTGGTGAAAATGTTTTTTTTTTGTCAATTGATAAGCATATTGTCTCTTTGTAATGTTTGCTTACGCAGGACAGGAGACAGCAACAGGTAAAAAATATCCCTATAATTTTTTTTAATATTTGCATTTTTTGAATTCAAGGGATTTTTGGATTTGGCCCAGTTTTGCTGTCATGGGCTTGGGAAGGTGAGCATATGTGGGCTTCCTCCCTTCTTTGTGTCCCATATGAAGCCCTTTAAATCCCTTCACTCTCTTAGAGAAAATAAAAAGACAAAAGAAAAAAAAAATCCCCAAACCCTACGGCCACCGGCGGCGAGCTCCTCTCGCCGGCGCCGGGAGAGAAGACCTCCAGATTCGGGAGAGAATTTCCCCTCCTCGTCTCGAATCGAAATGGAGGTTCAGCGGGTGCGATTGGTGGCGGCGGCGGCGGGCTAATCGTCGTGGTCGGAGCTCCCGGCGGACCTCGTCGGAGAAGTGCTCCTCCGCCTGCCGTCCCTCTCCGACCGCGTCCATTTCCGCGCAGTGTGCCGCCCCTGGCGCGCCGGCGCGGGGCAGCTGCAGAAGCTTCCCTCGCCGCTGCCGTGGTTCGCGCTCCGCGACGGCGGCCTCGTCGACGACCACGGCGAACCCGTTCGCTGCGCGATGCCCATCCTCCGTGAAGGCGGCGTCGTCGACTACCTCGCCGCCGACAACCTGGCCTTCCTCGTGCGCAAAGAAGGCGGTTGTTCGCTGGTAAACCCTCTCTCAGTGTCATCGCCGGAGATCACTCTTCCCCAGCTGGAGGAAGCCATGCTCCGAGCGATGGTGGATTCCGAATTTTAACAAGATGCATATCGCGGACATTGCGTTTTTGGATGGGAGGCTCTATGTCCTCACTAGGCAAGAGGGGCTTTATGTATTTGTGCCCGACTCTGGTTGCATGGATGTGTCATCAGGACTTCATCAGTGTATCGCCGATGACCCTCAACATAGTTTAATCTATGAGAAGGCTGATCAGGACGACTACATGGTCCTGCGATGCCTAGTGGAGTGCAATGGTATGTTGTTCATGGTGAGGCGGTGGATGAGGATGCCAGAATGTGCTCGGCTGGGTCTCATGGAATGGACATGTCGATTTGACGTCTTCGAGGCAGACCTCTCCACCAACCCTTGCCAATGGAGAAAGGTAGACAGCTTGGGTGGTAATTCAATCTTCCTTGGTACAGAATGCGCCAAGTTTGTTCGTGCTAGCAATTGTATAGGTGGTGTTCAAGAAGATTGCATCTACTTCATGCATAGGATTTTTGACAATCCCGTGAAAGAGTACTTTGGCCGATGCAAAGATCCTCTTGGCGACTCTGGTGTGTACAACATGAGAAATGGGGGAATCACACCGTTGCTTCCAGAGGCTGTGATGGAAGAGCTACGTCTCAAACGTCATTTTTGACTTGGTTCTTCCCTTACATGTAACTTTTTTAATTTATTTCATGGGAGTATTTACTATTTAGCATGAATCAAATGTTAAATTCAGTAGAGGTGGAAATCAGATTGTGTTCTACTCTAAAAACTGTTCTCTATTACTCTTTCATAAATAAGTGTGGTGTGTTCTATATGTTCATTTGATGGAAGTATTTAGTGTGAATCAAATGTTAAATTCATTGGAGACATATACCAGATTGTGTTTTACCCTAAAAATTCTTTTGTGGATAATCTGGGGATACTTTTATCTGTATTCCTGCACACAGCTTCTTGTCTGCCCTCTGCAACTCTGAAGATCGATGAGCATGCCAGATGTTTCTTGATTTTCTTTTAGCTACCTGCTTCCGGCCACTCTTGTTTTAGGATAGTTAAGGTGAAAATAGTAAAGTATGCTCCTGAGAATTGGACATTATGTAAAGTTTTTATGTTGGATGGTTAAGCTAATGTTAATTAATTCCTCTGAATTGTAAATGTCGCTACTGTTCATTATCTTGCAACTACTTCTCAGACGATTCAACCATTGAATCTCAAATAATCAAATTGATGTATAATCTCTGGAAACTAATGTTTCTGGACATTGGAATGGAGATAAGTAAACCATTTGTGCGTGCTATGTAAAATTTGTTTCCTTCATGTCTAGTTGGTGAAAAGAAGCAGCTAGGATCTTGGGAATGTCATTCAGTTTTGTTTTATTTTGGACTGTCCATGTCAATATTTGTTCAGTCTAATTGACAAATTTTGTGAATACCCTTATGATGCGGACGGTAATGTTCCTGAATGGACTTTGTTTCTGTCATTCTGTGACTACTTATTTCCCTTTTTAGTAAAAATCAGCGTTATGGCGCTCTTTTTATTATAATCAGTTCTGCCATGAAAAACATGAAACTTTTTGGTAGCTGTGTTCGTCTTCATGAAATGTTTCCATCTCTGGTTAAACTGGATGCACCTTATTCAGCACATGCATGCATGCTACACTTAGAATGTTTTATCACCTCTGTTGTTTTATGTCAAACAGTGGACGAAGAGATGGGCTGCAATTTAGGGTGTGGTTAGATTCAAAATAATTTTGGTCAAAAAGTGTCACATCAATATTTAGACACACATTTAAAGTATTAAACGTACACTAATAACAAAACAAATTACATATTCGAATTGTACATTGCGAGACGAATCTTTTGAGCCTAATTACGTCATGATTAGCAATAAGTGCTACAGTAACCAATATGTGCTAATGACGACTTAATTAGGCTCAAAAAATTCGTCTCGCGCAGTGTACAGTCCGAATATGTAATTTGTTTTGTTATTAGTCTATATTTAATACTTTAAATATGTATCTAAATATTAATGTGACATCGACGTGATATTTTTGATAGTCCAGATATTAAAACTAAACGCGGCCTTATTCTGCTGTTTGACATATACTCCATCAGTCATTGCTGATCGAGCACAGTGTAGATATCTTGCATATCATAAAAAAAGAAGCAGCTAAAGGTAGCATCAACAAGGTGTTTTATTTTGAGATACCTGGTGCAATTTCCATTTACGTTTTAATCTGAAGGAAAATTTAGTGAAGATCCTGCTTATGTTTTTGGACCGCGTAACACTGCTGAATGAAACTGTTTATGTGCTGTGCTTGTTATTGCTTAAATCGATTAAGATTGTTATTCTTATTGCAAATTTATTATCAAACACATATTTAAAATATTAAACGTAGACTAATAATAAAATAAATTATATATTTGGACTGTACACTGCGAGACGAATCTTTTAAGCCTAATTAATCCATCATTAGCAAATGTTAGTTACTGTAGCACTTATGGCTAATCATGACGTAATTAGGCTCAAAAGATTCGTCTCGCAGTGTACAATCCGAATATCTAATTTGTTTTGTTATTAGTCTATGTTTAATACTTTAAATATGTGTTCAAAGATTGATATGACTCTTTGCCAAATTTTTTTTGGATGAACTAAACGCAGCCTCAATTTATCCCGTTTTTGAACAGGAGGCTCTATGCCCTCACCATGAAAGAGGGGCTTTATGTCTTTGAGCCCAACTCCGGTTACCTCAATGTCTCATCTGGATTTGGATTTCATCACTCATCAGTGTATCATCGAGGACCCTCATCAGCAGGAAATTAACTTTGAGCGTGATGGTGCGTACGAAGTCTTCCCATGATACCTAGCGGAGTGCGATGGCAGGCTGTTTATGGTGAGGCGGTGGATGAAGTTTACAGGAGATGCTCGGCTGGGTGATGCGGACAGGACCTGTCGGTTTGAGGTCTTCGATGCAGACCTCACCACCATCCCTTGCCAGTGGAGAAAGGTGGACAGCTTGGGTTGTCAGGCACTTTTTCTTGGTTCGGAATGCGCCAAGTTTGTCCGTGCTAGTGAACGTGTAGGTGGAGTTCAACAATATTGTATCTACTTCATGCACATGACTTTTGATAATCCATTCAGAGGGTATTTTGGTCCATCCGTCAATTCTTTTTTTTTTTTTGAGGGAACTGTCCATCCGTCAATTCTCTTGGTGACTCTGGCGTGTATAACATGAAGAACGGAGAAATCACACCATTGCTTGATGAGGTTGTGATAGCAGAGCTGCGCCTCAAACGCCAGTTCCTCACTTGGTTCTTCCCTGCTGATATCTAGCTTCTTTCTAGGCTTCAAGGTTGTTCTAGACTTCTATTTCCAGAATATCAGTATGGTTGACGCTAGCTATGCAAACTTTGGAATCCCTTAGATGGTTGAACATTAGTATTAGTTAATCCTCTTTGTGGCCGCAGTGTCACATTCACATATCTTGGATCGACCCTTCTTTATTTCTCATTCTTAAATAAGTTTGTTCTGTAAGTTCGTTTTGATGGGAATATTTAGCGTGTGAATCAAATGTTAAATTCATTGGAGGTAGGAACCAGATTGTGTTTTACTCTGAAAAATTCTTTTGTGGATACTTGCATCTCTGTTCCTGCATGTATAATCGGTGCGCTGTGTCTTGACTGCCATCTGAAACTTTGAAAATGAGCCTGACTTTCTTCTTGTTGCCACTGCCCTTTTTTTTTAATGGGACTGAGGCTCTTGTTTTAGCAGAAAAAGGGAAAAAGAGTAACATATGCTCGTGATGATCTTAGATTTGGGCTAGAGATTATGATCAAGTTTTATACAGGCTGGTTAGGTTGATGTTGATTAGTTCCTTTGCATTGTAAATGTAGATATCGTTCACCGCCTTGCAACTTTCCAGTCGAATGTCTATGAATTGCACAAGTCTGTATCTTTTCTGAAAACTGAAGCTTGTGAGGTTGTTTCGGCATTGGCAAGTTAATATTTTGTTTTAATCAGAAGGAAAATTATATGAATGTCTTGCTGATGTTTTTGGACGGTGTAACATTTCTGAGAGGAATTGTTCCTGTGATTCCGTCAGTGTGTTGGTCAGTGCTGTCGTCCTATCTCACTTAACTAATACAGTGGCGTAAATTAAACGTATACTAGTGAGTAGTATACATTTCCCTAGTATGGTATAGTGTAGGACAATTTGGGAAAGAAAATATGTTGGATTTGTATGCAATATCTTTCATCATTTAGGGTAGAATTGAAAAAGGAGCCCTGGCTCAGTTGGAATCGTTGCCGGAGACACGACGGCCGCAAACAACCTCCAGGATGACGGAACGAGATGCCGAACGCAACGTCCGAGGGACGTCGGGAGGAGCGGCGCCATCCGTCGCCGCCGCCATCCTTGCCATCTTCTCCAGCACAGGCGTAGGCGCGTAGCCAAGCGGATGCACTGTGTTAGATATGCCTCAGTATACTAGTCTAGTCCAATACAATGCCTATGTCTCCCGTGGTTTTTTTCTCTCCACCTTGAAGGGGTTTTTCACGTTAATTCTGTGCCTTTTATTCTTCTAACGCTAACAAGTGGTATCAGATCCCTGATCTCCACCCGCCGCCGCACCCGATCATGCGCCGCCGCCGCTGGTGATTTCCTTTTCTTCGATCGATCTGCTACCGCCGTGTAAGATCCATCGTCGTCTCGTCCCATCGCCGCCTCCTGTGCCTGCCGTGCCCTGCGGCTGCACGTGGTGAGGAAGGACAGAATGAAGCAGGAGGCCAGCGATTAAAGCAGAGGCTTTGATAAATCTGTTAGTACTGTTGCGCGGTCACCGAGGCAGGGATCAATCTGTCTCTAGTGCGTACTGTTCTCGCTGATTTTTTTCTGGACGAAACTGCTAAGCGCACCCAAGGCTGCGTACCAGGGTTTTCACTTTTCATCTTTGTTGCCCTATTTACGTGATACATATCACGTTTATTTGCTACATCCACACTGCCTTCGTATCAGGGAATATTTTCTCTCTTTTTATTGGATCTACTATATATATTTTGATCAGCTATATTTATTCTCGTTAATATGTCGTCCAAATTTGACATTGAGAAGTTTGATGGCAAGATCAGATTCAGCATATGGCAGGTTCAAATGAAAGCTATTCTCACCCAAGTTGGTGTTCGGAAGGCATTGGGTGCTAGGCCAAATGGCATGACTGATGACAAGTGGGAGGATTTGGATCAAAAGGCGTTGTCTGCTATTCAGCTCAGTTTGTCTACAGATGTTTTGCGTGAAGTCATTAACAAGACATCTGCGTCCTATTTGTTGGATAAATTGGAGGCGCTTTATATGAAGAAGAGTCTCGCTAACAAATTACGCCTCAAAGAACGTCTGTACACAATTCGCATGGCAGAAGGTACCTCTATTCGGTCTCATCTTAATGAGTTTAATTCTCTTATCATTGATCTTAAGAAATTAGACGTGAAAATTGACGATGAGGATAAGGCTATTTTACTTGTTGTCTCATTGCCTGCTACCTTTAAACACTTCAAAGAGATTATGCTTTATGGTAATCATGTTACCCTTAGTTTTGAGGACATTAAATCAAATTTGATGTCAAGGAGAAATTTGATGGTGATTCTCGTTCTGAAGTTAAAACTGAGGGGTTAATTGTTAGAGGTAGATCTTTTCAAAAGGGTGATTCTTCCAGGTCAAAATCCAGATTTAAATCAAGAGATAGTAAATCTAGACTTTTTTGTTGCTATTGCAAGTAATATAGTCATGATATCTCTGAATGCCCTAAATTGAAAAGAAAGAAAGACAACCACAATAAAATTCAGGAGAAACCTGCTTAGGCTACTTTTGTTGCCAGTGATTCTGATGGGGAGGTTTTAATCAGTACTTCTAGTATTGGAGATCAAACTACTTGGATTATTGATTCGGCTTGCACCTTTCATATATGTCAATATAAAGAGTGGTTTTCTTCTTATGATTCTGTTGATACCGGTGAAGTTGTGATTGGTGATGGTACTCCTCTTGAAATTGCTGGTATTGGTTCTGTGCAAATTAAAACCCATGATGGCATTGTTAGGACCCTTACAAATGTTCGCCATGTTCCTAGAATGAAAAGGAATCTTATTTCTTTGGGCACTTTAGAGTCAATGGGATATGAATATTCTGGGAAAAATGGTGTTCTTAAGATTTCTAAAGACAACCTTGTTGTGTTAAACGCCAATAGAATCGGCAGTCTTTATTTCTTACAAGGATCTACAGCTACAGGTTTTGCAGTTGTTTCCACCACTTTTGTATCTGATCCTCACACCACCAAGCTTTGGCATATGCGCTTGGGTCATATGAGTGAGAAAGTTATGCACCTTCTTTGCAAGAAAAGTCTTTTGGATAATATTGGCAAACTTGATTTCTGAGAACATTGTGTTTTTGGCAAACAAAAGAGGGTCAATTCTAGTATTGCTACTCATCAGACTGAAGGAATTCTTGACTACATTTATTCTGATCTTTGGGGTAAATCTAAGTTTCGTTCTCTTGGTGGATGTGAGTACTTTATTACATTCATGGATGATTTTTCTCGCAAAGTTTGGGTTTATTTCTTGAAACATAAAGATGAAGCTCTTTCGGTGTTTCAGTAGTGGAAAGTTTTGGTGGAAAATCAAACTGGCAGAAAAATAAAGAAGCTTAGAACTGATAATGGATTGGAATTTTGTAGTGGTGAGTTTGATACTTTTTGTGCTAATCATGGTATTGCCAGACATTTGACTGTTCCAGGTACTCCTCAGCAGAATGGTGTGCCAGAGCGTATGAATGACACTCTTCTGGAGAGAGCACGTTGCATGCTTTCTAATGCAAGCTTGTGGAATAAGCGTGCTTTGTGGGTTGAGACGATTTCTACTGCATCTTATTTGATTATTCGTTCTCCCAACTCTGCCATAAATTTCTAAATTCCAGAAGAGGTTTGGTCAGGTAAACCAGTTGATTATTCTAATTTGAGAATTTTTGGTTGTCCAGCTTATGCTCATGTTAGCACTGGAAAATTAGAGCCTAGAGCAAGAAAATGCATATTTGTTGGTTATGGTTCTAGTGTCAAAGGATATCGTTTATGGTGTTCTGAAGCT
>CM002479.1:15654416-15686611 GCA_000325765.3 Leersia perrieri
GTCATTTGAAGAAGTCTCTTTATGGTCTTAAACAAGCTCCTAGGTAGTGGTACAAAAGGTTCAATTCTTTTATGATTGCACAACAATATTCACGCAACAATTATGATAGTTGTGTCTATTTTAAATAATTTTTCAATGGGTCTTTTGTTTATTTGCTACTTTATGTAGATGATATGCTCATTGCTTCTCATGACAAGTCACTGATTGATCAATTAAAGGCTTAACTTAGTCATAAATTTGAGATGAAGGATCTTGGTCCTGAAAAGAAAATCCTTGGCATGGAGATTCAGCGTGACCGTAAGGCTGGTAAACTTTTTCTATCTCAGAAAAGTTACATTGAAAAGATACTTGAGAAATTTAATCTTGGTAATTGCAAGCCTGTTGCTACACCTTTTGCTTCACACTTTAAATTATCTTCAAGTCAGTGTCCTGTTAATGAAGATGACAAAGATTAAATGTCCCGTGTTAGTAATTTTATGTATGCTATGATTTGCACTCGACCCGATTTGGCTCATGTAGTTAGTGTGGTTAACAGATTTATGTATAATCCTGGCAAAGAAAATTGGAATTCTGTTAAGTGGATTCTTCATTATTTGAAAGGTACTTCTCATTTTGGCTTGATATTTGATAAGAACAGTGTGAAGACAAATGATGTTATTGGATTTGTTGATTCTGATTATGCTGGAGATCTTGATAAACGGAGGTTTATTTCTGGATATATCTTTTCTTTGTGTGGGTCAGTCGTCAGTTGGAAAGCTTCTCTTCAGTCTGTTACTGCTCTTTTCACCACTAAAGCAGAATATATTTCAGCTACTGATGGTGTCAAGGAGGCTATTTAGTTGCGAGGTCTGGTTTCTGAGCTTGGTATTCAGCAAGGTACTAATGTTGTTTATTGTGATAGCCAGAATACTATTTGTTTGACCAAGAACGATATGTTTCATGTCAAGACCAAGCACATTAATATCAAGCATCATTTTATTCGTGACATTGTTGCTCAAGGACAAGTTACTGTGGGGAAGATACGTACTGAAGACAATCCTGCAGATATGCTCGCGAAGTCGCTTTCTAATACTAAGTTCAAGCATTGCTTGGGCTTGCTAGGTGTTCATGGTGCTTAGCTACCCTTCGGGGTTTTGGAGACAATTTCTTCTATCTCATATTTATAGGGATATTGATTCAAGGGGAGGTTTGTTAGATATGCCTCAATATACTAGGCCTAGCCCAATACTAGTCTAGTCCAATACAGTGCCTATAAATATAGGTCACCCTTGTACATGTACACCCATACCGTTAATAGTGGATTTGTCTCCCGTGATTTTTTCTCTCCATCTTAAAAGGGTTTTCCACGTTAAATCTGTGCCTTTTATTCTTCTAACCCTAACCCACTAGATTCCCTTGTTGTTCTTGTTCTCCTCGCCAACGTCCTAGCCATCTCCTCTAGCGCAGGCACAACCGAGCACGAGCAGTTGGATCGCAATCCCTCGAAGCAGGCCTCGTCGCCATCCCTCTGTCCTGCGTGACCGCGTCCTTGGACGTGGAGATCGGCGGATCTGCCTCGACGACGTCGACAGCTTCCGCGATGTTGCTGCCAACGATATGGAGATGAAGGTTTGGCTGGTGACGACGTCGCAGAGGAGCTGGTCACATGCGAATGTTGCCTGGGGTTGGGCTGGCTGCACGCGAGGCCCAGCAGCAGCAGCCGCTCGGCCTCGCCCTTGTCGAACTCGCCGGCGAGCCTCGAGTAATCGCCGACCGCCGTGCAGTGCAGCTTCCACACCCGCTCCAGCAGGCTGCCTCCGTCGTTGCCGGAGAGAGACGCGACGGTCACAGACGACCACCAGGACGACAGCGCCGAGGGCGAACACGTCCGACTCCCACGTGGCGCGGCCGGTGTGGAAGCACTCCGGCGTGATGTAGTCATGTAGCCGAGCATGTGCGTCTTGTCGGATTCAAGCACGTGGGCGAGGCCGAAGTCTTGAAGGCGGAGCTGAGCATAATAACGTTGAATGCGGGCTAGGGGATGACATGGTGGGTAATTAATTTAATTACATGATCTATTAAATACCCATAATAATTAACGCTCAGATTTTATTTATACTATTGGGTACCGTAAGGGAGCCCTTGTTTTTTTCAGGGTTATTGTAATCAAATTTAACATGTTAAAAATGATGAAACAAAAGTCTATTTTTCAATTGAGGCTGAAATTAGACGGTCTACTCTGAAAATTCTCGTGGACAATTTTGATCTGTGTTCCTGGTTCTGCATGCATGATTGGCACGAGGCTTCTTGGCCGCCATATGCAACTTTGATAATTAACCTCCCGCTGCTTCTTGATTTTCTTCTAGGTGCTGCCTCTCTTGTTTTAGTAGAGTTTTTTGCTTGAAGATTAACCTCTATAGGTTTGATTTAATTCCTTTTAACATGAATCAAGATGATACGGCCTGCGTTGTAATGTATGTTCCAGAAAGTTTGGTTGGGTCTTTCCTATCAAATATTTGGGAGTCCCTTTTTAGTCTTGAACCTCTGTGGATCCAGCACTCACATTTACATATCTTGAATTGGTTCTTCTTTATTTCTCTTCTCAAATACAAAGTCTATTATGCAAATTCATATGATGGGAGTATTGAACGTGAATCATTGTTAAATTCATTGGAGATTGTGAGCACATTGTGTTTTACCCTGAAAATTCCTGCTGCTGATAATTTGAGGTTACTTACACCTTTTTTTTTTGCATGTATGGTCGCTGCGCTGCGTCATGGCTGCTATCTGCAACTTTAAAAATAAGTTTGCCTGTTGCTTCTTGATTTTTCTTTTACGTGCTGCCGCTCTGGTATGCTCCTGAATCATGAATTCCTTATGATGTACGGTTCGAGAGATCATGTTCAGTTTTTACTCTACCAGTTTAGAGTGAAGTTGATCAGTTCATTTGCATTATATTTTGTAAATGTAGCTACTTGTAAATGTAGTCATGGACATCGAATTAACTATATATACCTGACAACACTGAATAATTTGATCACTAAACATACACAAGTGAATTGTATCTGAATATCCGATTCCCTGCTATAATTAAGAACCTTCACATGCAAACTTTAGTTGAAGTTAGACACCATTTATTCGTTCATCCCTCCCTCCTCTCTCTTACTCACCAAAATAGTAAAAAATATCAAGAACAAAATCGCTCATCTCTTCTTCTTGTTTCCAGATTCCTTCTTAGCTATCAGCATCGTTGATCACATGCAGACGGCGGCATTAATTGTTGCCGGGTCGAGACTCACGTTTGCGAAGTTGTCCATCACCGATCTCTACACATTTTCCATAGCAGTATCAGAGATGGGCGTGGGCCAACACATAGGTAATCATGGCCTATTTTACTTCAACCAAATGATCTAGTAAGTTTTATTTTTGGGATGAAAAAATAAAACTTACTTCATTTGGTTGAACTAAATTAGACAATGATTAACTGTGGACCGGCCTACACCCATCCATATGCAGTACTGCGCTGCCATGGCGAGAAGAAGACACTAGCCTTGCTTGGTTTCGTCTGTGGCAGCACCAGAGACATGACATGTCCCGTCAATTGCTTCAACCTTTGCAAGGGGGTGATGCGATCTATCATCTAGCTGGCTAATCAGGGAAACCAAAGGATGACATGGTTGAGAGATGATAGCTCCTGATGCCTCCTGGTCCAACAATCGCAGCAACCATATATGCACGCATATATAGCATAGCAATGGCTGGAGCAAACATGCATACAAATGTACTCTTCATCGATAAGGAGTTGTTCATATATATATACATGTCTCTAAGCCTTCAGAATTTCTTACTCCATCTGATCTTTGATATATGTACACCATTTTGAATGGAACACCTACCACCTTATGCAAGTTACCTGGACGCATGTGAATTGAAACTCAATTGATGGTTCGAACAAGGAAATGTTGATGGTTATGTCTTTTGGCACCTTAGTTAATTAGGAGCCATCTATATACCACCCCACTTTTTAAATCCGGCCAAGCAATGTACTAATCGTCATTGGACAGAAGTGGAATGTACTATATGATCATCTGATTTACTGAAATAGTTCTAAGACCTAGGCTGTAGTTCAAAGGCAATAACTTTCTTGGCATTAATCAGTCTGCTTGAAACGCTGAGCAGAGATGAGCATATAGGTTAGCCTCTCTTTTTCACCAAAAATTACCGAGCATTGAGATGAGCATATAGGTTAGCCTCTCTTTTGAACAAGAAATTACCGAGCTAACCTATATGCTCATCTCTGCTCAGCGTTTCAAGCAGACTGATTGACAAGCATCATTTGCACCAATTTTTATTTCTACAATCCTGACGAACATGCCTTCTGCTGCCTTAATTCAGAGCAATCCCAAATCCGGTGGATTCATGAAAAGACATGAGATCGAATTAACTATACCTGTGCAAGTTAAACAACTGACCACTACACATACAAAAGAGTGTATTATTGTATCTCAAATATCTGATTCCCTGCGCGATAATTCAGAACCTTGACAGGCAAAACGCCATTTACAGTTAGACACCATCTATACAGGTAGAGATCTAATAGGATAAAAATTAAAATTAGTGACGTAAAATAATTTATTTTAAAGCATCAGTAATTTACAACTGAGTCAGGAGAAAATTAATTTTTATTGGATCTTGATCTCGAACAGGGAGTTCTCGGTGAAATCTCATTATCTAACGCTGGTATACATCGATGATCCTAACTTGAATAAGGACATTCGGAATCTAAAGATGTCACTGAAAGTCAAGATTTTTTTTGGTATTTGCGCCATTGAGTGGTGTTGACAAGGAACAACCTAGCCAAACGAAAATGGCAAGATAGTAAGAATTGTTGCTTTTGTCACAAAGAGAAGACAATTAGGCATCTATTCTCCGATGGCCGCTTTGCATATTCTGTTTGGGTTGTCATTCAAGTAGCATCAGGACTATCTCCACCATGCAACATAGCACATATTTTTGGTGATTGGTGTGTGTGGGTGGGTGTGATGAGGATTGCAGAAAGATATGAAGTTACTTGTCCTGTTAGGATCGGTTACCACTTGTTGGTCGCTCCAGTTATGTAGGAATGATGTAGTTTTTGATAAAAGAGTTATATAATCTCCTTTGCAAGTTATCTTTTCACTTATCCATTGGTTTTTGCAAGGGTTACCCTCCGAAGCCTTGTTCGTAGGATGGTAGCTGCAGCATGTCGATAATTGAAGAAGGTGGTGAAGGAGTTTTTTCATCCAGGGATGTAGGTGGTGGTCTGATGACCATTAATTCTTCTTGTAATTCTTTTGGTTCCATCTTTGGTGTGTGTTTTTTGGCTATGTTCGTCATAGTTATACAGAGGCTCAGTGTTCTCGGAATAATTGTATCATCTCGAGGAAATTTACTAGGCTCAAAGCTTCCAATTTTTTTGATACAACGTTCTCATTATATTTCAATGCAACACCTACCACCTTATGGAAGTTACCTGGACGCAGAGTTGAAGCTCAATTAATGGTTCGGACAAGGAAATATTGATGGTTAGTATGTTTTTTTGGCACTTTAGTTAATTATTAGGAGTTATCCAACACCCCACTCTTTAAATATGGCCAAGCAATGTACTAATTGTCATTGGACAAAAGTGCAATGTACTATATGATCATCTGATATCCTGAAATATTTCTAAGACCTAGTCTGTACTTCAGAGGCAAGAACTTTCTTGGCACTTAATGCTCGGTAGTTTCTGGTGCAAAAGAGACGCTAATTAACCTATGTGCTCATCTCTGCTCAGCGTTCCAAGCAGATTGGCAAGCATTATTTTGCACCAATGTTTATTTCTACAGTCCTGACGGACATGCCTTCTAGGATCTGCTGCCTTAACTACACCTGTGCAAGCTGAATCATTAATCACTACACATACACAAGAGTGTATTATCTCAATATGTGATTCCCTGAGGTAATTCAGAACCTTCACAGGTAAAACGTCATCTACACCACCCATTCATCGCTGCCTCTTCTCTCACTCGCAAAAGAAAAGTAAATTTGTATCGTGTTCCTTATCTGTTAGCTATAATAATTGGATCGCTGATCACATCCTGATTCCCAAGGCCGACATTGTTGTCGGGTCATAGACTCGGGCTTGTTACATGTGTCCGTCGCACAATATTGAGTCACTAATCTACAACCCGTCCTGTCCCGAACAATCACTGACCACTATCTCTGCACTTGCGCCACTTCAGTAGAAGGAAGTCGAAGCAATGTTTTGTTTTGTCTGAGGCAGCGCCAGACATGCAACATGCCCTGTCTATATTTTCCACTCCTGGGAGGGGATGGTGTGATCTTTCATTGGTGTAGCTAATAAAGGACGCGATAGAATGCCATTGTAGTGAGATGATAGCTCCTGATGCCTCCCAGGCCAACAATCGCAACAAACATATCTACATGCATAGCATAGCGACCCAACAGCTGCATGGCTAGAGTGGCCTATTCTGCATCCATAATGCATTGTTCATAGTATCTTTAAGCCTTTAAAATTTGCTGCTCCATCTGATCCGTGATACATATATACACATCATTTTATTTGATACAACTCTCTCATTGCATTTCAATCTAGCACCTAGCACCTTATGTAAGGTCCAAACATTAATTACCAGGATGCATGTGAGTTAAACTCAGTTGATGGTCCGAACAATAAAAATGTTGATGGTTATCTCTTTAACTTGGTAAAATCAGAGCCACCCCCCGTACTCTAAATCCGCCTGAGCTATGGAAAAGTGGCACGGAACTAACTACCTCATAACACTAATCATCATTGGACAAGTGTACTATATATGATCGGATTTCTTGAAATAATTCTAAGATGACCTAGGCTATAATTCAGATAGGCACAACACTGAACAATTCATCACTACACAACATTGTGTTGTATTTAGGTCCAGGGTGTGGCGGTTGGATCCCCCAGACTGTGTACGGAACTTGCTTGAGGAAGATTGTAATCACCTCAATTGATAATGAAGTTTTCTGATTCTCAAAAAAACAAGTGTGCTGCATTTGATCCTTCAATGATTAAGGACCTGCAGGGTACACATTAGTTAGACACCAGCTATTCATCTAGCTGTGCATGACACCCAATGTTGGAGTGATGATAAAGAAATTTCAACATATGTGCTTTATAAAATGTATTATCAAGCACACATGCACCATGAACATGATGCAACTAGGCATATCCATTCAAAAACCTAAATCAAATTTTTAATTCTGTGATAACAAAACAAGGAGAAAATTATGGTAAACAGTTTACATGTTAGTGATTCATGTAACAGATGGCACTCTAATCATATCGTCTCATTGATGTGACCATTCCACTCCAAGGAGAATGAAACCCTAGTACCCTACTGTTGATACCAGAATTTCGCATCGACTATAGGTGAAGCCGATGAAGAACATGAAAAGAAGAAGAAGAAGTCGATCGGAGTCGGGTGTTGTATCGGTTTCCATACTTGGAGTCCGATTGTATTTAGATTAGCAAATGTTTATTGGTTTTCGTGTATTGTAATTAATAAAAGGGATCTTAAGTTTTCTTGTTTGTAATGGTAGCATATGTTAAGCCGAACGAGTCGTGTCCTAGTAGGAGTCGAATTGTCCATGGGTATAAATATTATACATCCGGGTATTGTAACACATACACAATCAATACAACTTTCGGCGTATCGCCACCCTTGTTCGCTAGGTTTTTGACGAGATCGTGCTTTCGGGTCGTGCTGCATTGGTTTGGTCTGAACTATGGCAGGAGGTATGTCTTATCAAACTTCATGCGTATCGGCTCGCTGGTACTTCCTCAGTTAAGTCTGATATACTCAGTCACTGATACGTATGTCGCGTATCATATATATCATCTGATTCCAGATCGACTTTGATGCATCTGTATCGGTTTATGTCGGTTAGGACTTTCTTGGTTAGGTCTAATATTTTAATCGAGGTACTAGTTAGGACTTCCTCGGTTCGGTTCGATATTCTAACTATGTTTCTATTGCTGTCGATGTATCAAAGCTTGACCTTATACGACACGATATACCTACCATCATGCATGCTGCTAATCGGTTCATTTAGATCGGCTTGTGACAATCTTGGCGTAAGCTTTCTTGGTTGGGTTTGATCCTTCGGGCTAAGATTAGAGCTAGTCTGTTTAGATGTATCGGCTAGTGGTGTGTTTTGTTCTATCGGGGTTTCAACCGATAGTCTATCTTTATTGTGCTTTACTTTTTATTGCATTGGCTACCAGGGTCAACAGATGGTTACAACCGATTCAATCTTCTGTCTCTCAATAACATAGCTGATTGGTTCAAAACTCTTGGCATCGGCTACCGTTATCGGCCCAGTGGCCGATAACACTCGGGACTAATCTTAGTTTTACTATCCTTGTTGATCGCAGGGTCAAATCAACTTGCACGCCCAACAACTTCAGTTTTGACCTGCACTGGAGTTAAGTAGATCTCCTAGGAATTTGGTGTAGTACACGTGATCCAATTCTACGTCAACACCTACATGGGAAAATGAATACAGCTGAAACAACTCTGCTTGCACCTTGATGATCATGGTAATGATGGAGAGGGTGAGGTGAAATGACAACTTGTAATGCCCCGATTGCACGAGTAGAAATTTGGACTCTCGATAGCAGCATGACTGCTCGCTATAGCTAGTCCTGATGCCTCCTAAGCCAATGTTCAACAACAACCATGTATGGTAACTCAGCCCTTGCATGGCCTCGGCTCGATCTACCACTATGAAAAGTTGTACATCTCTGTCTCTCAGCTTGAACAAATAATTTCATGCTCAGTCATCTGCTCCTTTTTTGTTGTTGGTTCTTTCATTATATGTATAAAAGAATCTGAGAGTTGGTTGATGCAATTATTCAACCCTGTCCTTACCGGTCAACGTAGAACCTACCACCTTACTCGGGACACTCCGGTGTGCAAGTGACATAAAAGGTTGAGACATGCACCAAGGAAGGACATGCTGCTTCTGTCTTTTGGTAAGTTAATTCAGAGCCATCCACTACAAACCCGGTTGAATCAAAGCCTGATGAGACAAATATGACTTCCTCACAACACTGAGTTGTTCATTGTTCGATAAGTGTATTATGAAGACTACAACAATCACCTTATCTTTTGACAACATAAAAAAAATCTTACATTCATGGTGAATAATGGATTTAAATATGTTCACAACTGTGCGAGTGCACTGGCGGTACTCATGTTAACAAGATAGCAAACTTTGTTTTATAGGATTATGCTGGCGCTATTCATGTCTCTGAAAATAGTGTTGGTTGTCCACTCATGTTGGTGTATGACGATGCACCACTTGGTGCATCAATCTCTCATCCTAAGTAAGTTAGTAAGTGGAGCCGGGAGCATTCTAAGTGCAGCTGTATCAACTTGATGTAATTAAACGACGTAAAATTTAATAAATCTCTTTTTTATTTAAAAAATAGTGGACGTGCCCATGAAGAGATGATCTTTCTTTGTAATGAGTGAGTGATGACAACTATTTCTATGGTTATGGTAATGCTGTCGATAGAGAGGCAAGTTGTCAGCAGGGTATATGGCATAAGTTGCCATGGCCCACGACTATAGTAAAACGATCGATGGGATCTTGTAAATGGAACACTATCTTAATTGGAGTATCCATTTGACCCTATTAGAGTTTGTGTCAAATATGTGCAGAGAGTCGGTTACTAATTAGGATCTATAATTGCAATAAGTGTAGGATTGAATTAGATTGAGATTCTGTCATAGGATCTCTCCTTTAAATAGAGAGACACACATGTTGTAACCACACGATGACAGTAGCATAGGTAGGCGAGGGAACAACTGTCGGCGGCATAGCCGACCAACCATGTTCGTTGATACCCTAATAAGCTATAATTATGCTAGATCGGGAGGACCGGCCATAATCATTGCCCCGGGGAGTAGAGGTCGGGCTGAAGCTTGTTAATAACAAATATCACGTCTCAATATCGTCATCAAGTTTGGATATCCTATGGAGTTTTTCTTGTGCTTCTGCGTTCATCTATATATAATGATTTCAGGGCTGGTTTATAAACAAATCCTTGAGAAGGCATAGTTAGTTTTCAACAGCAAATATGACTCACTGCCATCATCAATGACTAGCAATCTTGTTACAAAACCAGCCCTAAAATCACGTCGGTTGCTAAAGGGGAAGCGGTTGCCAAGGTTTTGAAGTTTGAGGGTGTTAAATGTCTTGTTTTGAAAGTCAAGTGTGTATTTTAGACCAACAAAAGAGTTGAGGGGGGTAAAATGAACTTTTCCCCAATTCAAAACCTGTGCTCTTGTCGAGTAGGAGCATCCACAACAGCAAAGTGCTGTTTTGCATAGGAAACCCTCTTATCAATATCAAATAGAGGCTCTCCATATTCGTCTGGTATCCCAAGAGTTAAATCACTAACTAACTGGCCACTGTGCACTGTCATTAAAGTAAGGCTGGCCGGTCTGCTTGTAACTTTTTTAGCTCACTTGGCTCGCGGCTGGCTTGACTTAGTATTTTTTCCTAACGAACCAAGTTGCTTTTTTAACTCGTTTTTATAACGAGCCAGCTCGAGCTGCCTCGCAGGCTGCGTGTAAGCTTAACGAGTTTAGTGGCCCAGCAAATTTATTACTTCCATGGCCCAAATCGTTGGCCCAATAGGCCCATTTACTCAACGAAGAGAGCAATTTAACCTAAACCCTAGCATCTTCCGGCCAAATCCTCTCTCTAATACAACCACCGCAAGCCACTCGCAAGCGACGTACGAGACAAGAGTGATCAAAATTAAGCAGTCTAGATTGCCCCTTCTATGAGCAACGGAAGATCCATTTTCACCATGAGACTACCACCCCTCAATCTATTTTGAGTTGGTCCATATCTTCTCATTGCATGTCACCGTTCACAATCCGACGCCAGCAACCTTGTGCTTCCTACTCGTGGCCTTCAGCGTCTCCGCGTGTCACTGTAGCTGCACTGATATGGCGATGAGACGAACATGAGGCTGTTCTTGATTTACGACACCACCAGTTCTACCTTCTACTATGGTATGGCATGATTCACCTTGTAGGTAGGTAGCTAATTAGGGATGTCAAAGGGCGGCGTTGTGGTGAGACGGTAAGTCCTGATGCCTCCAAAGCCAACAAGGCAACAACCATCCATGCATATACCGCAGTTGGAATAATTTGTCTCCATGCATGAAGTGTTTGCTCATCTCTATCTCTCAATCTGTAGAATGTCTTACTCCATCTGACCTTTGATATATATACACAACATTTATTTGATGAGCAATTTTACAGTCATTGGAAAGTACTAGGATGTACCACTTCTTTTATAAATTTAGTATGTCAAGTATTAAGAGGTACTAAATTTTACACTAAAATATTAGTACATCTCGATACCTACTCAAGAACCATAAAATTGCTCTTTATTTGATACAACCCTCTCTTTGCAGTTCAATGCAGCACTTACCAACTTATGCACAGGCCAGGCATGGGATGCATGTGAGTTCAACTCAGTTGGCCGTCTTTTGGTAAATTTATTCACAGATATCCTCTCCACTCCAAATCCAGCCAAGCTATGGAAAAATGAAACCAAATTAACTACCTCACAACTTGAGTTAGACCCTAACCATTCATCCCTATCTTGGCGCAAGAAACAAGTATTAATCTCTGGTTCAAAAAAAAAAAATCTACTGATTTTATACTCCGATCTCAACAACGTCAATTTTGAATCCACCACTGACCGCTGTCCCTCTTATAAGAAACTAGTTGAGTGTCCATGCGTTGCAATGGGAAAATATTGTATTAAAAGTAATGCAATACAATATCAAACATGAATATTCTCCATAGAATTATCAAACAAAGACACCAGTTCCACCAAACACTGTAGTTCAGTTACATTAAGACTGTTGCATTCGCGATGGATGGGTAAAGTTCACACATACAACAGTTACAAAAACTAGTTCGTTAAGTAGATAATGCATATAGCATTGATACAATAATTAAATCTGTTATAAATTTGTGCAAGTCACCAAACGAGAAGATCGTTTCAGACAATAGATTATGCATATACATTATTTCGACAAGTGCCTATAATCCTGTACAATCATATAAGCTGCCCCACATGTGACTAATAGCACCATGAATTATGACCACAGAGCGGACATAAGCAACTGTACCGTCATCTCATCTCACCTCACCATGTTGCCAGCAACATGTATCAGTCCATCATCAGCGCATACCTGGCTTTTTCAGTTACTCGAAAGCTGCTCTGTATCTTCAAGAAACAACAAATTCAGAAGTTTTCAATTTCAGACTGGCATCATAGCACCAATTTTCTTGATTTGTTGAATAATTGGACAATGACTCTAAACGTGCGAAAGACCAAGATTTCTACCAAGTTGTGAGAAGAAATAGGTTACTTTTTCTCATTTGTCAGGCCAAGTCTAGCCGCTAGAAACCCAATTGCAGCCAAACGAACACAACATTTAGAACTTGCATCGGTACATAAAAACATAGCCATTTTCCTATTTAAGAGGAAGCTTTACTTCCACACGGAAGGAAAATAAAAGTATAGCATGCAATTTTTCTTATGTGTGTCGTAATTAAGTTAAGCATGTTAGTTCCCTAATCTAAGTCATCCAATGATCATTCAAAAACACATGCGGAACTGCATTCATATATGTCATACGATTGGAAGAGGAAGAGTATTATATAATTATCAATTAGGTACCTAAATTTCTAAATTGGACCAAAAGATCACTAAATTAATAAAACAGAACAAAGCATTAACCTTCAAGCACATGTGCAAAAGCAAGGAAATAATGGGCGACCAAAGCCAAATCAGGCAGGAAGCTACGGCTGATGCAGTCGTAGTCTTGTAGAGCCCCCAATTCATCTGAGAATATGCATCCAACATGTTATTGTTATCAAATCGTAGACAGGTAAAGAAACATGACGACTCGTTGAAGTTCTTGTTGAAGAGCCGACTGAGATCAATGGCAACCGATGCAGGGCGTTCACTGATTTTGCTGGGATGATACACCCGGCTGACGGGGAGCCGACGACAACGCGCGTCTAATTCTTCCTTGGATAGGGGTGCTGCGGAGAGGAAGAATCAGTTGTGTCTCTGTACGGAAAACACAGGCGACGACATCAATTTCACCTCAATGGGGAACAGATCGATGCGGTTTAGGAGGAAGATGGTGCGGGATGACCACCAGGCGGAAGGATTTGCGGAATTGCGAGCTAATAGTAATCCGTAAGCGTCGATCACCGCTACGCTCTTTTTAAGTAGTAAAGATAAAGATTAAACTCACACAAAAGAGAGTAATTTGGAACGAGGACAAAAGAACACCAGCTTTGCGGCAACGAACGCCTTTTTTTATTTCCTCTGTTATTCATTCAACCAAACCAGCCTGAGTTCATGGCTTAGTCTCATGCTCACGTACGCAGGATATGCGCTTTTATTAGGAACAAACTCAACACGCCCATTGACCACGAGCCACGCCGGCCGAACGTGCCCAAGTAACTAAAACTTGCTTAGTTGCTTGCAGCCAGCGGCAGCTAACTAATCACCTGTCTCCACTAATCAGTGACTAATAATTCCTACATGCAACGGATGCATCCACAATTCTAGTGTGAGCATGACATACACGCACATCCATTACTCATGCAAATAATCTAAAACATGTGCAAGGCGAGATTAATGCTAACAGTCCCTGCATTGGCACCGCTGCAGTACTGCAGTGGGATGGTGATGAGAAGAAGATGAGGCATTGAGGCCGATCATGCAATCGAGGTGGCAGTAGAGGGACAAGAGGAATGATGTGATCAACATACTCTACTTTCGGTTGATATTTCTCCACAAGAATCAGAAAGACGGCAAATATTGCTTGTTGTTTCTGATCAAGATCTGACGGCATAACAATATATGCTTCTCTTTTATTTTTCTTCTTGTAATCAGTGAAGCCAAGAAAGACTCATGCTAGAAAAAGAATTAAATATAAACAAGGAATTAGTTGAAAATCAGATCAATAGCTACCTGTGTGTGTGTGCTCAGATGCTCTCCTGTGTCTCTGTCTTCTTCACAGTTTTTTCCATAGAGTTTTCATTCAATTGGAAGAACATATGTATGCAGTAATTTTCTTCTTTTTTTAAAAAAAAAAAGTTGGGCCAGTGTAATTTCGTTATTCTGAAATTGTCCAACACTGTAATGTGCTCAAAGCAACAGAAATCTCCATGTGCTTGATCAAATGTGTGATTAGTTAATTTCAAGCAATTCGGGCCCAAGCCTGAAAACATGGATTGGAGGAGATTTCGTTTCAAACGGACGTATTTTTTTCGGTCATCATTTCGCACGGCCAGAGGTCAATCCTGCCAGAGCCGCAGCCGCGCATCGCCGTGCCCACTTCGTTGCTAGAGCCACAGGTTCGCCGGCGACGGATCTGGCCGTCGCTGGATGCCATCCACGCGCCAGCGCGCCGCTCATCATCGAGGAGTCGTTGCCGCCATCGTACCAGCGACCACGCCGAGCCGCCACCGCTGCTATGTGCCCATTTGACGAAGGCCGAGTCGCTGCCGCCGCTAGTCGCCACATGCATGCATGGGTGCCATGGCTCGCTCGTCGATGGACGTAAGTGAGTGAGGGCCACTCGCACGGTCATGAATCGAGAGAGAGGGAGGCTGGGACGATAACCACGGTTCGATGGTGGCTCCCCTTCCATTTTATTTGGCGGTTCACTTTATTTGATCATCTACAAATAATGGACTCTTATAGGTAGTCCGTGAGTTGAGTTGGTTCATATCTATTTTTCAGGCGGATGTATTTAGCCCATCTGTAAAAATGAAATGGCTCCGTCCTCAAAAACCATATTTGGCGTGTAAGTATGAAGAAAAACGAAGAGGAGATCATGCAGATGAGTTTTGGTAGGCAAACCACCCAAGGATCTCTCCCATAGCAGTGAAACTACAAGAGACTTACCTAAGAGGATGTGATAATCACCAGCTCACCCACTGCTACAAAACACCTAATAGAGGACGCCCCTATAGGTGGCGGTTCCTCTAAAACCGTCACCTATAGACCGATTCCCACCTATGGAAGATTGAAAAGTTAAAAACTGTCACCTATAGTCGGATATAGGTAGCGGTTCTTAACAAAAACCGCCACCTATAGTATTAAGTGGCAGGTTTTAATAAAAACTACCACCTATAGTGTCGACAATATGTGGCGGCAACCCCCACCTGACGGTTTTTGTTAACAACCGCCACCTATAGCCAAAATTTGTAATTGGTATTTCTCACTCATAATAACTCCAAATTTGATGATTCTTTTTTATGTTTTTTTCTAAAATCATGATCTTTTATTTAATTATAATTTTTTAATCAATTTCTATTTCTTGAATCTTTATCATATAGATTGTTTTAGGCTACATATAACCACGATTATGAAGTAACACACAAAAATAATTATTATATATATATATATATAGTTGACTCATAAATATATTTTTCATATGTAATAGGCTACATATAAGTTGTCTCGTAGAAGTTTCAAGAATTTTGGAGCCGATTTACTATTTTATATATTTTAATTGAATTTCTACATGGTTATTGAAATTAATTCAAAATTAAATTAAAAATTGCATAAAAATGATATTTGGGCTCATATGATCCATTATAGCTCATGTCCTGGATAAATATGAAAAATTAAATTATTTTCTATGGATAATTCAAATTTCTATATCCAAATTAACACATAATAATTGTAATAATATGTAAATTTTGTCAGAAAATTCTACAAATTGACAGAACAATATATTTTTGGTCCATAAGCTTTACATAAAAAATTCAAATGATTTTAATAAAGTGGGACTATACATTATTCACAAATGGATACATCTCTCACATAATTTCATATGCTTAAGATAAATGTATCCATTTGTGAACGATGTATTGTCCAACTTTATCAAAACGATTTAATTATTTATTACAAGCTTATGGACCAAAAATATATTGTCATACCAGTTTTGAGAATTTTGTGACCAAATTTAGATATTATTGTAATTATTATGTGGTAATTTGGAGATAGAAATTTGAATTGCCCCTAAAAGACAATTTAATTTTTCATCTTTCTTCTGGACATGACATAGAATGGAACATGTGAGTCCAAATATAATTTTTCTGATTTTTTTTATCTTATTAGATGCACATGTAGTTCAATTTTAGATTAATTTTGATAACCATATAGAAATTCATTTAACACATAGAAAATATTAAATCAGTTCCAAAAATTTTGAAACTTCTACCGGACAATTTATACATAGTCAATTACATATAAAAAAATTATATTGGTGTGTATATAATAATTTTTTTTATGTTTTACTTCACAATGATGCAATGAAATAAAAAGAAAAAAGAAAAACGTTAAAACTCGTTCGGCCCAAATGGCCAAACTATTTCTGGCCGTTGATCACCCATTCGATGGCTCTGATCGTACCCCAATGATATAAAAGAACCAAACCCTAACCCTAACCCATCAATCTCCCTCTCTTTCCCTCCCCCTCTCCCTCTCCCTCTCCCTCTCTCTCCAGATCCAGAGAGACGGAAGTTCCCCTGGGCGCGGTGCGGCGGCTGCCCTAGGCACAGCGCTGCGACGTCGGTGGCAACTCCCCTAGGAGCAGCGGCGGCTTCCCTGGGGCGGCAGCTAGGGCGCCTACCCTAGGCCTAGCGCCGGTGGATCCCCTGGGGCGACGGCGGCGGCTCCCCTGGGCACGGCGTTGGAGCGACAGCGGAGGCTCCCCTGGGCGTGGTGCTGGGGCGGCGGAAGCGGCTCCCCTAGGCAGATCCGGCAGTGGGAAGGTCGGGGCCCATCGGTTCTGGCCTCCCTCGCCTCCGACGACGCTGCGATGACGACAATGACAAACCGCTGCTGGCGGTTGCTGTCCATCCCCTCCTACACCGTTGCGGCCGGGGGCCGCCGCCCATCCCCATCCCTCGCCAGATGCGGCGGTGGGGAGGTCGTGGCCCGCCGGATCTAGCCTACCTCGCCTCCAACGCCGCTCCGACGACGATGATGAACCGACGACGCCGCCCATCTCCATCATGTGTGTTCATGTGTTGTTTTGTATGAAAATATTTTTTTGGGAGAAATTTGTGCTATGTTTCTGTGTTGTTGTGGTTGAAATTTGATTGTGGATCTAAGGAATATTTTTGGGTAATTTTGGCTCGATAAATCGGCTCGATTCAAGCCGATTGAGAGCCAACCTTTTTCTTGTCTTCTGAAATTAGTATAGGTGCCGCCCTCGCATAGGTGTCACTAGATAGGTGACAGTTCCAAAAACCGTCACCTTGGAACCGTCACCTATGTAATGTTCTGTAGTAGTGACCGCAGGGTGAACGACTGGCCATAATCTCGATATTGTCGTCCTGAATCTGCTACCGCAGCGATCGCGGCACCTAAGCTACTGCACTACATGGCACATGACGATGTGTTTGAAGATTATGGCGTGATCGCTCTTGGTTTTGTGGAATGAAGCGCTAGACAGGCGACATGCCCCACGAATGATTTCGTCTTTGACGAGATGGATGATTTTGTATGTCGCTGTTTGTGACTTGTGAGATTTTCTCCTGATGCTTCCTTTGCCTACAAGGCAACAATAACAGACGGAGCACTTATATATGGAAGTGCTCGACTGCCACTCGGTTAAATGTAGATCGACGTGTGTGGGCTAATTTACATGCCTAAATTACATGAAGAGTTGGTTGCACATGTGTTGCTCGCAGGCTCGCCGCTAGAGTGCAGTATTTGTTGCTTCCATCGTGGGACCTTCTATATATACTGGAGTATATATACAACATTTCATTCGCGTGATGTAATTATTCATTTAATGCAGACCTACCACTGTATGAGCGGCCAATCATTCGATCTTTCGTGGACTAGAGGATATGACGATACTTGTGAGTTCGACTCTTAATGCTTCAGACACGCCCCAAATTAAACACGGAAGAAAACACTATAGAAGATTCAAACTTGACAACACCATGACACTTAACAGTTCGTTGGCTGAATTATAATAATCAGTGATTGTCGGGCAAAATACAAGCTAAAGCTAGTCTTTGGTTGGGACCTGGTCCCACCATAGTTAATGAAACTTATCAAGTCTTTTACTAGATTTTATCAGATTACCGACCGTCGACCGATACATGCACAACGTACGTACACAACCACAGACATACAGTATGAACTATGAACCAAGATCACTAATCCAGTACAGTTTCAATATATCAACACTAACACAGATATATAGAAGCCAATGTTGATTTCTACATCCTTGAGTTAATTCATAGCCATCCCCGGTATGAGCCACAGAAGTGAGATCAAATAATTACCTGACAACACTGAACAATTTATATCTATATCCTGCTATATATGGCCCAAAGATTATGGAAGTATTACATAAGAGTGCACTCATTCATTATATTGCGGAACAGCCGGAACTAATCTAGAGCACTTCTTAGTACAATAATTACTCAGGAAGAATAAGCCCTTGCGAAAGAAAGTTTTATACGAGGCGACTGCTTCGCCGCATGCTTGTGTCTCCACTTCAATGGTCAGGGTGTTTCCGATCCACTGAAATGACTATTCCTGATCAATCACTCCAATGCGAACAATGCAACAATTAAGTAACGCATAGCTAGCTGTTACTAGTAGTGGAGTGGCTATACTCTTCATCAATGCATGAAGGTGTTGCTCAACGTTATCTCTTGACCTACAGAGTTTCTTGCTTTTCATCTGAACTTTGATATATATACATAGAATTTCAGTTAATGCAATTAATTATCCATCTCATAACAGTTCAATGCGGCACCTAACAATCGTATACATGTGAGTTAAACTCAGCTAACAGTTTCAGACAAGGAAATGCTTATGGTTATGTCCTGTAGTACCTTAATTCAGAGCCATGCAAGTGTTAGAAAATTAGCCCTGATCTCGACATCAGCAACTAACCATGGAAACACAAGAAGAATGCCATAGAAGATCCAAACGTGACGACGACACAAAGACACGATGTTTTTTAACGTGGTTTGGCCAAGCCTACTCCACGGGGCACTGATTACGGGCGCTCCTCCACGATCTAGCATAACTTCAGCTTCCAGGGTATCCAACGACCACACGGCCGGTTGGCTATGCCGCCGACGGTCGTTCTCTACGCCTACCTATGCTACTGCCGCCGTCGCGGTTACAACGGGTGTGCCTTCCTATTTAAAAAAGAGCCTAGAATAGAGTCCGACTCCGCTACTACCCTAAAACCTATTACAACTCCAATTCCTAAACTGTCACCGACTTTGTACATATATTCGACACAAACTCTAACAAAGTCCACATTGAGGAATATGCCACGCCAATCTGGATCTTGTCTCTTGCACGAATCTTCGTGTACCCAGACTTGAGTTGGTTCCTTTTGCAGCCCATGACAAGCCGCCCGACAAGTCTTCACAAGACTTACCGTCAAGAGATCCCACTATCTTCCATAACTTCTTCCTGACTCCACATGCAACAATACTCCATCTTCTCTTCCTATCATCACAGTCATCATGCTAAGAAAACTTGAATTCCTCCCCAGCTGGCCAAGCTAACAAATCCAATCATCCACGCTTTCCGCATCCGTGACTGATTAACTGATACCGAGAAAATCACCATTGCACCAAGCCTCATGAAGAATTACCACAATAGCTATCTCTTTGTCTTCAGTAACGTAGATTTTATATATCCCCACCTCGCCGACCCATGGATCCGGATATACCCTATACTGCCAGACATCACCGCTGAACACCATCAATGGAATTTTACCCGCTGTTGCCCACATATCATGGAAGTCATCGCCGCCGCCATCGACGATAATCAACTCAATCAACGGTTGTCTTGATTAAATTGATATGCCCTGATTTTTCTGACCCACCGACTAAACTTGCACAGTCATCAGCCGGATTCGAACTCATTTATCTTCTCTCTCCAGAAAAATCAACTCTAATATTTTTCCTTGGTCAATATATCAGTCTGTTGATTTAATCTATTTTTCCTTAAATCAACCGAGCGGTCAAGGGAATCCTTTTTCTTCTTCTTCTTTTCCTTCGGTCAACCAAACCTATCGGCAGAAAGATCGATATTCTCTCTTTCCCACCGACAGGTCCCACCGAAACCGAGTCCGAAGGAAAAACACACGATCCCCTTTTCCTTTCGTCTTCGACGCGTTCTCTCTCTCTCTTCGTGAGCACCGCCGCCCCGAGAGAAAACGCTGCTGCCATTGCTCACCTCTCCTCCTCATCGCCAAGTCCCGCACCAGCCTGCCGCCGGCCCTCCCGACCTTCCTTGGCACCGCCTCCTGCTGGAACAGCCACCGCCGCCCTGGAGCAGCAACTGCTTGCGCCGGCCACTCTTCAGCTCGTCGGTGAGCAACGTTCGTCGTGGGTTATCGCCGGCCAGAGGACGCCCACTCCCAACTGCCCCCGACGATGGAGCCACCTCCGCCTCTTAAGTGTCGCTGCCCCTCGTCGAATTCCGCCGCCTCCTTGCCGGAGCCAGACCGTCCAGCTTCGTGGCCTGCACAAGCTGCTCGCAACGAAGCCGTGCACTGCCGCCCGTAGCTCAACTCCGCAAATCACCTCCGCCCGAAGAAACAGTGACTTCTCTTCCCGCTTTGGTGTTTTGCTGTCGATTGCTTGATGCAATCCGTGGAATCCTCTTGCTCGTTTTATCGGGATTAATCTAGTCTGATTTGAATCAAATCCAAACTACCTCTCTTCCCCTTCTGTGTTCAATTCGATGTCTGCATAACTTTCTTTTCTTTTGTCTCCCTGCCCAATACGTACTCGAACCAAGGAGGTCCCTCCATGCCCGAGTCTCGCTGTACATCACAAAATCAAGAAAACACCACCTGTACGACTCCGCTATCCAAGCCTACTTCTTCGACATCGCCCTGACCTCCGCCGCCGGCTCGTCGCCTTGACCCTGGTCTTCCAGGACTCAACGTAACCCTAACAACATCTAGCACCCGTCAAGCACAGTCGACACTTGTTAGAAAACTTAGCTTGATCTGAGCCAACTGTCATTAATACGTCGTCGCTGTCGAAGCAATTCAGTCACACACCACCGCATCAACACCTCCTAAAACAGCATGAGGATCCACACTCGTCCGCGACACAATTGATCCCATCAATTTCGCAGCGAGCTGAAGCCAACAAATCCATGCCGCCTTCACAGCTGCCGAACGACCCAGGTGCTACGTCTAGCCACCTCCTCGTCGGACGGAGCTCATCAAAAGGCACGGGCCACCTCGCCCGCAGTGTTCGAATCCACTGACCGAGAACGCCGATCGCCTTCAGCTTCAATCAACCTCGAGTCTCATGTCTGAACTCCCCGTTGAAGAAAGCTCATCGAACGGTTTGAGCCGCCTTGCCCGAAGTGTCCAAAACCACTGATCAATTGCCGTTGATCACCGCCGTGCTCCATCTTGCGTCAATGTCCCTCATAGACATTATATGCGAGCATCACGGTGTGAAGCACCTCCATCGAGTCTCTTTCTTGAATCTCCCTCTAGGCTCTGATACCACTTGTTCAAAAATTAGCCCCGACATCGGCAGCTAACCGCGGAAGCACAAGAAGAATGCCATAGAAGATCCAAACGTGACGACGACAGAGACACGATGTATTTTAATGTGGTTCGGCTAAGCCTACTCCAAGGGGCACTGATTACGGACGCTCCTTCTTGATCCAGTATAACTTCAGCTTACAGGGTATCTAACGACCACACGGACGGTCGGCCATGCCGCCGACGGTCGTTCCTTACGCCTACCCATGCTACTACCGTCGTCACGGTTACAACAGGTGTGCTTCCTATTTAAAAGAGAGCCTAGGATAGAGTCCGACTCCGCTACTACCCTAAAACCTATTACAACTCCAAGTCCTAAACTGTAATCGACTTTGTACACATGTTCGACACAAACTCTAACATCATACACTCTATATAATCACTATTCGACTGTATGAACGATGGCTATACAAAGGAAGTTATTTATAGCGGTCTCTATTCATAGTATTTTACTACCAATAGCAACGGTCTAACCCATGAAATAAAGAAATATACTAAGTAGAAAAATAATATTTCTACTACTATTAGTTGAAGTGATACTATAAATAGATAATAGGCCTAGACTTATGCTAGTATTAACTGTCACTAGTAACCACAATAGCTGAAAACGTTTAGCAATTCATCGTTGGACAAAAGTACTTTTAACCATTGCTATTAAATTGATGGGTAAATTCTCTATTTACCCCTAGAAGTTTATCGAATCATGACTTTATGAAACTACCTCTCTCTTTGCCCTCCCTTTCAACTTTCTTCCTAATTTGCACAAAGATGCATCAAAAGACCATTATGCCCTTGTTTATTGCATGTCTGGCCCAACAAAAATAGTTTTAATTTGGTTACCGCACCGTGCCGCTTGGAAACGATAACAGTATGCAATGGTAATATCGATATGAAATTTAATGAATTCAAATTTGAAAAAAATCACAAAAATAGTATGTGATTTATAGATATGTATGGTGAAAAAAAATTCTTAGTGCATTCCTACACAAAACTTTTCTTACACAATTTTCTTTAAATTTATTAGATTTTTAAGTAGTTTCTAGTGCCCCTTTTTCATTTATCATGGTAAACTTGAATATTGCATGGTTACCTGACCATGCCGCGTGGTTATTAACCTAAAACCATGGTTTGAATTCAAAATTTTTAAAAGCAATTTTTTTTGGTTTTGCATGGCTACCGTGCGGTAACCTCCATGGTGCTGGGTGGCCGCAAGGGGACTGGCCGCGTGATCTTAAACCCTGGGAGAAACTAACGAAGTATTTAGTGGTTAAACAACGACTAAATTTACAATGATAAAGTATTTAATTATATTCATTATGGCTTTCTAAGACTTTTTTTTTCTATCATTACCATTTTGGTCCCATAGAAGAGGCTACACATATTCATTAAATGTACATGTCATTTTTGTTTTACTTGCTTGAAAAAAAGAACAATGGAATGATGATTGAATTAGAGTAAATATATTTTCCATAAGTTTAAATAAATGTTGTGTTTTTATTGGAAATTGTATATTAATTATAAAAATATGATGAATACTTTTCAAAATTTACGCCTCATATTTTTTTAAGAAGAAGATTTGTAGTTTTGAATAATTAAGTGCTGTAGTAGATCATGTTGGGGGCAAACAGGGGTGTTTTTTGATAAAGATAAATGAAAAGGCAATGAAAAGGGTAAATAAGGAAGAAAAGTTTAGACTGAGTTGCAAATCATGGAGGGGCAGATTTAGGAGAGCAAATAAGTGAACATTTTAATGCGTGCGTGTCACTGTGTAAACAACACTAATAAAGAAGGACTATAGTCTATATACAAACTGAGTTCAGTTATACACCCAACATTCATCCCTCTATGCCACAAAAAGAGAGAGAATTCATCCGTCAGATTGTACCACTGTTGTTGCTAGATCCATCATTTGTTTTTCATCATTTCCTGGACATCTATATATAGCCCAAAGAAAATCAAGATTATGTAACTACGTGATATGATCACATTCCCTCCTCGGCTCAGATATGTGTGCATGGTTAGAGGAGGGCGGCCATGAGCATAGGAAGCATCAGGAATGTGATTGCCAAGGAAATTTCAGTGAACCTTCCAATACTGAAAATAGGATCGATCGATGACAAGGAAGCTCTGCAGCTGTCCGATCCTGACTGACTCACTAGCAGCAAGCACCGTTGTCCTGGAGCATCAGCGAGCAAAGCTCTAAGGGCATTCGCAATGCACTGACGTGCCGTTATGCCCTAACAAAATTAGCGAGTTAACCGTGCCACAAAGGTCTTTGACAACTCTCTGCAGGGCTAGCTCCTCACGCCTCTACGATGCTGCGAGCGGCTTTGGCAGAAACATAAAAAATCAGGACAGGAACGTAAAAAAGCAGGAGGGACACTAGCTCCTCACGCTTCCTGATTGAAGACAACGGAGAGGAGCAGGGACGGCGGCGGTGTCCGGATGAAAAGGAGGCCACCATAGCGGCACTCGGTTCGCTCCGTCATGACAGCCCAACAAGGACGAGGAAAAGGTGGCGGCGGCGGTGCCCGATCTACTCCATCCACAAGAGCCGACGAAGAGGAGGGGACTGTGGCAGCGCCTGACGAGGAGGGAAAGGCGGAGATGACTCGGCGAGTAGGGAAAGGCAGAGGGGACGCTCGATCCGCTACTGGGGAAGCTCGATCTACTGCCCCGGCCGCTCGATCCACCACCGGGGCCGCTCGATCTGCCGTTGGAGCCGCTCAATTCTCCGCGCGTGCCATTGTTGCTATATCCCGCCGTCGCGCCGCTCGATCTACCGCCGCCGCTGGCCACCTCTAGAGCCACTCTGGCCGCCACCAACACCGCGGCACGTGGCTTCGCCCTAGCGAGCGCGGGTGCGGGCATGAAGCAGCTATGGGGAGGAGATGCCGGTGACCGGAAAAGAGGAAAAGAGAGGGGATGTGAGGCCGACAGTGGGGCCCACCTGCAAGTAGTGCATATGTGTAGATTTTTCTAGCTATACAGGGTCCAAAACATAAATTTTTGGGTTGATTTGCTAATAGAAAATACTGTAGGGGCTGACACAGTTAAAACAAGGGGCTGCAATACAAAAGACGAAAGGGGTGGCTTCCATTGTGGTAGTAGTGTCTTCAAAATGTTTTATCTTATGTGGCATATCATTTTATCATGGGGCAACACGGTTTGTATAGCGTGCATTGTGAATGCTCTTAGTTCTCTGCTTATTCTGTCTTGCTCCTCTGTAGATATATTTGGTTTATGCTCACATCGAGCCTCTGCTCCTCGATCTGCAAGGCAGGAGCAGATGTTCTGTTCCAATAATTAGCAAGCAATACCTTAGGCCCTGTTTAGTTCTTTGCCTAAATTTTTTTTGACGTATACAGACACACATTTAAAGTATTAAATATATACTAATAATAAAACAAATTACAGATTTCACCTATAAACTGCGAGACGAATTAATTAATCCTAATTAATCCGTTATTAGTAAATGTTTACTTTAGCACCATATTGTTAAATCATAGCGTAATTAGGCTCAAAAGATTCGTCTCGTAATTTACATGCAGATTGTGCAATTGGTTTTTTCATCCACGTTTAATGCTTCATGCATGTGTTTAAAATTTGATGTGATGTTTACTGCCTTTTAGTTCATATTCAAGCACTGATGTTTGGTACTTCCGTCCCAGAATGAAGCTATTTTTAGAACAGTACAAGGTCAAACATTTTTAACTTCAACTCTTAATAGCGAAAAAATAAACAAGATCGATCATGAAAAAATTATATTAGTATATTTATCCTTAAATAAACTATTATAACATGTAATTTTTTATTTAAATCAATTTATTTATATAGATATTAATGGTCAAAGCAGCATCTCGAAAACCGTGTCTTAGTTCACAAATGGTTATATTTGGGACGGAGGTAGTAGCATGGAACCCAGACCCTGCAACGCTTCTTGTAACCAATTATTATGCCGCCTGTTTGTTGCCGTCTACCACTTGTTCATCATCACATTTTGGTTCTGACTACTTCTTAGAGGCAAAGTACGTATATTTTCTGCTACAGTATTTACAGCTTTTGCTTAGTTTGTCCTGTTTCAAGTTCCAGGTGAATTACAGTTCTTTCAGTCCATCCAAATCTACTGCACATTCCTTTCAATTCGTTAGTCATGCTTGTCGATCACCATCGTCACCTCACTAGTTGGCTTCACGTTGGAGTTGGCCATCTTCGCTACATAAGTACATATCATCATCGCCAACTCATTATAGTTCAATGCGGCAGCTACCATTGTATACATGTGCAAGTAACTAATCTCATGGTTAATTACTCGGATGCATGCGAGTTAAACTGAGCTAGCAGTTTCAGACAAGGAAATACTCATGGTTATGTCCTGTAGTATATATCTTAATTCAGAGCCATGCATCCATTCTGCTCCAAACATGGATGAGGAGTTTTTTACAATATCTATTGATAGTAATTTAAATATTGAGTTCTACTTCTACTATCAGTAGATTAATAGTAGTTGAAGTGATACTATAAATAAATATAATACAAATATAATAGGCCTAGATTTAAGCTATTTACGGTTAGTGGAGACCATTGTAGCTGAAAATGCTTAGCAATTTATCGTTGGACAAAAGTATTTAACCAATGTTATTAAATTTGATCATTTTAATGCGTGTGTGTGTCTGTGTACACAGCATATTAATCAAGGACGACAGACTATATATAATCTTAGTTCAGTTAGACACACCCAACTTTCATCCCTCCGTGTCACAAAAAGAAAAAAGAATTCGTCTTTCAGATTGTACAGAGTTGTTGCTAGCTCCATCGATCGTTCATTTTTCATCATTTGCTGCTTTATATATAGCACAAAAATTGATTATGTCAGTAGGTGATATTATCACATTCCCACCTCGTCCATGAGCATAGGAAGCATCAGGAGTTGAGATGTGGAGTCGATCTTGTCTGCATGCACGGAAATTGCAGTGAACCTCCCATTCCTGATAAAAAGATCTATCAATGATCATTTGTTTTTGGCGAATGTTTTCATTTGCCTCGACATTTTTATGTCTTCTCTGCTCTCTCTCTTTTTTTTTTAGAATTACACAGTAACAATCACAACACACGCACACTCACTCCTATAAACGCACGCACGCAAACCCTACCCCTATGAGAATCTTCGAAGACTAGGCCGGCAAATTCTTAAGATTGACGAAGTCACCACGGGCGCCACGTCGTAGACGGGTACGTCGCTTACCACTGAAAGCACAAAGCCATTAAATCCTAGATAATTCGTTCCCACGGAGAATCGAACACATGACCTCAGTTGCTATTGAGGTTCTTGTAACCACTAGTCTACAAGCCCGTTTGCTTCTATGCTCTTTTCTTTTTACGTAATGTAAAAAAAATCATAGCTTGTAGTAGTCTTAGTCCTTTCTTCGTCGGAGTTTCTTGTTTCTTCTCAAATTTTGTTCAACTAGAAGCTCCATATGCAATAATCATCCTGATTAGGTAGGAATCACATAATCATCCTTCAGGTTGCTATATCCGTGAGATAAAATAGCTCTTTGTGTTAGAAAAATCGAGACACAATGAAGATACGAATTTGACGTAGAAAACTCTTACGAGAAAAAAAATCACATGCAACTATTAGTACTGAGGAGTTGATAAAAATTGATACAATGGCTGCGCACACCCAAAACTCCATTTTTCATGATGACTTTTTCTTCCTGTAGAATCGAACATTTTCAAACTGAAGATTTTCCCTCATTTTGATAGGGACTACACACTAGGTTCGTTCATAGCAGAGAGCTTGGCACAATGGACTTTGCCCACTTGACTAGGAACAGAATACTGAGGCTTGGTTTGAGTCTTGTTGCGCTAATGGCACAGCATGGAATGCTGTCTATGGAGATCATCTAGGTGCTTCCTGCCCTTAGAGTTTGTGTCGAATATATGTATAAAGTCGGTTACTAATTAGGACTTGGAGTTGTAATAGGTTTTAGGATAGCAGAAGAGTCGAACTCTATCCTAGACTCTCCATTAAATAGGAAGGCATACCTAGGAGTAACCACGACGGCGGCAGTAGCATAGGTGGACGTAGGGAACGACCGTCGGCGGCATAGCCGACCGGCCGTGTGGTCGTTGGATACCCTGTAAGCTGAAGTTATACTGGATCGGGAAGGAGCGCCCGTAATCAGTGCCCCGTGGAGTAGGTTTGGCCGAACCACGCTAAAAAACATCGTGTCTCTATGTCGTTGTCACGTTTAGATCTTCTATGGCGATCGTTTCCATGGATAGCTACCGATGTGGATTCGGGGCTAGTTTTCTAACAAGTGGTATCAGAGCCTGCCGAAGATTCAAGGATAGAGAATTGATGGAGGTGCTTCACACCGTGACCGCGGCACATAATGTCCGGAAGGGACATTGACACAAGGTGGAGCACGACGGCGATCAATGGAATTTGATCGATGGTTTCAGACACTTCATGTGGCGGCATGAACCGTTCGATGAGCTGCATCAACAGGGAGACGACCAGACATGGTGCTCGGGTTGATGGCGGCTGAAGCAATTGGTGTACCAGTCGGTGGTTTCGGACACGTCGGGTGGGCGGCTCGAACTTTCCGGTGAGCTACTTTCAACGGGGAGATGGTCAGATATGACGCTCAGGGTTGATTGAAGTTGTAGACGATCGACGTTCTCGATCGATGGAGTCGAACACTGTGGACGAGGTGGTCCGTGCCTTTTGATGAGCTGCGTTCGACAAGGAGATGGGTAGACGTAGCGCTCAGGTCGTTCGGTGGCTGTGAAGACGTCATGGTGATTCGTCGACGGGAGCTCGTGGTGAGTTCCGCAATGCTGCATGCGGACACGAGCACTGTTTTTGGTTTGGTTGCACTTGTTGTGATCTAACACAAAGAGAAGTCCAATGTGGACTTTGTTAGCCAAATAGAAAAAGGATTAATCAATTTTCTAGGTCGGCTAGTGAACCATCCATGGGCTGTTGGTGGCTGAGTAAGGTGATTTACACGTTTGGATCTCCTGTGGTGTTCTTGTTGTGCTTCCGCGGTTAGCTGCCGATGTCGAGATTGGGGCTAATTTTCTAACAAGTGGTATCAGAGTACTGTTGCAGGTGGAGTCTAAAAGAAGAAGTTGCAGGAAGATAGCAGGAATCTCTTGACGGTAAGTCTAGTAAAAACTTGTCGGGGCGGCTTGGCAAGAACTGCAAAATGAACCAACTCAAGTCTAGGTACATGCAGGTTCGTGCAAGGACAAGATCCAGGATGGCGTGGCATGTTCGCCAAGGTGGAGTTTGTTATAGTTTGTGTCGAATGTGTGTACAAAGTCGGTTACTAATTAGGACTTGGAGTTGTAATAGGTTTAAGGATAGCAGAAGAGTCGGCTCTATCCTAGGCTCTTCTTTAAATAGAAAGGCATACCTAGGAGTAACCGCGACGACGACAATAGCATAGGTAGACGTAGGGAACAACTGTCGGCGGCATAGCCGACCGGCCGTGTGGCCGTTGGATACCCTGTAAGCTGAAGTTATGCTGGATCGGGGAGGAGCGACAGTAATCAGTGCCCCGTGGAGTAGGTTTGGCCGAACCACACTAAAAACCATCGTGTCTCTGTGTCGTCGTCACATTTGGATCTTCTATAGCGGTCGCTTCCGCGGATAGCTAGATAGCTACCGAATTCGGGGATAGTTTTCTAACAGAGAATTCATATCTTTCAGATTGTACCACTGTTGTTGCTAGCTCCATCATTTGTTTTCATCATTTTCTACTTATTTATATAGTCCAAAGAAAACGAGATTATGTAAATAGGTGATATGATCACATTCCCTTCTCGGCTCCGAGATGTGTGGTTAGAAGAGTCCGGCCATGAGCATAGGAAGCCTCAGGAGTTGACACGTGGAGTCCGTCCTGGCTGCATGCACGGAGCATAGAAAGCATGTCACTAGTTGTGGGCCTTGTGGCCGCGTTCCGGCAACTGCCGCTGCTTCCGGCAGGTCATTCTCCGCCTGTCATGAGGACGAGAAGAACGTTATGCCGGATGATCATTGGTTATTTGGTTTTCTCAGGTATGGAGTCGGCAAGATGACGACATGCCCGCACGGTGAGCTTCAGTTTGCAAGAAAGGAATGTGATTGCCAAGGAAATTTCAGTGAACCGTCCATTAATGATAACAAGATCGGTCGATGACAACGAGGCTCTGCAGTGGTCTGAATTAAGTTCGTCATCCTGCCTGACAACAAGACCGTCTGATCCTGCCTGACGCACTAGCAACAAGCCCTGTCATCCTCCAGTTTGTCACTATTCAGTAAGCAGTAGTAGTGATGTGTTACAGGAGCAAGCAAACAAGCAGCATTAGTGTGCTCCTTCGTCGCATATTGTCAGCAAATTAGCAAAGGTCATAGGTCTCTGCTTATTCTGTCTTGCTCCTTTGTACTAGATATGTTGGGTTTAGGCTCACATCGAGCTTCTACTCCTCCATCTGCAGTGCAGGAGAAGATCTTCTGTTTCAATAATTAGCAAACAGTTCCTTACTACCTTTTAGTTCATATTGAAGCACTGATGTTTGGTAGCAGGATGTTTGGTAGCCGAGAACCCCAGAACCCTGTCATGCTTCTTGCAACCAATTATTACGCCGTCTGTTTGCTGCCGTCTACCATTTGTTCATCATCACATTTTGCTTCTGACTACTGCTTAGAGGCGAAGTATATTTGCTGCTATAGTATCTACAGCTTCTGCTGTCTTTTGATTGTTTGTAGTTTTTGAAGTTCTAGGTGAATTACAGTTCTTTCAGTCCATCTAAATCTACTGCACATTATTTTTTTTAAAAAAATTGAAACTGGAGGAACTTTGTTCCTACTTTTATATTAAGAAGAAAAGAATTGTCCTAGTTTGCACGGTTAATTAAGAAAACCATAGAATTGCACGGTTAATTAAGAAAAACCGGCTAAAACCCACACATGATACCTAAAACCTCCTAACAACCACGGCGGAGCACAATGCAGAGCATCGTAGCCAAGCTAAACACAAGGACGACTCAACGGCTCCAACATCACAACAAAGGTGTTATCGTTGCCAAGCTTGCCGTCCAAACAACACAGCAGCGCCGACTTTACCACCGGAACAACATTGTTGCCGATCTCATCACCAGAGCCAAAGCAACTCCGACAAACCACACCGAGCATCAGCCAAGCCTCCAAAGTGCCACATCATTCACACGTCCGGCGCTAGAACCTTATAGGAGAGATTGCCTCATGTCATCGTTGTCAAGCATCGCCGCACCCCATCAGCGAGCAGCTTCGACTTCACCAAGCAAAAACAACCAAAAAGAGTGAGACGCCTGACAAAACAAACGAAGCGGAACCAAGAAGATGAAAGCCTCACCCAACTTCAAGGCCTAAAAACTTCTAAAACGGTAAAGTTCACCAACGATCATCGACGTAAAAGGATGCTTCTCCGAAGCGACGCCCCCAAGATGGTCATGACGCAGAACGCCGCCACCACTCGTCCGAAAGTCGGAGCAAGGTTTTCACCTGGAGATTTACGGGAAATGGAAGAAATGCCACAACAATGCCTCCAAGGAGGAAAACGGCACCCACGGGCATCGTCGTTATCGAAACTGGCCAAAGGCACAGCAAGGCTTTTGCCGGCGACTTCGCATCCACCCATACAAGCACCTACACAACGACGACCACTGAAAAAACCACATCGTCTCAGAATCCATCAGGCCTCGACCAACAAACCACGAAAAGACGGCATAACAACATCCCTGGAACGCTGTCAAGCTGCCGCCACCTCCTAAAGCATGCTGAAGCCTCCATCCTCCCCAAGACTTCCACAACCAGAACAGAAATCCTGTCAAAGAAGGGAGAAAATCCAAGGAGAGAAAGATGTTCGGCCGGCAAAAGGAAGAAAGCCGCCACGGACACCCTGCCCCTTGCCTGTGCACACTGCCACCTCAAGCCGCCAGACCCACCTGAAACGCCGTCGCCTCGCCCACGCCGCTGCCATGCGCAACACGGGGGCGTCCCAGCCGTGCCGTCAGCCCGGCGTCCCATGCCAGTGCGCCTCCACGCTGCTCCTGCGGCCGCCGCCACCACGCCCCCGCTGCTGCTGCACGCCGCCCCGGCCAGATCCGTCGCGGAGGCGACAGATCCAGCTGAGGGACAGCCAGATCTGGCCACAGCGGTGTGCCACTGTGTCGTCACCCCCGTGGCCGTCAATAGCCGCCGCCTCACCGCGGAAACTGGTCGCCCGAGGCTACCACTCGCCGCCTCCAGCCACGACCAAGCCGCCACCGACCATTGCCTCACCGACGGATGCCGCCTCGTCATGGATCCGGCCGGAGGGCGCGGATCCAGGCGGTCTCCACCGCCGCCGCCCCGTCAGGTCCATAGACCGGTGTGCGCTCGGGGTGAGAGTGGCCTGGCCGCCGCCGCACAGCTTTTGCCGACGGCAGCTCTGGCAGAGGGAGGAGTGGAGGAACGGCCGTGGGGAGG
>CM002479.1:15686711-15754185 GCA_000325765.3 Leersia perrieri
GGGTTGGAGTGGCAAACTTTTTGTTCTTTTCAAATTTTTGAAGTCATGCTTATCGGTCAACGTCATCATCTCACTTACTCCACGTTGGAGTTGGTCATCATCACTATATAATCATCGCCAACTCATTATAGTTCAGTGCGGTAACTACCATAGTACATCGGCAATTAACTAATCTCATGGTTAATTACTCGGATGCATGTGAGTTACACTAATAAGCTAACAGTTTCAGACAAGGAAATACTTATGGTTATGTCCTTTAGTACCTTAATTCAGAGCATGCATCCATTCTACTCCAAATATGGATGAGCTGTATAGGGAGTTCTTTAAGAATGTACGGTAATATTTTATATAATGAGTTTTACTATCAATAAATTAATATTATTCAGTAGCATCGTAGCTGACAACAGAAGTACGTATTTAACCATTATTATTAAATTGGCCATTTTAATGCGTGTGTGTGCTTGTGTAAACATCATTATTAATCAAGGACGACGGACTATATATACACTTAGTTCAGTTAGACAGACCCAACATTCATCCCTCTGTGTCACAAAAAGAAACAAAAAATTTGTCCTTCAGATCGTACCACTGTTGTTAGCTCCATGGATCGTTCATTTTTCATCATCTGCTTCTTTATATATATATAGCACAAAAAGAGATTATGTAAGTAGGTGACATTATCACATTCCCATCTCGTCCATGAGCATAGGAAGCATCAGGAGTTGAGATGTGGAGTCGATCCTGTCCGCATGCACGGAGCATAGGAAGAATGTCATTGAACTTGTTGCGGTTGCATCCCGGCAAGTGCCACTGCTGCATGTTCGTCGATGCCTGCGTGCCATGACGACAAGAAAAAGGTGAGGCCAGATGAGCATTGGTTTCGTCAGGGATGGAGTCGGCGGGATACATGGCCCCGCCACGAGCTTCAGTTTCCTAGACAGAATACGATGGCCAATGAAAGTATAGTGAGACTCCTATTAATTACTGATAACAAGATGATAGAAGACAACAAGGTGTACCTGAATCTGGACGATGCAATAATCTGAGTCTACTGAATCTGTCTTAAACTGTAACGTGTCCATAACAAAACTGAAATCTTCATTTGCTTAGATGCATAATGGAGGGCATCACCATGAAGGGATTGGCGAGATGAATGACCTCCACGCGAGATTCAGCTTGGAATTGCAGAAAGCGATTGCAAAGGAAGTTAGTTGCAGTGAACTTCCCATTACTGATAACAAGATCGATCAATAAGACAACGAGGAGCTTATGAATGTTTGTCATTTGACCCATACATTTTTTGGTCTTCTCGGCTCCTTTCTTCTTCTCCCTTGTATTAATCAGTAAACGTAATGTAAACGAAATCAAATCATAGCTTTGTTGTGGTGTCAGTACTTGTCTTCGTCGGAGTTTCTTGTTTCTTCTCACATTTCGTTCAATTGGAAGCTCCGTATGCAATAATCAGTCCAATTATGTCGGAATCACGTAATCATCCTTAATTAAGGCTGCTATGTCCGTGAGATGCAATAGCTAGTTGCTATATTAGATCAGTATATGAGAGTTTTCGTGGTCCAACAAATGATACCTTAAGATACTGGTAACCACCAAAACATAATCTAACCGTTCATTTTAAGATGGTATGATGAATGAACAACTAGATTTTGTTTGTTGGTATCTTGAGATACCGGTACGTCTCTCATCAGTATATATCTGCAGACTTTATGCAAAAAAAAAAGAAAATGCATGTAGAGGAAACCGATTGCACTACTTTATATTTGTTTCATACAATTATGTTCTACATGTAAATACGTACATTAGTGTTGTTCAATTATACATCTACTGGGCTATCCTGTAACACGACACCATTGATGTTGCCACCATATTTTGTAGAGAAACAATGATCTCCAGAGTAAACAATTAGCAAAAAATCATTTAGTCTTTGTGTGTGTATCGAAGAAAGTAAATTCACTCCAGTTTTGTAGATGTTTTACACCGGTAATAATACTTATATGGTTACGCACGAACTCGAAAAGATCAATGAAGGCAGGGGACAAAAATTATTCTGGTTTAGGCCCCCTCGATGTGAGGAGTAATACCCTAATCCACCCTTCGGAGAATGTATCCCACCGGGTGTTGTGTGCTAAGTACTCTCAGCTCCCCTTATATAGAGGTGAGGAACCGAGTCATATTAGGTAACCTAGCCCTATACAGCTTAGGGTTTTTTTGATATGTTACAAGATTTTATCCAACTAGACGCCGTAAAATACAAGTCAATATACAAATCATATACGAGATCTTAGCCAAGTCCTTATCTATTTACATGAAAGATCTCCGAGTCATATACGACTCGGATTATGCCATATCTAAAGGTTCTCAATCTTATCTTCTATAGACATAGGAGACAAGGCATAATTAGACGGGGTTTAATGCTTTCTATATTATATGCTTCTAGAATACCTTCTCTCTTTAGGCCCATATCAATCCGAGTGGATAACCGGTACCCGTATCCTTCAGAAGTTTTCTTGTATAGATTTTTCATGTTCCAAGACAACTCCTAATGCCTCCTATGCCAACAATCTAACAACAATGAAGAGCGACAGAGCCGCTACACGGAGGGCAAGGAGGCTTCATCTGATCAAGTTCTGAGATAGCATGGCAGCGCTGAATGTCTCTTCTCATTGTCTTTGTTTTTTTTTTTCTTCTTTGTAACTAGTAAAACCTAGAATGGGAAAAGGCACCATCAAATTATACCTGCTCTGTGTGTTTGCATGAATTCTGTTCACGTGGGAGGGCCATATATATGCAGTAACTTCGATCTTCTGAATCTGCCCAAAACTGTGACGTGCATCAAAACATAAATCTTGATGTGACTTGATGCACATTATTCACCTACCGACCAAGCAAATACTTAATCTAAAGCAATGAGTATACAAGCCTGAAAACATGTGGAGTATTGAACTGGTATTGGTGTGAGTTCACTATACATTTTTTCTGACAAAATAAAGAAGAAGATATGAAACCGACTTGCATTCATATCGGTAGGGCGGCAAGACAGACAGACTAACAGCTAACATCATCTCGGAAGCCGCCTTCTACTTCGACGATCCGTAGCATAATTCAGTCCGTTATGTCTATTGGCACCTTAATTCAGAGCTATCCAGTCCACCCCAAGAGAAAGATGATACAAAATTAACAACAAAGTGAAAATAATGAAACAATTCATCATTGGACAGGATCAATATCAATTACTGATTGGCCGATTTCATTGATGAATTAATTTTATCATTCAACACCGTCCTCCAGGATCCACCGCGCCACTATCCCGGCATACGCATACTACATGCTCCACACACATTGTGCTCCGTGGCTACCCCTGCAATGCCATTGGGATGAGAATAATATAACGCCGAGTTCCAATTTCGTCCGAATTAGCGGTGCCAGCAAACATGACATGGCATTGCCATGGCGAGGAGAGGATGGTGTGATCTGTTTTCTGTGTGGCAATTACAGTGCACAGTACAACTAAATCCATCTGGTATTCTCCAAAAGAACCAGAAGAGTTTCTTCCGAATTTTCGTTCCGTTGGAACTGCCATATGCAGTAAAATTCATTCTCATGGATTTGTCAAAACTGTGTTGTGTCTAAACAAACATAAATCTCAATGTGGTCAAATGTGTTATCGAATTGCTAAACCAGCAGTGGAAATCTGTTTTTTTTATTATTCATGAGATCGACCCACCTTCATCAGAATCAACCAAAGACAAGAGTTGGTGTCAGCCATCTAGGAACATAACACGTCTCTGATCACAACTCGTTTGTATCTGGCGTAGAAGATGTGTTCTGGCCTAGTGCTCGACGATTTAGCATCCATTGATGACGGCGACGATATCTCACGGTGTGCCACTGCTGGCGCACCAGTGCCCAGAAGCACTCGCACAGGTCGTCGGCGCGCTGCGACTACATTCCAATTTGCAACCCGCCTGTACTCCGCAAGAGGAACTGGCTGCAGTGGTGACTGTTCTACTACATGATGAAATGAGAGAAACCTATGAAGAGAAATGAGATATCCTGATGCCTCCTAGGCCGACAAAACACCGACCTTGCATGCTGGTGTTGCTCTCATCTCTCTCTTAACATGTACGTACATTTTTCTTGCTCCATCGATAACATTTTTCTACGTTTGTCTCCATGAAAGACCGAGCTTTGACCTCTGCAGCATTTAGTTTGATGCGATTATTAAACTCTGCCCTTCAAATTCAATGCAAAACTCGTCACCTTATCAATGTTCAAAGGAAATAAAAAGGATCAGATCATGAAATGTTGATAGCTATGTCCTTTGGCTATGTTCAATTAAGAGTTTTTTTTTACGGTCCAGCAAATGGTACTTGTACCGGTACCACGAGATACCAAAATAAAATCTAACGGTTTGTTAACCATGCCAAATTGAAATAAGTAGTTGAATTGTGTTTTGGTAACTCGAGTTATCCGTACTTTAAAGTGCCATTTGTTGGACCATAAAAGTCTCAATTAAGAGCTGTTAAGTCTTAGTCAGTAACCTGTTTGAACTATTGAGTTTGAAAGATCGAGAGACAAAAGTAAATGATGCAGAGTTGTCGATTATTTTACCTAATTTAGTTCTTTTTAGACGCTAAAATTCTTGCGTGATTATACCAAATAACTTTTGTGGATGATATTCCACCGAAACGTGATTTTTACGATGTTATAATTCCAAAATTTTCAGTTTAGATCAGTTATGTATGGCTTAAACAATTCAGAAGGGAAAAGCAATCGTTTCAGTTTGGATGCAGTCAGCACAATTCGTCCAGCCAAAAAGTCTCTTTTGATCAGTGGAAAATCAATCGTTTCAGTTGAAAAAAAAAATTACTCCTACTACGAAAATGTAAAAGTGAGAAAATTCCCAGCGGCCTTGTTCCCAAACCCTACATCAACAGCTTCCTGCCAGTGTGCTCCAGCACCTCCTGCCTCGCCATAGAGAACCCGACACAAAGACGACAAATGCTCTCTAGAGTATGTAAAACCCTTTCTCTGGATCACCGGCGACCCCTCTACCCCAGGGCCTAGCTGGGTGTCATTATGCTGGAAGCAATGAAGGATTCCTTGGTCTATACTCTAGACAAGATTAATATGTGTAGTGTGCTAAGGTGATCATTTCCTTGCCGCTCGATTCATCGGGTCCCCATGCCGATGTGCTAATGCTGCCTCTGGACTCCGACTATGTTGTAAGCATCAAGGTGCAAGTGGGTCGGCCTAAATTCCGACTTTACCAAGGTGGATCAGAGGATCAAACTATGGATTTCGACAATGACTAAATATGGCTTGCGGACATTGTATTCTTCAATGGGAGGGTCCATTTGGTTCTTTGCCCAGCTAGCCTAGCTCGGCAAGGGCTAGTCCTCCAGGTTGCTGTACCGGAGTGTTTGGATTATTGTTTGCTTCCTGTGGCAAGGAGTACAGGCTGGCGTTTGGATCCCTCATGATTTTGGTTTTGAGCCCATGATTTTGCTTCATGTTTAATAATACAAATATAATACGTCAGAAGAAATTTTTAAATAAATGAAACTTACGTTCTAATTATTTATGATACAGTGAAAGAATATGATATAAAATAATATAGTGCCAAATTGATTTGTTGCAGTAGAGTGCTTCTTTCCGAATCTACTGTGTTCCTTCCTGATCCAGACCGAGTGGCTGGAGCTTATGGGATGGTGCAGAGGACGATTTCAATGAGGACTTCGACATTTTGGCTCTTAGCCATGTTTGTGACGAGCCCAGTTGTTTCTCCAAAGCAAGTCAAGATTCTTGCTAAAACTTTGTTCTCAAATGTTTGTTTTCAACTTGGTTCTTCCCTGCTGACATGTAACATTTTTTTCCTGTTATGTGATTGTTTGATTCTTGAATACCAGTATGGCGGATCAAGCCATGGAAACTTTAGAGTATTTTTTATGGTTGAAACATTAATTTCTGTGCAAATCATGCTATTTTTAGAACCCTTTCGATGGCTAAATCCCTTTTGTGCATTCTATGCCAAATTCGATGGTTCTCTTCGTGTATAGTTCGTCAGGAAGAAACGGTTAGGGTCTAGCAAATGACCTTCAGTTTTGTTTATTCTGTACTGGCCTTGTTAATATATTTTTTAGTCTGAAGAAATATTCTGTGAACATCCTGCCTATATTTACTAAAAGGAGCCCGTTTCTGTTCTTATCTCATTTTTATAAATGAAGTGGAGATCCTGCGGATGTTAGGACGGCTTAACAGCCCTGAAAGTGTAATTGAAAGGATCTGCTTCTATTGATAGGTTTACCAATGCCTGGACAAATGATTAAGTGCCAGGAAAAATTGAAAGGATCACTTGGGATGTTTCGATCAACTGCAAAGTGCCATATGGGATATATTGCTGGCGATCCCTCCCTGGCAGCAATGTGTCCTGTGTGTCAACCTCTCTTACACAATACTATTCCTAGATTTTGCGCGGTGAGTAGAGACAGAATGGAGAGGCAAGAACCTGCTTTTGGAGCATTGTTAGATGGTACAACTCCCATTGCCTCCAGTGCCTACAATATTTAGTAAACTGTATCCATCCTTTATCAATATCATTGCCCATTGGCTGATGGCGTTGATCAATTTGATCGTTCAACACCGTTGGATCCACTGCGCTACTATCCCTGCATGTGCATGTCACATGCTCCATACACATCCTGCTCTGTCTTTCCATCACAATGTCATGGCGATGAGAAGAAGATAATGCCGAGCTCAGTTTAATTTCCTAGAGACCGTGCTAGCACACATGACATGCCCACCACTAGTTTCAGAATCCATCATGAGGATGGTGTGATTTATATATCTTCTATGTAGTTAAGACTGAGATAATAACTATGGGAATTTCATACTTAATTAAGTAGTATAACTAAATCCCGCTGGTATTCTCCACAAGAACCAAAATAGTTTCTTCTGGATTTTAATTCAATATCCAAGTATGACACCCTCAATCGTCACGTGTCAAAACCTTCATCTGTTATACACAGGTATCGATCCCATTACAGACAAATGGTTGCTGATGTGAAAAATCATCGGCAATAGATGAAACCCCGTTATGGATGACGACATTTTATTATTTTTATGTTTGAATGCACTAATAAAATCCAAAAAATATTTTTAATTTAGTAGACATCCAGCCATGCTAGAGCACCATCTGCAACAAATTTCACATTCCTTTGAACCATATTCATATATGTATCGACTTCCACTTCCAAACATAACACCCTAACAATCTCATCTACAAAGCACTTGTGATTACTTTTTCCATTTTATTCAATTCTTTGGACTATTAATTTTCCAACCATGTAACGTATATTTGAAACTATATATGATCTTAAATTAGAAAGTTGTCAACTAAAAGGATGGAATTCTCGGTGAGATCTACAACTTTCATATATAGAACTTCATCGGTGATCATTCAAAAACTAATGTTTTGTTTCCAAAGTAGATCCAAATAACTATAATACATATTTAAAAACATAAATAAATATATTGTCAATTATAAAAAGTTGTAGATCCACTTAACATCTCCCAATTTGATGTAGAGTATATATTCATCCGAGGCCATTTGAAAATTTCAAAAATATTGTGTATTTAAAATAGATTTTATCAATGGGAAATTCAAATATGTACATGGAAACAATGTCAAATGAAAAACATTTACTAAATCTACAACTTTTCTATAGAACATGTCTCCTTTCGACGTAGTATGAAAAATTCAAAAATCCGTTTTTCAAAATATATCTTGTCCCTTGTAAGTTGTAATGCATATTTGACATATAACAATCTCAAATGAAGGTAATGTCAATTACAAAGTTGTTGATCTCGTCGAGACCTACAACTATCCTACTGGGCATGTCTCCATCTGAGATAATTTAAAAAATCAAAATTATTTTTTAAAAAAATGGGTATTTTCTCATCCGTAATGGGTTGTAACTGCCACCTGTTACAGATGAAAATCATGTGTGATGATCCATAATTAAGAACCGTTACAGATTAGGATGACAAGTTCGTTCTACTACACTTGTTACTGATGCGTTCCCGTTAGACTTGTTCTACTACACTTGTTACACTTGTTACGGGTTTTGGTCTCACCCCGTTAGAGTTCATTAGTAACTGGCCATAATTACGACCCGTTATAGATAATCTCACATACGTAACATGCCATTTCTAGTTGGCATATCTGAAATTTGTGTTATCCATGATGGACCATATTTTCCGGTGATAAGAAAGTCATTACCAATTGGGATGTTCTGTGGTAGTGATTAGAAGTGCCATTATGCCGTAAATTTTGTTTTTCAAGATTTGTCCAAATTTGTTTCATGTGTTTCATTTACCCCATCTGTTTTATTTTTTCTTACTAAGCCTTCGAGCTTCAAACTTTCAGTTATTTTATGTACAATGATAGTTAATAAAGGACAATGATATTTTCCATGATTATGATGTTTAATGTGGTCTTTTATAATAAAGACATGCCATTAGGCTTCATCAAACATGGAGCTCAGATACAAGAATCAGATATGAGAGCAAGTATACTCAATTGTTAGAATGCCACAACTGCTGAGGGAATTGGCTATTTGGTTCGATGAAGTTCATTTCCAATATGGGTCCGCATCAAAGATCGATCAACTGAAGTCTGTGCTCTGCTTTTTATTTAAAGTACAATGTAATTTGACAACTACTTTACGTTGCCATACAACTAATGCCAAGCAGATTAATTGTTCAAACCCACTACCATCCTTTGTGTTTTTAATGTTTCTCTGCCTTTTTACTACATTAATTTAAACAACCTGTTCATTGCTACACATCCGGACACGTGAGGTATCAACTAGATGTGATATTTTTTAGCCCCATGTGATCTTTTTTTGTTTGCTTGCTTCCACTGTGGTATATATAGCATCTGATTATCTCACTGAATTAATTCAAGAGACTTTGTAGGCAGCACTTCAGTTAGACATGCACCAACTAGAAGGAGAAATTAACAAGCGTCGTCAAAATTCAGAATTTCAATGTGGATGCATGCACAAAGTGCAGACTGCTGCTTAATGAATTTTTCAGCTTATGAATTGAAAGTCCACGCCTTGGAGACAAATCAGCAAGTAGATTGAGATCCCATTGTGGGTAATCATAATAAGTACTTCGGAGAGAGGCAGCCTTTTGTCTCAGGTGGTTGCATAATTAGGAAACCCTCTTTGTGGGTGAAGCTAGTGCTCACATTGACATATTTTGAATTGGAACTACTCTAGCTATTTCAATCGAGTAAGATTTCTGTAACTTCACTTGATGGGAGTATTTATACTAAATAAAATGTTAAGTTCAACGGTGGCACAAACCAGATTATGTTTTACACTGAGAAATTCATTCTGGATAATTTGGGTATACTTACCTTGTATGGTCAGCACTCAGCTGCATACATATTTTTAAGATGAGCCTGCCTGCTGCTATATGATTTTCGTTCTTACAGAATTTGTCCAAACTAGTATATGTATCCATCCCTGAACCCTGTATTGATCTGGGATGGATGAAAGTTCACTGTACATCTAATCGCCATTGAGAGAAGATAGATCATTTTTAAATGATGATTGGCACCTTAATTCACACCACAGTAGGGAATTCACAGTAACCAACGCTAGTTCAGAAAACACTAATATTCCTTGCAACTGAAGCACCAACAAATAGCAATAGAACATGATATTGTCTTCATGTTATCTAAGCTTAGCATATGCATCTGTGCTCTTTAACAGTGATGGTCAATGTGATACTGTCTTCGTGAAATAAGAAATCCCGATGCCTCCTAGGCCAACAAGACCTTGCATGCATGCATGCATGGCTAGAAGAGCCCTACTCTGCCTCCATGAAGAATAAATCTCTACATCGATCTCCACGACTCCACCTCTCGGCTTATTATACAATATATATTCTTGCTTCTTCCAAACTATTTTTATAGAAATTATATATACAGCATTTAACCCATGCATGCAATTGTTTAGTTCACTCTCACTGCAGTTAAGTGCGTCACCAAGAACAACCAAATGCATTGGCCAATCATTTGATGGGGGACAATCATGCTTAACTGCAAGGATCTATGCACTCTATCTGAGTTCAACACAGTTAAATGGTCAGACAATGAAATGCTGATGGTTTATGTGTTTGGTACATTGATTCAGATCCATCCACTGCATTCTATATCAGACCGTGCGATTGAAATGTGAGATGAAATTTACTAACTGGCAAGTGACAACACTGAAAACAGTTTATCATAAGATCAACGAGAGTGTATTGTACAATCTCATTTCCTGCTAGTTCTCATGACCTATATATAATCTGAGCGACTCGGGCGGCGACCCCCGTCTGCCTCCTCCACGTACCCCACCTCTTTACCTCTTTTCCCCGCACCATCGTCGGAGCCAGCTGCTGGTCCCTTGGGGTGGCAAGGATAGTGGCAGCAGGCCTCGAGCCTCGTTTCTTTCCAGCGGCGACGTCGTATTAGAGTTAGGTCTGAGTGAGTCTTCGGCAGTGCCAGTGCCGGCAATGGCGGGCGTTCTACTTGAATGGCTGGTTGCGACAACCCCCACCTGTGGCGTTAAGGAGCTTGGGCTTCAACTTCTCTCGGTGTGGCGGCATCTGCTCGACGGCATCGACAACGATGGACAAGCTCCTGCATGCATCTGAATTTGCCATTCACTGACGTCTACGGGAGGTGGGCGTTGGCGTCGTTCACCCAACCGACGATGCTCAATTCAGTCACCTTGGAAGGCTGGCAATCTCGTGGTGTCTCTGGCACTGGTCTGGCCAGATTCGGGCCCCTGGAACTGGCCGCACGGGCGGCCATGCGTGTTGGTGGGGTGGTGGCTGTGCACGTAGACTAGCGGCCTTGCGGTCGGCTGTTGGCCGGAGTTGACAGAGAGGCTACTGGGAAGGACGGATTGGTGTCCGGCGGGGATTGTACCATGGACTAGCTGCCACGAGGATGGATCCTTTGTGGTCAACCTAGATCTGGCTCTAGCAGCTAATTTGGTAAGGGGGCGACGACAATAACAGTGTTTTTGATGGTGCTGGGGTGGCGTGGATGGAAACATCTGGTATGGTGGGGTCTAGTACCTCCCGCAAAGACATGTTTGGCGCGCTGCAGTTGAAGAAAAATGTGACAAAGGTTCTCAGTGTTGGTAACCTAGGGGTATTATCGGTCAATTGACAAGCCATAGTGACAAGTTCTTCCAACGACAACCAAACAAGAAAGATAGTGGTAGCGCAACTTAATGGCTTCTCGGTGTACTAAAGGCATTCGGATTGTGACGGTGGCGCTAAGGTAACGGTGGTAGTAGTTATTGATGGCTGGTGCTAACACTTCTCCTTTTTTTTTGTGCTTTGGTACTGTTCCACTTCATGTAAGGATTGGTGTCTACTCCATGGATATAAAGACCGGATTAATAAATCCATTATGTTAAAAAACGACCTATGGGTTGGACATGAGACAACTAGAAAGCAGAAATTAACCAGCTACAGTGTTGAATATAATTCATCATTTTAACCTTCAATCAAGGCGCAAACTGAAAGCTTAATCAACTGTTCAGCTCATCAGTGGAATCTCCATGTCTTTGTAGCCAGCTAATGAATCAGCACAACGCCGAGTCCGAACTCGGTGGTAACTGAGCAGTTGGAAAATTCTGAAGCCAAGTTTACATCTTTGCCTTGATTTTAGTTTACATCTTTGTCTTCGTTCCCTCGTCACATGGGAGCATACAACGCACGGTGAATGCAATTGTGTCCATTAAGCTGAATAAGTGAATAACTGATCGAAGCTTATAAAATTGTTTAGTTATGTACGGCCCAAACAGTCTAAATGAACAGGGCCTACATAATTCGTCCAGCCCAGCCATGTCGATCAGTAAACAAAATTGTTCCTCTTAAAAAATACAAAAAAAAGCAAAAGGTGAGAAAATTCCCTAGCCATTGACCTTACGTACAGACTGCATGGGAGGGAGAAGGTACCACCATGTCGTGCCGATGTTGTCATCCACTTCAGGTTCGCTGCGTCTCAATTTGTTCGGATCATATCTCTAACACAATAGATTGCGAAGGAAAACACTCGAAGATGTAGGAAGAATCTTCGTGGCCTCGTGCTCCTTGGATTGCCTTCCAGCCTGCAGCCACCAACCGGCTCTGACTACGCACGGTGTACTGCTCTTCGTGCACCATCGCTTGGCAGCAGGCCATAACCCGGTAGCCATTGTAATTCATACTCCGTATCTTCACCGTCACCGGTTCTCCCGTTCGCAGCTCAACCGTACCGTGCGACTGCCACCGGTGGTGATAGGTCGAGATCCACTGCTTCCCTTGTTCGGCAGCGACGGCATATGCTTGGAGTAATGAGATATCCTAATTCCTCCTACTCTTAGTCTGACATTAACTGGGCATAGCATAGTGGATATGTTCGTCTCTATCTCACTTGGCCTGTAAAATTTCTTGCTCCAAGCGATCATTCTGTCGAGTATGCTTCCAGCCTTCCAATGTATATATGAAATGAAATATCTGACTTCGATTTATGCAGATGCAATTACGGAACTCTGCGCAGCATTCAATTCAACACATACCACATTACTTTGATGTTTCACGGAGATAAATGTTTAGATGAGAAAATATCGATGGCTATGTCCTTTGTTGCCTTAGTTCAGTGTTGTGAACTGTTGTCTCTTTTAAGGTGCTCCATGTTACCTCCCTAGAGGTAAGAACAAACAAACCATCCTGACCCTTGATTTATTTTATTTTTTTATTTATTTTCAGATCCTAATTAATAAAACATAACATCTAAGGAAAGTTTAATGTCCATAATCGTGCTTTCTAAATTTGAACCATGCATGCAACGAATATATTAGATGGTCATATAATACATTCTTGTGTAACGATAAAAGTTCAGTGCTTTTATGTGTGGTTAATTTTGTCCCATCTTTCAATAGCTTGATACAGAATAGAATTTGAGAGCTCTAAAATCTAAATTAATTAAGTTACAAAAGGACATAGCTATGAGCATTTCCTCACGTGAACATTTATCTCCGCTCGACATCAAAGTAGGTGGCAAATGCTGCAGAAACATTTAAGGGCTGAGTTCTATAATTTCATTAAACTAAATGCTACGTAGACATTGTACAAGCTTATATATACATACAGTATGGAAGCAAATTAACAAACAAAAAATGATCAGATGGAGCAAGAAATTGTACAGCCTGAGAGAGAAATGAACATCTCCAGCTATGCATGCTTGTTGTCAGCCCGGGAGGCATCGGGACATCTCATTTATTGAATTGCCAGCACTCATGAAGTCCACTACGAGCTTAGGCTATGATCGATGACTTGTTCATGCCTCTTCCCTATTGGTTAGAGACGTAGCGGTCGACGCAGGAGGAAAACCACATCGTCATCGGCAGTAGCTGACTCCGGCATGGTACAGTGCTCTTTTTCCTGATCTCGCCGGCACAGACATCACCCCCTAACAGAGGCGCTGGAGTAGGATGCCGTATTGCCAAGCGTCGTTCATGCTGCTCGGTGGCTTGGGAATTTTATTACTTTTTCTGTTTTTGTTAACAATTTGTGTACTTAACTTTTTCAGAGCGCGCAGCACTTTTGTTTACTGACATGGCTGGGATGAATGTCAGGAATATCACTCAACGCTATCCCGTAGACACAAATTACACGAGAAAATTCCGGAGCTACACTGGAATACAACAGAGATAAAACTCTATTCTCTTGTACTACTAAGCTCTATAAAGATGAAACACAGAACACCGGAGACACAAGTGTCGTTTATTCCTATTCAACTTAAACGAAACTGAATACATAAACGTGTACTTATAGCACACAAGCAGATGATTAGTCTGCCCTGAACTCCACTCACATGACTCGATCACCGAATGTGATCCTACATGCTCGGAAGACTAAGCAACGAGTGACTCCACACCACTAATTACACATGCACTAGACCTATTCTTAAGCTATGCAGATAAGCACGTACACAACTAATTGTTATGCACCTCCGCCGGAATTGGCTTAATGACTCCCCTAATACCAGCTACATGCAAACTACCAAACCATTTTTTGTGTGCACACGGCCTAACAATTCCCTTGTACACGATTATTCATGAACCACACATGCATGCAACAAGATTAAACACTAACAATGAAAGAGTTATGTGGGCCGCGGCCTTCAGTCTTCAGGCCGGGAGCCGCCTGGCAATTTTTTCTTTTTCTTTTCTTTTTTGCTATAGTTCCTGTTGTGTGTTCCGTCTTTGTTAGGTTTTTTAGAGGATCAGTTTAGTTAGCTGAGACCGTTCTGTTTCCTTAAAAAAAATAAAAATGAGACATTTGGTGTGTGACAAATTGTGTAGACTGCATCCATTTGATTGTTTGAGCCATACATAACTGAACTATAGGTGGAAGAATCATAAGTATGGAGTTGCCACTTAAGATTAAGATATTAATATGGTATCCTTTTATACGAATAGTTTTAACAAAGGATAATTTAGCTAAAAGGAATCAGAACGGTGACAAAATTTTTTGCTTTTGTTTGCATGAATAAACTATTCAACATTTAATTTTTGATAGCCATTTTGATATAAATTTCTATGGGGAATTATTCATGTATCATTAGGGTTGAATACACCAATGAGTTTTTGTTATATAGGGGGAGGCTGGTTGAATGGATTTGATTCAAAAACTAAATGGGTTATTCTAGTTAGAGCATCTATGCTTTGTTGGGCTCTATGGTTATATAGAAAATATCGATAAAACTACATCTAAATCATATATATAGCCCATACAGGTACTATTTAGGGCAATATATTGGTTTCGGTTCTGGGTGCAACTACAAAGGTTTGATGGGGACAAGAAATATATTAATGTTGTGTGCCCGAGTCTTGAATTAATGGTTATGCAGATTTTCGCAAACCTCAACTGTAGATTTAGCAATAGGATTTCTTTTTGATTAAGTTTTCTCTAGTGGGTTTGTATTTATTTCCAGTTCCTTTGATCATGTTTAAGTCGTGTCTCGATGGTTAGGTCATATTCTGAGTGTTGTAAATCAGGTGTAAAACTTTAGTTACTGTAATAATTGGCTATACCTTCTTTTGATGTCAAAGCCAGATTCTCCATTATTTTAAAAACATTATTTAATTTTATGTCATATTTCAAATATTAATGTGGAGCATATTCACCCCTATCCCCGAGGGTGTCAAGAATAGGTTAAAAGCCCAAGAAAAATACTCATTCTAGTGCCAAAATACCCTTGCTAGACGTGTACCCAAGGGAAAAATGAGATTTTCACCTACGCCAGCCTTTATATACGTAAAAGGTGAATCCTATGTGGGACATACGCACACTCTAAAATTTAATATACACAAATTATTTCCTTGCATAGAACCGTTCCAACGAAGGGTCATCAGACCCACTATTGTCTTTATGCGACAATAGTTGGCGCCGTGTCTGGAGAAGAGGCAATTAAAAAAGAGAGGGGAAGGGTTCGGCATGCCTTCGGCCAAGCCGAAGAGATTGGCTAAGCAAAGACCCAAGCACAGGCAGGATAGCCTTCGGTCTTCATGCATGCACGAGCTAGCAAGCATGACTGCGCCCTGTCTTCATGCGAGCGCCTTCCGGACCACGCCGTTCGGCTACCGCTCTAGCTAGCTGATTATAAGTGATACAAATGCACAATTAATAACAGACATACTCTATATCTTTTAGGCCAAGTATAAACCGGTAACCAACAATTACCATCATGCTGCTACGTAGCCCAAAAGCACGCTCATTTTATTTATTACTGTCTCCGTTTCATAATTTAAGTTTTTTTGACTTTTTTCTTGTAATGTTTAATTATTTGTCTCATTTAAGAATTTAGTGTAAATATAAAAAATGATAAGTTGTGTTTAAAGAACTTTTGATAATAAAGTAAATCTGTTTCCATTGTTTTTTTAATAAGATGAATGGACAAACGTTACAAGGAAAAAAATCAAAACTCTTAAATTATAAAACAAAGCAAATAACTCTTACTATCTCCGGCAAAAAATGTAAGCATTTTTTATTGGATGTGACTAATCCTAATGAATCTAGATAAAACCTCTATGTCAAAATTTATTATACTAGGATTAGTTATATCTTATCATACATCTTGCGTCAAGTTCATCACCCGGCATCATTAATCGTTCTTGACCTCGACTCATCGCTGATGGTAGTCTCAATCCCATCATTGAACGAAAGTTAATAACCCCAAGACTTTCGACACTAGACCAATCTTATTACATACCTTCTGATCGTCTTTTGATCGTACCAGACATTGGTTTCCCGCTGGACGTCGTCATTAACCAAGTTTAACCTCAACTTACCTACACAAAAAATTAATTATGGGCATAGATACCATAACCTGACTCACATCGGTTACATGCACTCACACCAATATCCTTAAATATTATGAAACAATTTCATTTAAATAATCTTTCGCGAAACTAATTGTTCATCACAAAATATTAATTAGGACAATGAGGTGGCTGGTTTTTGTCGATGACGTTCAGTTTTATCTCCAATTTCTCAAAATCTTAAATCACTGTGAGCGTCGCCCCAAAACTCTGCCGGCGTTGCGTTAACTGCTCAAAATCTAAGAGCAACAGACGAATTGATCAGTCGATCAACGAGATCAGACTGCCGTATTGGCCAGGCTTCTCCTCCAATCCGATATATTGTTCAAGCATACCAATCTTACAAGCAAGGTAAGACTAAGTACACTCGACAATGAACACCTCTAGGATCGGCCGTGCGTGGTGTGCTCCAGGTTGCTAACACATCCGTTCTCCGTGACGGCACTTTGGTTCACAAGAAAGCTCGTACTACGCGAGGAACACAGGAGCCAGCAGTGACAAGTCGGCGGCGTGCCCCATCCAGCGGTGACGGTCAAAGATACATAAGCTTAGTCCTCATTCCCCATAGGTTAACACCCACTATGCATTGCTCAAATTATTCATCTCCATGTGTCAGGCCGAGAGAAATTAGATGTCCTGATGCCTCCTAGGCCTACATGGCAGAGGTTAATTTTCTCTCTATCTCTCAGCATGTTACATTTTCTTGCTCCATTAGATCTTTTCTGTCTATCTGTTTTGCTTCCATTGTACTATATATTTACAAGACCAAACCTTGATCTATGAAGCATTTAGTTTGATGCAATTATTGAACTCTGTCCTTGATGGTATACAGTGAATATTGATGATGGCTACGTCTTTTGGTACCTAAATTCGAACTTATCAACTAGAAATTTGATTGAGCTACTGTAAGATGAGACAAATTTAACCACCTGAAAAACATTGAGGACTTGTTCGGGACACAAGATAGGAAAAAAGATAGGAATAAAAAACATAAATTGTATATGATTACATGTGCAAAACACATGGCATACAGTGTTCGGAATACATGAATGTAACAATAGAAATTTCATGATTAATAATAATCTCATAGGTTATAGTCTAATAAAGCAATATAATATTAGTTTATATCTACTTACTCCAATGCGATTACCACCCAGCCTACAGTAGCCTTCATTCTCATTGATAACAATATTCCTAAGGAGTTTTTATGCACCATTCCTATGAATCGAACATATAAGCAGTGCGAAATCCTATGGAACATGCTAATCCTACAAAGTCCTAAGTCCTGTGAAATCCCTGTGTTCCGAACAAGCCCTGAACAATTCATTAATAGACAAGGGAACCATACATATGACCACCTGATCCTTTCAATTATTCCAGTTCAATAGTCATGTAGTTGTAGTTCAATTTTTTCTCTATCTTTAATATAGTTGCAGTTCATTTAGACATGCACGAACCAAAAAGCATATATGTACACCGGTCGTCAAATTCACCATTTCAATGTGCATGCACCCACAAAGTGCGCGCAGACTGCCCCTTGATAAACTGTTCTGCTTATACTGAAATTCCAAGCCTTTAGAGACACATTATGAAGCAGATTGACGTCCCATTGCGGGTATGATAATTAGTTAGCGACTCAGTTTTCTGCTGGTTGCAGATTAGAAAAGCACTTTGTTGTTGTAGCACTCACATTCTCATATCTTGAATTAGCACTTCTCTATTGCAACCGAGCAAGTGTTATTTACATTCCTTGATGAATATATTTACTGTAAAGCGTAAAATCAAATCATAAATTCAATGGAGGCGTAAACCAGATTGTGTTTTTCTTTGAAAATTTGCATGCATAAATTTGGGATACTTCTGGGTTCGTGCATGTATGATTGATTGGTCGACAGTCGGCATGCTGCTTGTTAATATCAGCATGCCAGTTGATTCTTGGTTTTCTTCTACTTTCTCTTGGCACACCGTCGCACAGGGTCAGGTTATAATAACCCTGCCTCCGGTGGTTCACACTCCGCGACTTCCCCAATGGCCAGGTTGACTTCATCGTTAACGGTGTTCCTATCCATGATTTGCCTGTACCGCGCAAGGGCCTCTGACGGTGGCATTGTCTATTCCACTCCATCCATTGTTGCCTGGCTCACTACTAGAATAGGGAATATTAGCGACCGATAAATAACGACAACCATGGTTTCTTGGTTGTTACTTGTATTTTCAGCTGATTTATGTTAAAAGATGGTATATTTGTCTAAAGCAACGACCACGCCTTTTTGTGGTCGCTAAACTGACGTGAGATGCAGTCGTTATTGACGATTTTCTTAATTTTCATATAATCTACGTTAATTAATTCACCGCATCTTATCTTCAGCCCTAATAGCGGCGCAATGGCCTCCTCGATTGATTCATGCCGTCGCCGTCATGTGCCTCCTACGCCAGCCTTCGCCGTCCTCCGCTCTAGCCGGCCGCCACTGCTCCTTGCTCCAGCTGCCTCTTACACCCTCAGATCCGGATGCCCACGTGCTCCGGCCACCACTGCGGTTGCTCCCCAATGTGCTCCGGCAGGCCGTAGTTGCAGCCGTCGCACGCACTCTGCACTGGACTCTGGTCGCCGTCGCGCACAACTCTCCTGCTGTCTCACAGGGTACTCCAGATACAGGATCGAAGTGAAGGTACAACCAAAACAAATCTCATCTAATCCCTCAACTCGTAGTGCCCTGTACTAGGCTCACTTGATATATACGTGGCTACAACACAGGCTCAAAGGAACGAGAAGTCCTGATGTCTCCTAGGCCGACAATGATCATGCATGGCTTAGCGGAGGTGTTCATTTCTATCTCTCAGGCTGTACAATTTCCGGCTCTATGTAATCATTCTTTGGTGTTTTCTTCCAGCCTTCTTGCATTGTATATATATGAAACGAAAGACCCATCTTAATTTGATCTGTGTACCATTTAGTTGTTACGATTACTTGACTCTGCACTTAAGGTTCAATGCAACACATATCACCTTACTTTGATGTTTAACGGAGATAAATGTTTAGATCAGTAAATACTGATGGCTATGTCCTTTGTTAGATTAGGGGTGTGAATCTATATAGCTATTTCCGTGGCATTTAGGAGTGTGCATTGTGCATCCCATCTTGCTCAAAAAAAAAAGAGTGTGCATCCCATCATCGGAGGTGCAGAAATCAGAAGTTTGTCAGTGCAGTTGTAACTTGTATCTGAGTTTGATAAAACTTTCATCACGGGTCCTTTTACAGTACCCCTACTATGCGTGTAGTAGTAGTAAATCTAACAATTGATTGTGATGGGTATTTTAGACTTTTCTTCTAACAAGGTGGAAGGGCATTTCACTGATTTCATGTACTCCTAGCCTCCCATGCGAAGTTCGTCTTGCGAGACGGCCTCCATCCCTTCTGCCAGTATAGCTTGGTACCCGTGATGTCCGTCGTCGCTCGACGACGGGCACAGCGCCGCTGTCCGGCCCGTCCCTCCACCCCTGCGCACCCAACGACCAGCAACCCTCCATTCACGATGTTCTTTTTATTGGATCTTTAATTGTTAATATTAGGGAATTTTATCACAACAAAGCTACCGCTTACTAGTTAAGCCGACTTTGACGGAATCGCCACAGACATGCTAATAATTGAACCATCCCATCTCAAAAGTGGAGGACTACTTAATGACATTGATGAACACAGATACTTGGGCAGGCAGAGTAAAAATTCAGACTATACTCCACGAACACCAGTTAATTCTCGGGCAGGATGAAGTGGACACCCATGCGCTGGAATTAGGAGTCCGGTGCCGGCGCGCCGCCGCCACGGCAGCCTCCGTCCAGCCAGCGGAGGAGATGCCACTAGAGATCCCTTTCTGAGCGATGTTGACTGGTAGTCCGGTGTGCCGGCTTCTGGTCTCCAAATCTGGGTGGTGGCTCAACGGAGTACCAGGTCACATCCCCATGGTCGCTCCCAAAAACAGTCATGCTGCATGCGGGACTCACTATTAAGGCCTTAGTTCATGAAATGTTTTAAGAAAAACATCGCATCAACACTTAAGCAGATGTCGGGAGAAATTTTTCGACACGAATGGAAAAACTAATTTCACAGCTAGCCTGAAAACTGCGAGACGAATCTTTTAAGCCTAATTAATCTGTCATTAACAGATGTGTTACTGTAGCATTTATGAGTAATTATGGCATAATTAGGCTCAAAAGATTCGTCTCGTCGTTTACAACTCAACTATGCTATTAGTTTTATTTTTATCTATATTTAATGCTTCATGCATAAGTCTAAAGATTTAATGTAATGTTTTTGGGAAAAATATTTTGGGAACTAAATGGGCCTAAAGCACACGTACACCAAGTACTTTTTTTTAGAGAGAGAGGGGACAACAGTCCCCCTATTTCCATTAACAGAAACAGAGATTAACAACATCCTTCAGCAGTTTGAGAACAAAAGAAAACAACAGAAAAAAGGACACACAGACACAAAGCTTGCTAATCGCTGTAAGTGATGCCAGCACTTCAACGATCGCTCACGCCAAGTACCTGTTAACAACAATGCCATCTATCCTTTTCCAAAATTATCCTTCTACTGCAATACTACGTCAAACTACCAGGTGTAGTAGAAATTGATACCATCCATTGAATCTAATACTGTAGATGACGGTTCAAGTTCACTGGAGGGTACTGCAAAAAAAATCCTTCATTACCTAACTGCTGGTAGCGGCCATATGGCCAAAATGGCCGTATTGTGTTTTTCTTACAATCCAATGATCTAGTGGAGCCATTGCGTAAACAAAAAATGGCTTGAGCCTTGTTAGTTTGGCTTTTGCTAGTTTAGAAAAACCGTTGTTGAACACCTTTGGACGTAGCCATTAGGTGTGAAAACGGAGCGGATACGGACAGATATTGCTCGTACCGTATTTGTTTATATATTTTTAGCCGGATATAGAAACGAATACGAATAACTCGAATACGGAAACAAATACGAATTATATTGAATATGAATAAGGATAAAATAAGATCGGACATGGATATGAAAACAAATATTTCTTGGAAGATCTAAACCACTCAAATTACTCGTAAGATAAATAATTTCCAAATATAATTAGCTATTTGATATAAATACTTCAATCATGAAATACATAATATTGATAAAATTCAACATATATGACATAACCGATGTAAATACATGCTAAGTTGGTGAAGTGATATCAACATGTATCTAATTTTAATAGATATTTACAAGTTAAAAATAATATTATCAAAATGCACTAGTGATTTAAGCTAAAATACTATTTTAAGAAGTGAGAAAGTTTGCTAGAGTAAAGGAGAAAGAGATATGTTATGTGTTCTGCGGATATCCGTATAGCAACAGTGTCCGGATATCCGTATCCGAATCCGTCGGAAACAGCGTTACCATATTCGTATCCGTATCTGATAAAAACTATCCGTATTCGTATCCGTATCCAGATTATCCGAAAAATATCTGATCTGAATTGCATCTGTATTTGTTTTTCTCCGCATCGGACGAAAACTATCCGCTCCGTTTTCAGCCGTAGGAGCCATCACTGGCGTAGATATACATGCCTATATGGTGAGGATGGGCCGGCAAATGTTGGTGGCATCGGTGGCGTCGCCGGGAGGAAACCGTGGTTTGCTATATATTTATTTTATGAAATTATTAGTTTTGGCAAATAAATACATGCATTATGATCAATTACACATTTATGGGCCACCATTAACAGTAAGTGATATTACTGTCACGATACATGGAGAAACTATGATCTTTGGACTAAAGGATTAGCATAGTAATTAAGCATCAATTATTTTTCTAAAGAGTATTAGCTAACGTATCAATTAGCCTATCCGTGGTTTTTTTACAGTAATAGGCTTACGCCCTGCTTCTATATAAACATAGTTAATGTTCATACACAGTACCAAAATTACCAGGTTACCAGTTTGCCAGGCGTCCGACGGTCTAACAACTACCCTCATTTTATAAAACAGGGACAGAGTTTTTTTTTTTTTTTTGAAAGAGGCTAACGCCCTGCTTTTACTGAAAGCAAAAATCCTTCTTACAGCACTGGGAGCTGGGGTTACCAGCAAGCCAAGTTAAGTTCAGGATTTCCATCCAGGGAAATCATCATTGGTACATCTCGGCTGTTTAGAACTGACCGAGCAAAAAGACTACCCAACTCCTACTCTACGGTCTTCCACGGTCTTCAGAATCTCCAGAATTTTCATCGCCACTTCCTCCAGCCCATTCCTCGCTTCCGGTTTCGCTAGTGGTTTCCAGGACGGGATAGAGTTTCATCCCTGAGATTTTCTGATCTGACTGCCCAGATAAACACAGATCAATACGTGATAGGGGCAGCCAAAAGACAGAAGTATTACACTACCTTTAGTTTTAGTTCGCCATCAACTAGTTAACTCCCGCTCTACTCGTTTCGAACTGTTGCATGTATCTTCTTTATCAGTTCCTCTTCAGGTCTTCATTCAGCATATGTTTCCAGAAAAAGGGATCCATTTATGGCAAGTGGTACCGGGTGCAAACTGTTCGTCCGCATGTCCCTATCGAGGATGCCGTCGTTTTTCTCATCGTTTAGTAAAACAATACTACCTTCGTTTCATAATATAAGACGCGTATACTTTTTAAGATTCAACTCTTCACGTATTTGACTAATAATTAGTCTATTATTATTTAAAATTTATTTGATAAGAATATCATTAAAATGTCATTTAAATCTACTTCATATCCCTATAATTTTGTAATAAAAAATATTATAATATATAAGATATTAAATATTGAAATTAGTTTTGAAAACTGTACCAAGTTTAACCGCGCCTTATATTATAGAACGGAGGGAGTACCAAGTTACTAACGCCTAATGCCTCCCATACCAAGTTACTAACGAGTCAACAATCAATGGAGATCGATCATCCGAACCGCTGCATGGTGGACAATGAGACTTCTTCTGATCGATTTATGACAGCATGAGAATGCTGAATGTCTCTCTTCTCCCTGTCTCTGTTCTCTTCTTCGTTGTAACCAGTTAAATTAAAAAAAGGAAAAAAACAATGTCAAATCATATATATATATATATATATATATAATATATTGAAAGGGGGCAAAAAGCTTTGCTATTGATAGAGGAGGAAGGTCCATATATATGCATGCAGTAATTTTCCCTTTCTAGTTTTGTTAACACAAATGATGTGTCCAAAGCAAAACTGAATCTCGATGTGCTTAGACGATGTCGTAGGACATGGTACGTTGAAACATTATTTAACTACTAACCAAGCCGAAATGGATAGCCACCACTTTTTGAGCTAAAAATCTGTCAAATTTTAAATAGGTAGTTCCAACTTGATCTTAATGGATCTATTTATTTGCCAAAAATAGTATTTAAACTGATATAGGTGCAAGTACATACATGCACATTTTTTCAGACGATAAAAAATAAAAAAGGGACAGATGAAACAGACATGCATTCACTGATTCACAAGGTAGACTATAACAATGGATTCAGAACTTAATAACTACTCGGATGGTTATGAGTTCAACTTATTTAAAGGTTCAGATAATGCAACATTAATTCAGAGCCATCCATTCCATGTCCGTCCGAACTACGAAAGATTAGACAAAACTAAGCACCTATAACTTTGTACGATTTTTTATGAGAATACGCAGAAATTGCATATTTTTTGTATTAAGATTAGGGTGTTTTAAAAGCACTGTTACAGATAAAAAAGAGAAACAGGAAAGGGTACACATTGGCTGATCTTTTGCGTCATCTATAGTGCGATCTGGGCCCCAAGCGCCAGCTAAGACAACAGCCTAGCGTCACACCCAGAGAGCAGCTTCATACGACCAACGGCCAAAGACGAGCGACGTTGTTGAAAACAGAGTTTGTTCAGTTCCTTCCATATGCTCCAGGTGACTAGGGCAATAATATTGGTGTCGAAACCACAAATGTAATCCATGTTTTCCTCCGCCTGGTCACACAGTACACAGCGAGCTGGGTTAGGAGGCCTCGCTTGCCCAGCCGATCAGTAGTCTAGCAGCGTCGGCGAATGGCCAGCCAGGTGAAATAGCCGTAGGCGGCAGGCACGTGGCGCCTTGCTCTACTAAGTTGGATTATGCAAAAAAAAACTAGTGGCGTTGCAACGTTGGACACAATCCTTACTCAACAATGGGGAGCATCCATGCAGAACAGTACACTGTTGCGTGCACTGGCGTAACAGTATCCCCATCGACGAGTCATCACCCATCAACCTCCTGAAATGATAGATCCCAATGCCTCCTAGGCCAAATAGGCAACAGCCATAACCATATACAAGTTTTCTCCTGGAGTGCCTACCCTGTCTGCCTCCTTGAAGCATCTGCTCATCTCTATCTCCCATACTATAAGATATTTTGCACCTCATCTGATCTTTAATATATATACAACATTTGATCTGATAGAATTATTCATCCCTCTTATTACTTACATTTAATGGTAGTTCACCTACCACCATATGCACATATGCAAGTTCAACTCAAATGTTCAGACAAGAAAATGTTACTGTCGTTTCTTTTATAACTAAAGAGAGTTTTTATGGTTTAATAAATAGTAACTCGAGGGATCAAAACAAAAGTTAGCCTTTCATTCATCATACCACCTTAAAATGAACGGTTACATTGTGTTTTGGTATCTCGAGTTACCGTTACCTTCAGGTATCATTTATTAGACCATATAAACTCTCTGTTAAAGGTCTCCGTTTTGTTGGCCTAATAAAAAATACTACCTCCATTTTATATTATAAGGCATTTTGGCACTTAAATAGATTCATGTATGTGTTTGATATATGTGTCTATGTTTATATGTTTGTTAGGGAACCTAGACAAAAAATGAAGAGGCTAAAACGCCTTATAATGTGTAACAGAGGGAGCAGTAATTAAACATAAGTCAAACATATCTACAACACTACTAGAAAAAAATATCTTCATCCAACTAACCACCTCAATACTTACTAGAAATCTGAACTACAAAATGCTGAGACTAATTGTAGTGTGAAAAGTGTCCGAAAAGTTTCCAGAAAGTTACCGACCGATTTCGGTTTCCGACAAATAGTAGCCATCCCGTATTCATTTCTGTTACCGATAAAAATTTTCAAATTTGTTTCCATTTCAAAATTTTCCAAAAACTTTTTTGACCGACAGTTTCCGTTTTCCAAAATACATATGGAAATCAAAAACACTTTCCGAACCAGTTTCGTCCCTATATATATGTTTTTTAAAGTTATTCAGTCGGCAAATAAATACATGTATTATGATCAATTACATGCCTATAGACCACCATTGACCGTGAGTTATATTGCTGTCTCGTTACATGGAGAACTCTATATCGTCTTTGGACTAAAGGATTAGCACAACCAGAATCAATTCTTTTTTAAGAGTATTAGCAACCGCAGGTAAAATTAGCCTATGTGCAGTTTCTGACGTCTTCTTTTATAGAAAGAAATGTGTGTTACAGAGTACTTGGGCAACCAGTTTGCCGTACGGCCACAGGTCTAACAAGCAATAACTACCCTCAAATTACGAAATAAGGATAGAGTTTCATCCCTGAGGCCTTGTTTAGTTACTGAAAAAAATTTACGAAAACATCACATCAAACGTTTAACCAGATGTCAGGAGGTGTTTTTGGTCACAAATAAAAAAAATAATTTCATGGCTAGCCTGTAAACCTCGAGACGAATCTTTTGAGCCTAATTAATTCGTCATTAGCACATGTGGGTTACTGTAGCACTTATGGCTAATCATGATATAATTAGGCTCAAAAGATTTGTCTCGTCTTTTACAGCCCAACTGTATAATTAATTTTATTTTTTATCTATATTTAGTGCTCTATATATGAGTTTAAAGATTTGATGTGATGTTTTTGGATAAAAATTTTTAGGAACTAAACAGGACATGAGATTAATTTTCTGATCTGACTGACCAGATAAACAAATCAATGTTGACATGATGGAGGCGCTTCCAATTTTCGCAGCATGTATCTTATTTATCAGTTTCTCTTTCCGTCTTCCTTCAGCATAGGCCGGTTTCCAGGAGAATGGATACATTACTACCCATTGCTGCCGGGTGCAACTGTTCATCCACATGTGCTGACCACGAACGCCGTCGGATTCCACCAACGACACGTAAAACGATGACTCCTAATGCCTCCTATACCAAGTGTCCAAGTTACCAACATGCCAACAAACAATGGAGATCGATCAACCAAACCGCTGCATGGTGGACAAGAAGACTTCTTCTGGTTGATTTCTGACAACATCAGAACACTGAATGTTTTCTCTCTTCTCCCCGTCTCTGTTTTCTTCTTCGCTGTAACCAGTAAAATTAAAACAACGAAAACAATTGTAAAATTAATCATATATAGCTATCTGTGTGTTTGCCTTTGTCTGTCTTCCTCAGCGTTCTCTAGTATCTCTACTGTATTTCAGTTCAAGTTGAAGGTCCATATATATGCATGCAGTAATTTCCTTCTTCTGGTTTTGTTAAAATAAATGACGTGTCCAAGAAAAACTGAATCTCGATGTGTTTAGATGTGTCATGGAGGACATGCTACGTTGAAACATTATTTAGCTACTAACACAAAAACGAATAGTTGATCTTAATGGATTTATTTATTTTTCAAAAAAAGTATTGAACTGGTATAGGTGTGCAAGTACATGCATGTACATTTTTACAGTCGATAAAAAATCAAAAGCGACAGAATGAACAGACATGCATTCACTGATTCACATTTTCAGGGAGATAGACTATGACAAAGATTTCAGGGCTTAATAATTACTCGGATGCTTATGAGTTCATCTTAGTTAAAGGTTCAGATAAGGTAACCTTAATTCAGAGCCATACATTCCAAGTCTGTCCGAGCTATGGAAGATTAGACAAAACTAGGCACCTATTACTCTGCATGATTTTGTGGATGTGTTTCTGGCATTTCTCTTTTTTGAGAATACGCAGGAATTGGATATCTTTTGTATCAAGATTAGGGATGTTTTAGAAGCATTGTTTACAGAGAAAAAGGAGAAACAAGGAAAGGTTTATATCGGCTGATCTCTCTGGTCATCCATAGTGCAACCTTTACACCAAGCGTCCGTTAAGGCAACACCCTACACTCGTGCCAGAGAACAGCTTCTTCTGTGGCAGCTCCTGCGTCCGGCGGCTAAAGACAAGATGCGTTGTTGAAAACATGGTCTCGAAACCGCGGATGTAATCGATGTAGGCATAACAATATCCCCCTGCCAACTCGGCTAATGTAGGGGATACCGTTCATCGATGAGTCATCACTCATAATCATCAACCTCCGGGAATGATAGATCCTAATGACTCCTAGGCCAAATAGGCAACAACCGACATATATACATTTTTTTTCCTGGAGTGACCTACTCTGCCTGCCTCTATGAAGCATCTGCACATCTATATCTCCCAGACTGTACAATCCTTTGCTCCTTCATCTAATGTGTAATATATACAACATTTCATCTGATTGAATTATTCAGCTCTCTCATTTCTTACTGCTAAAGGTAGTACACCTACCACCGTATGCAAGCTCAACTCGGTTAAATGTTCAGACAAGAAAATGTTCACGGCTGTTACTTTTGGTAACTTAGTTAAGATAATAACTCTGTTAATCATTTATAATTGGACAATGAGTGTACGTACTATAAATAAGAAAACATTCATTATCTAAAAAGCTTACATTATTATAACTTACTTAAAAAATCTTCCATTATCTTAAAAAATATATGATCACATCCAGGGCTATAAAAAAGGCTCAAGGCTCACAAATAGCTCGGGCTTGGCTCGTTCTAGGCTCCATTCGAGCTCGGTTCGAGCTTCAATCGAGCCGAGCCCAAGCCTAAGGCTAAGCTCGCGAGCTTTATCGAGCCGAGCCCGAGCCTAAGGCTAAGCTCGCGAGCTTTATCGAGCCAAGCTCGAGCTTCTACCAAGATTGACTGTGTATATAATTTTTATTATCTATTCAATAAAATTAGCATACTAAATATGTCATTTAATTGTATCCATATTATTTATTATTATATATTATCATAATATATTTATTCTATTTATTTTTACTCTTGTTTACAGAGATATTATTTTTTAACAATAGGTTACATTTAAAACATATATTGTACTATTTATAAATCAAACTTCATAGTCGAGCTTGAGCTCGATCAGGCTTGAATCGAGCCTACTTAGAAGCTCGAAGGGGTTTTAGGCTCGGCTCGAGCTTGTGTCGAGCTCGAGCCTAGGCAAACAAGCTTGCTCGAGCTCGGCTCGTTGACATCGGATTTCTTAAAACAATTCAGGCTCCAGATCTGATGAACAAAGACCCTGCAGAAATGTCAAAATACTGAGAGAAATTCATCAATACACAAATGTACTGTGATTCCCTGCACATTTCAGGACCTGTACATGCAGTAATTTCGTTTTTATGAATCCATGTCAAAAATAACAGATGTCGACTCGATGCGTGGACATAAAAATAGAACATCTAAGACATGCCGAAATGGTTCACAAACACCGTAGATAATCCTTTGAAGGAATTAATGTCCGACCCTAAAATCCTGAGGAATACACGCATAATATTCATGGTGCATCTGATCTCATCAAAATAATATTTCCACAGCGCAAAGATTCATAACACATGCGGCAGTGATAATTTCTCGATCCTTGCCTCATGCATGCCACATCGATCGGCTAGGTGAATGCAGTGACGTGTATTCTGCTACTTCTCGAGCTATACTGAACCTATGCCACGTGAAGAAGGTGGCTTGCTCTGTTACTGGTGCCTTGTTTGGATGACAGGGCATTCTGAAACAGAGTAGCGCTATCTCAACCGTTCGTTTAATAGGACATATTAATCAGTTACTAAATTGTCAAAGGGGTAAAATTATCTTTTCTTTTTTCTCTCTATTTCCTGTTCATCTCCTTCCTGAACAATGGAAACCATCAGATCCGGATCGACTCTTACGCTCACTGACGGCACCCACGCTATCGCTACGACGCCCCCCATTCCATCGCTCCCACGCCATTTAGCCCTTCGCAATTTTTTCTCCTCGAAGATCGTACTCTCAAAATTTATATTGTCCTAAAATAATTAAGAGTATAAGTACATAGATCCAACGGTCAATATTATTTTATACTGTCAGTAGAGAGCACCGGAGCACTAGAGAGCACCGGAGCAGACCTCGTTGATCATTATCACTGTGTGCAATGAGAAAACCCGGTTCCTCTCCTAGGCCAACAAGGCAACAAAAATGCATGGGTAGAGTGGGCTGGTCCGCCTCCATGAAGAGTAAACCTCTAGCTCTCAGCATGTAGAATATATTTTTTCTCCTTCTGAACTTTTTTCCTGAAAGTATATATAGACAACATTTCATCCGACGCAATTATTCAGCTCTCACGTTACAATTCAAAGCAACCAACTACAATTTGCATTGCCCAATCATTTGATGGGGACGGAAGATATGTAATGCTTACTACTACTTGCTAGTGTAGGACGCCTACGAGTTCTAACGCTCAGTTTACTGTTGAGATCAAAAAGGAAATGCTAATGGTTTTTGTGTTTTGTACCTTAATTCAGATCCATGTCCACTCCATTCCATACCGGGGTGTGCTATTGCAATGTGTGATAAATTATCTGCCTGACAAATGACAATACTGGACAGTTTTATCATTGGACTATTGTGTATCATGAACGATCTGATTTCCTGCAATAGTTCAAGACCTATACAGGTTGCAGTTCAGTAAGACAAGAGTCAACTAGAAAGGAAAATTAACCAACTACAGTTGTTAAATTCGTCATTTCAACCTGCGGAGTGCAAACTGAAAGAGTAATCAATGTTTCACTTCATCAGTCGAATTGTCCTGGCCGTTAATTGTAGCAAGTTAATGAAGCATGCAGCACAACGCTGAGTCCAAGCTCGGTGTTAAGTGGTAACTGAGTAGTTGGAAAGTTTTGATGCCAAGTTTACATCTTTCCATTATTTTGATTTTCATTTTCTAATCAAACCAAATATTTAACTGTCTTTGTTCCCTCCCATGAGGGAGCATCCAACGCAGGGTGAACAACTGAACACCCATTGTGTCCCATGAAGACTTGCTGAATAAGTGAATAACTGAAGCTTATGAAATTGCTCAATTCTATACGGCCCAAATAATCATTAATCAGAATTAATGAACGTGGCTCATATAGTTCGTACAGCCCAGCCATGTCAGTAAACAAAATTATCAACAAAAATAGAAAACTAGCCACCGAGTGGCATGAACGAAACCTCCCCCCGTCACTCCTCCATACAACTCAGCCGTACCGCACAACGGCCACCGATGGCTGCAGTGACATCTCCATCTCTTCCATTCATTGGCTGCGATGGAATATGTTTTGAGAAATGAGATATCCTGATGCCTCCTAGCCCGACCCAACAACGACCGTGCATGGCTCAGCAGAGGTGTTCATTTGATCATTCTCTGATCACTCTATCGCTCTTGGCCTATACAGTTTCTTGCTCCATCTGATCACTCTTTCGTGTTTGCTTCCAGCCTTCCATTGTATATATGAAATGAAGGACCCAACTCTGATCTATGCAGATGCAATAATTATTCAACTCTGCCCTTAATGTTCAATGCAACAGATGCCATCTTACTTGATGGCCATGTCTTTTGTATATTTATCCTTTTTTTTTTAATTTAGGATTCTTCGACCTATATATAGTTCAGTTATGTATGGCTCAAATAATAAAAATGAATGCAGTCCACACAATCCAGCCCAACCGTCTCATTTTTCAAAATTTGTTGATATGCCGCACAACCGTCTCAGCTAACAAAAATAATCCTCTAAAAATGCCAAAAAAAATTTTGATGTGCCGCAGAACCGTCTCAGCTAACAAAAATAATCTTCTGAAAATGCCAAAAAAAAATTGAACTGCAAGGGAAAAAATGCTATAGCAAAAAATGAAAAAAGTGAGAAAAATCCGCAGCACCCCCGAAAGACTAAAGCCGAATAAGTAAAAAATTGAATCTTGTGAAATTGTCCAGTGTTGTACGGGCCAATCAATCCGAATGAACGCAGACCACATAATTTATCTGTCCTCACCGTGTCAGTAAACCAAGTTGTTTCACTCAAATCAAAACATAAATTACTTAACAATAATGAAAAGGTGAGAAAATTCCCCAGCCATCGAGCGTCACGAACTATCCTCCCTCCAAAAACTCATGGCAACAGGACAATCAGTGGCCACCATTGTCCATAGCAGCATCCCACTCCAGCACCTCCAACCAGGGGATGAAGTCGGTGCCGGCATGAGAGGGAAAAGGACCAACATACCATTCCGGACCCCGCCACCAATGCGGATGTAGTCTTCCTCCAGCGTCGACTGCTACATCTCAAACGTAAAGGGAAGAGTAGCAGTTGGCATCGTCATGGCCTGATCATACGGTGGACCTCATCGATCGGTTGTCTGAATAGTAGAAATGAGATATCCCGATGCCTCCTAGGCCAACAACGAGAATGCATAGCTGTAGTTGTTCTTCTGATGCTCTGATCGATTTCTGACAGCATGAGAACGGTGAATGCCTCTTCTCCCCGTCCGTGTTCTCTTCTTAGGATGTAAAGAGTAAAATCAAAATAAGGAAGAACACTGTAAAATCATAGCTACCTGTATGTTTGTCTTTGTGTGACTTCCTCAGCGTTCCGTACTGTATTTCAGTTCAAGTTGAAGGTCCATATATATAACATATGCAGCAATTTCCTCCTTTTGATTTTGTTACAAAAGTGATGTACCCAAAGCAAAACAGAGTCTTGTGGACGACATGGTACATTGAAAGGTTTATTTTGCTACAGTCTAGACGTCATTGCTTTCAGCTAGCCAATCGATGTGGTATGCATGTGGCAAGGAGAATAAATGCCAATTAATGCTGATGAAGGCATTCATGCCGGCCACAAACAGCTCCGCCTCATGTGTTGATCCTTTCTGTTTGTGAAATGAGACCAAGTGCCTCCTAGGTGGTGGAGGTTTTTATCTACATAGGAGGATGTTGATAAAAAACCTGCTCAGCCTCTCCAATGCTTAGTAGGGAGGTTATGTCGGTGCCGGCGTGACGTGAGAGAGAAAAAGGACCACCGTGCCAACCAGAATTCCACCACCAATGCTGTTGTCGTCCTCCTGCAGCGTTGACTGCTGCGTCTTGAATCACTAGAGATGAAGAGCAGATCGAATAATATATTGTTGCCTGAGCTCCTGGTGGACCACATTGTTGGTCCTCATAGGAGAAATGAGATGTCCCAATGCCTCCTAGGCCAACAATGAGCATGCATGCATAGCTCAGATGTTCATTTGTGTTTCTCAGCTTGTAAAATACATTTGTTTCTCTCCATCGATCTGATCATTCTTCCTCTTTGGAATTTTCTTGACTGTATATTTGTAAGGGCTTCTTTACGGTACACAATACTGCAATATAGCAGTTAATTATACTAGCTAGTTAATGAATGGCCGAGAGAGAATGTATACTAGTGATTAGTATATAGTAGTATACTCCTATAATATGCAATAGTATATAACATAGAAAGGACGGAGCTAATTTTATTACCTTGTTATAAAAACATGTTGAATTCACATTAAATATTAGTTAAGTCGATGCCGTAGTTGGTAATTTCTTAAGTAAATAGATTAATTACTATGATACACATATAATTAATGGATATATTTCAATTATACTAGTCCTCACCGATAACTAGTATTGCGTACCGTAAGATAACCCATTTATAAAAGCATGTACGATTTCTATGCAGCATTTTAGTTTGATGAAAAGTTAAGAGCTCAGCCCATAAATGTCCATGCAACACTTGCCCTTAAAGGTTCATGTCACGAAATGTTGATGCCTATGTCCTTCCGTAGCTTTATTTAGAGCTCTCAACTCCAAATATGTTAGAGCTTTTGAAAGATGAGAGACAATTAACCACGTAAAACACGGAATAATGTTTCCATCCGATAGGTGCAATAATTCAAAAGTACTATTGTAATATTATAAATTTATTAGTCTCTATAAGCTTATTCTAATGTAAAATTATTAGATATGTTTTGTAAATATTACTGAATTTTGACCTAGATGTCAGATATTTACGACCGCGTGAAGTAGTTTTACGAACAACACGCCAATGGTGGTCAACCAGAAAATTAACAACAGAAAGTAGAGCTTGCCTCTTTTTCTTTCCTTGTTTATTGAAAGGGATTAGACAGTTTTATTCACGCAAAACTTGGTATACACCACTCCAAAAGATGGCATTTCAAGATATGTGCCCTGATTTCTAAAGCTCAGTTATGTATGGGCCAGACAGTGAAGGGATGCATGACGTTTCAAGAGGAAATCCCCTAGCCGGCCAACTGCTCAAACATCTTGAATCGCTGCGAGTGCAGCCCCCACCTATTCGCCGTTCGGCCTCCATGATGGTGCTGCCTTTTAGAGCAAAGAACATATACTGCACACGTGATGGGTGCTCGTGGTGACCGGTTAGCGACGCACCATTGCATGCCCTATTCCGCGGCAATGGTCGAAGATATGTAGGCTTAGAGAAATAATGTTCTAGTTCCTCCTAGGCTGACATCCACCATATACAATGGTGGAGAACGAACAAAATATGCATGAGGTTCGGCTCGAGTTGTGTCATTCCCAATTCTAGAGAAATGAGATGTCCTGATGCATCCTAGGCCAACATCTATCATGCATAGCTTAGTGGATGTGTTCATCTCTATCTCAGCCTGTACAATTTCTTGCTCCATCTGATAATCTTTTGTGTCTGCTTCCACTGTATATATGTAACAGGTCGAACTTTGGTCATTGTATCATTTAGTTTGATGCAACTATTGAACTCTGCCCATAAAGTTCAATGCAGCACCTGCCACCTTAGTTTGAGATAAATGGTCACATAAGAAAGTATTAATGGCTATGTTTTCTGGTACTCCTTCTATCCCAAAAATATATTGTTTTTATAATAATGATGAATCAAAACTTTACAACTTTGGCAATTAATACTTAAAAAATAAAAAAGAAGATCAACTAGTGTTATAAGATTTGTCATTAAACAAGAAATCGTAATACTTAACTCTTTTTATTTAATAAATTTTTAATAGATATTATTGGTCAAAAGTTGTGTTCGAAAGATCGTGTCGAATCCTTAAAAGTAAAATTATTTTTGGTGGAGGGTTATCTTAATTCCGAGTTGTCACCTCCAAATCTATTAGAGCTACTGATAGATGAGAAAAATTAACCACCAGAAAAACACCGAACAATTAATCATTAGACAAAGACCGTCCCATATATATGACCATCAGATGCTGCAAAGATTCAAGACTTATGTAGGTTGCAGCTTTAATTACACATGCACCAATTAACCGGAAATTGACAGCCGTCGTCAAATTCACCATTTCAATGTGCATATATACCCAGTACCTGCAAAGTGAAGACTGAATGTCTACTGACACGGCAGGACTAGATATGTCGGCTGCATTTATTCAGATTATTATTCACTTATTCAGTTTTAATCTTCATGGGGCACATGGTAATAACGAACTGTTTTACTTGTCAGCTGGAATGTCCAAGCCTTTGGAGACAGATTATCAAACAGATCGGCTGACATCCCATTGACAATTGTGGGCATGAATAGGATTATAGGATAATTAGTACCATTCAGTTTGAATGAAATCCCTCAGTCACAAAAAAAAAAGGAATAGGATAATTAGTTGGGGAGTCGGCAATCTGCAGGTTGCATGTAGATTATCGAAAACCACATTGTGGTTGCAGCGCTCACTTCTACACATCTTGAATTGGCACTTCCTTATATCAGCCGAATAAGTGGTTTTAAACTTCCTTTTGATGGGTGTATATTTACTGTAAATCAAATCTTATATTCAATGGAGGCATAAAGCAGCTTGTGTTTTACTCCGAAAAAAAACCTGTGGACGACAATGTAGGGATGCTTCCGGCCGGGTTCCTCCATGTATGGTCGGCAATTGGCACGCTGCTTCTTAACATGGCGTACGCGGCTGGTGTAGCGCCATGCCAGGTGCGCGGCAGCGGCAGCAACAACGGGTGCGGATCGCCATGGCTCGGCACAAATGGTGACGCCCTAGTGACAGTGCTGGATCCGGCTCCACTCGCAACATCGCGAGGCACAGACGGCAATGGCACACGGGCGACGCTGATGACGCCTGATCTAACCCGAGGGCTCCGCACACTTAGGCATGGCTTGGCACGAATGAAAACCGATTGTAGATATCGTAACCTTGAAGGCATCATTTTGGAAGTTCATATGTGTCTTGGTTGGTTTAAATTCGTTCGGTGGTGGTATGCTCTTGATTAATGACTAATGTTTAAAGTTTAGCTAATTTCCAGCGTTTGTTCTATTTTGGTTCGACACTGTTTAGCAATGGTGATGAGAGCGGGAATCAAACGACAAAAGATAGACTATTTCTTTTGGAGATTCTAATTCTTCGGGTAAATTAAGACAACAGATACATTTAGTCTGTTGCAAGGACAATAGCTATGCAAACTTTGGCAAACCACAAATTGTGATACCTATTCTTGGGTAGTTTTTTTAGTCTTCTTGTTTGTAATCAGGCTGTGCAATATTTGTTTTGCATTTATTAGTCTTGCAAACTTTGTAATAAATTGTTATAGTTTCTCTAAAGTAAAGGCTGAAATTAATTTCATTATGTGAATAAATCTCCTCAAATTTCCATTGAAAATAGGTATCTGAATACACCAAGACATGGAGAGTAAAGTAGCCTAGTCTAACTGGCACACATTTCCTTTCATGCTTTGAGTAAGAATATATATGTTCTGTTGTTGTCTTTCGTTTGAAATCTGGGCAATGAAAACTGCCTGATTTCAAACGCAAAGAAAATATACCCTCGGTGGTGCAACGTTACGGAACATTTTCAGTATTTAATGCTGACCGGTATATCTGTTTATTAGATTGCAACCTTTCTTGCGTTAGTCACAAATACTACTTCATGTTGCCCCACCTCCCCCAGGCGCCCGGGGTTGAAAACCGAAGTTGTGTAACTGAAGAGAATAACAAACAAATCCGAATGAGTAGTATTTCACATAGGGATAAAATTTGTCCAGTCTAGATATACAGCTGTGTAAGTAGACAAAATTATTTCCCCAAAAAAGTATACAAAATTATAACGAAAATGAAAAAAACCCGACAAGCATCGGCCACCACTGTAGTCGGCATCAACAGCGAGGGACAAACCATGGTGCACGCTTTCCCAACGGCGACCATCCGCTGCCGAGGAGCGCCTCCTGACCACCAAGCACACGTGAGCCAGCAGACAGGTCCTATCGCTCCTGTTGTTGTTTGCACTCCGTGGCCTCCCTTGTGGCCAGGTTGACCACAACGGTATCCCCATTCGCAGCCCAAGCATTCCTCATTCTACGGCAATGGCATACGTTCAGAGGAATGAAATGTCCTGATGCCTCCTAGGCCGACAATGACCTTGCATAGCTTAGCGGAGGTGTTCATATCTATCTGTCGGTCTGTGCTATTTCTTGCTTCTTTTGATTATTCTTTTGTGTTTGATTCCAGCCTTTCATCATATAAATATACTTTGATCTATCCTGCAATTAATTTGATGCAATTATTGAACTTCGCTCTGCACTTGAAGTTCAATGCAACACATGCCACTATACACAAAAATATTAATGACTATGTCCGGTCAAAACTAGATGATGCTAGTTCGTATATTTCCATTTTTATTTTTGGACTTTAAGATTCTTGCACCTGTAGAAAAAAGAGTATTTTTTTCTTGAACAAAATTTTCAGGCAGGAGATCGAGCCATGAGCAAACTATGTATAACATGTGAAATGGTGGATTTTTGTGTTGGGAATAGTCCCACATTGAAAATTTAGGGGGAGTGACACTAACTTATAAGTGGGGGGAGTCCCTCACCTTATGAGCTAGCTTTTGGGGTGGAGCAAGAATTTCTTTCCGGTTGGGTTGGGCTCCCGCCTTGGGCCAACAAATGGTATCAGAGTTGGGTCCATAATCTTGGCCCATGCACACTGGGATGGTATAGGCCCAAAGCAAAATGGAGCGCGGGTGTGAGTCCCGGTCCCCGGAGAAAATTTTTTTGGCCGGCCGGTGACTAAATTGTTCCCATAAAAAAACAACTCTGGTAGGCACTACTAGAATCCTAAGATTTTCCAAGCGTCCAATTACAAAATCCTACAAACGGTCGGAAATATTTAGGTGGCCGACCGTTTTAGATTTTGGCGAAGGTTATAAAGAAAACGCTCGGCTACGTAAGGCGTGGCCGACGGTATATTTGAGTAACCGAGTGTTTTGGTGTAGCACTTGGAAATGGTTACAAGTGGCCGATGGGGAGTATTAGTATCTGAGGGTTTTAATATGACACTTGGAAATTGATACAAGTTGTCGAAGGGGCTTATTAGTAACCGAGAGTTTTAATATGACACTCGGAAATGTTTACATGTTGCCGAGGGGACATATTAGTAACCAAGGGTTTTAATGTAACACTCGAAAATGATTACAAGGTGCCGAGGGGGCATAATAGTAACCGAGGGTTTTCATATAACGTTTGGAAATGGTTATAGGTTGCCGAGGGGACACATTAGTAACTGATGGTTTTCATATAACACTCGGAAATGGTTATAGGTTGCCGAGGGGCATATTAGTAACCGAGGGGTTTAATGTAACACTCAGAAATAGTTATGAATGACTGACAGTGTATGTTTTTAACCGAGGGTTCTAAAAATCTTGGAAAACATTACTAGTAGGCGACATAGTACATCAATTCAACCATCGAGAGGACAAAACATTTTCGACGGTTCATATATATATAAATAATATTACCATTGGAAATTATACGTGGTGAGGACATATTACTAACCGTGAGTTTTAATATGATACAATATGGAAATCATTATATAGGTTGTAATTATAAAATTAATTAACCTTATAGTAGTTTTGTTTCTAATATACTTTTAAACAAAATTAAAGTTAATGCATGTTAATATTAATTTCATCTTGTTATAGCAATTTTGTTTTAGTTTATCGACATGCTATTTGTCTCTTGACACAACTGCTCAAGTAAATACATGTGTGTTTTAAACCACAATTGAGTTAATTAAGTATCCTACATAGTCTCATTCCGGTTGTTAAGGTCACTAATCGTTGTGTTGATTTTAGATAATATTTTGTGTTTTGTTGTATAATCTGCAAATGATGATTTTTATAATTTCAACTGATTTTTTATATGATTTTCAACACATTGTTCCTAAATATTATTTCATATAGGATCACTGATCATAGGATTTAGAACGTATAATATTCGGTGGGATTGTAAATAGATATATCGCTCCGATATAGCTACCTTAAATTGACTTAATTATAAAAAAAGTGGCAATATTTTCAAAATAAAATAAAATAATATAAACTATATTTAATGTTCCAATTAATGAAAATTAATTTGTGTTACAAATTTAAATTTTAAATGGAAGGAGTATTAAACAAGAAAACCATACTCTAGTATAAAATAACTACTAGAGTACATAGAGTACAGACCGAGTCAACATCAAATCCCCTTTTCTATCCCTTCCCGTTCACTGCCTCGCTGGGCAAACGACGCCTCCGCCGCCGCCGATGGCCACCACACGAACCCCCGCCCTCCCCCCCCCACTCTGGCCAGAGAAGGGAACTATGCGGACAACGACGGCCACCACCGCCTCTTCCTCCCCTACGCAGATCGAGGCGGTCAGACCACGAGCTGTGAGGCCGGATCTCGCTGCTCCTCTTCCTCCGCGATGGCACAGATCGAGTTGATGTGGGGCAACGAACTCACGGCGGAGACGACAGATCGGATCGAGGAGGATTCGGTAGCGAGCAGATCGGGCAGGCGCTGTCCAGATTTCTTCATCTTCCTGGTGGTGGTTGTCGGCGTCGATGGTTAGCACTTTACATCTAGTTTTGTCGTTCAGGATTTTTTTTTTTCTTGCTGGATTCAGAAGGAACCATTCTTATTCGAACTGCACACCAACATTCACTTCTTGCAGATTTGGTTGTGCTGAAGATGGAGGACCAAGTGACCATACAGGTTTAATCGACAGGTACCTGCTCAAATATATTTCTCAAGATTTATTTTTCTGAGGTCTACTAAAAGAATTGCTATACAGTCCTTTAGTGACTTTTGTACATCTCATAGATGATAAAGAATCTATAGTTCACTGGCAATGGCATGTATTACTGTGTTCTCATAAATTATTCTGAATAGTTGTTGTCGTATATTTTGGACTAAATATTAACCATGGTGCATACTGACATGTGGTTTCCAACTATTGATCGTAAAAAGCTAAACTCTGGATATAATCATGTATATATGTACACTTTAAGATTAAAACTGCACTATATTCAGTAAAATTGTATGAAAAGTAACTTGATTCCTTTGCTCCATGAGCATATAAACACGGTTAAATTTGCCATAAAACAAGTGCATTTTTAAAATCATGAATTCTGTTGTTCAAACTGAGACCTCTATATATGATAAGTAATGCTTACTTACGCTTTGTTTGCTTTAGTACTTAACATGTATCCACATCTACAGAATGCTTTTGACGAAGAGGGGGAAATGGCATTGCCCATGTTGACAATGATGACCATGGGTGGTGATACTGACGGAAGTGATCATGAAGATGCAGATATAGAACATGACATGGGGGTGGCAGTTTACCAGTTTGGGGGGGCGGGGGCACTATATGTCACCCAGTTTGGATAATTTGCTGTCCATTTACATTTTTCTAAGATGACTAGTTTTTGGCTGAAGTCTTTCATGTAATACATGTCCTAATTGTTTTAGTACTGTGATGGATGACAGATATTTGCAATAATTTGGTTTTCAGTATGATTATGGTTGAAATTTATGTGCACAAGTCTATGGATTAAGCTATGTGCATAATAAGAATTCAAAAATTACATCTGTGCTTGGTTATTTTAGTGTTAAAATCACAAATTACCGACCGCTATATTATTGCTCCGAGTAAGCTAAATAGCCTCTCAGATATACTATTTCCGAGGGCAGTGAATGGATGACAGTCTATAAAAACTCATGATAATATATTCACCGAAGGCCTATAGAACCATCGGTTATTGAGCAGCCAACAGTTCTCATAAACTGATGGGAAAACATACCTCTTAGTAAGGCTAAGTCCGACGGTTGATAATACTCTCACTCAATGGATAACCAACGGTACACCTTCGGAAAAAGTGGTTGGAAAGGTAGAACGTTACGTGGTTTTGGAGCAGAAAGCCCGACCGTAAACTCTGGGGAAAGAAACCCTCGGAAACAAGGTTAGTGACGGTACCGTCGGTAATATGTTGAATGGCCGACCACGTGTGACCGAGGGGAAGTGGCCGACGGTTTACGCTTGGTAATACACATGCCCGACGGTTTTAAAGGGTGGCCGACGGTATAAACCCACTCGGTAAAAGTTAGAAATCTTGTAGTGAGGGGGGTGACATCAGTGATTGCATGGGAGTGAGGACTATCGTGCCATGCTTGATGACTACTTCCCGAACAGCCAGGCAAGAGAAGCGTGGAATCATCGTTGCCTGAGCTCCATCTGATCATTCTTAGTGTTAATTTGCTTCCACTCGTTATATATATATATATATAAGCCTGTACGATTTCTATCCAGCATTTAATTTGATACAATTATAGAACTCTGCCGTTAAATGTTTGGGCTGCATCTGCCACCTTGCTGTGATGTCCTTTGGTAGCTTAATTTAGAGGTATCAACTCCAAATCCAAATCTTTTCGAGCTTTCTATAAAAAAAAAATCTTATCGAGCTATTGAAAGATGAGAGAAAATTAACCACGTAAAAGCACGGAACAATTAATCATTAGATAACAGTGTACTATGTGACCATCTGATAGCTGCAATAATTCAAGCTCTATGTGCATTCCGTCCAGTTAGACACGCACCAACTAGGAAGCAGAAATTAACAGCCCTCGTTAAAATTTACCATATCAATGTGTATGCACTTGCTGAGAGCAGAGTGCATACTTAATGAATTTCTCAGATTATTATTCAAATGCCCAAGCCTTTGGAGACAGATTATATGTCATGAGTATTTATATGGTCCAATAAAATGAGGCCGTTCATTTATCATGCCACCTTGAAATAAACAACTGGATTGTATTTTAGAATCTCAAGGTACCAGCAATTTCCTATAAGATATTGGAGGAGTTGGTGTCCCTTTTTAGTTTTTATTATAACGAACTCAGAAAATAATACTATTAGTTGAACCTGACTGCAGTGTCACATTTTCATACACTGCTTGCATGCATTTGATGGTAAGTCTGACTGCGGATGCTGGCGCCGGCCGCCGCTCGCACGCCGGATCGAGATTGTTACGGGAGGGGAGATGAACATGCCCGTTCCTTCTTTTGACTTTTTTCCTTCTATTTGATGTTTCTCTTGCAGAAACTTCAATGTATTTTAGGAAATATCTAATGGCGTAATGTTATTAGGAAAATTATCAGTTCTTGCAATGTAAATGTAGGTACAGCTCATTAGCTTATAATTTTTTTTCTGCAAATACAGTCGCTGAATCAGACATTCTCGTATGTTCTTTGAAAATTGTTAGCTTGAGAAATTGTTTCTGGGCAATATCCTAGGAGGTGCAATACATGATTGCGCTTGGGCTGAAGCCATCTTTGAATTGTAAAGGTAGGTACTGCCATCACCTTGGAAGTATTCCAATAAATAATATTTATTTCCATATGTATCTCTGACGCGCTGAAAAATGATGGTAAAGTACCATGCCCCTTCAGTCCTTAAAAAAAAGGCAGTTGATATATTTGGATTTCCTTTTATTTAACTTGTTTAGTTCAGTTTTCTATATGGCCCAAATGAGCCCGAAAAGATATCTTGGCATCATTGTTTCCATGTGGCTCATCTGTGCAGTCACACTGACGCCCTAAGCTTTATGGCGCCTAGCTCGCCGCCAAGTCTGTTCTCGCAGGTTTTGGCCAGCCCAGCCAAAGCAAGACGTATTCAATTTTCTCAACCTATGCAAAGGCTTTCAGCTAATCACATAACTAAATTTGTTTTACCGGTTTCTAAACAGTTTTCTGAACCCACAAAGAACAGGCCTAGCCGTCGCAGGCTCGCAGCAAGCTGACACACTTGTTGGCACCTAGTGAGCAACTCTAGGCTTGGGAATTATAACTTAGGGCCTCTTTGATTTATAGGATTGGCAAAGAATTTTTATAGGATTCAAATTCCTATGTAATTTTTTCTAAATAGACCTTTGATTTGTAGGAAGAGGAAAGGAAAATTTTCATAGGATTGCATTCATATAGTTTAATTCTATAGGAATTTTAACAAGAGGTCCCACCTCTTTGTAAACTTCCTTTGTTCTTTATGTGCCACTATCAAAGAGTTGCTACTTTCTTTTCCTATGTTTTGAATTCCTGTAGGAATGGAAGGGTATACCATTTTAATTCCCGTGTTTTTTCTATTCCTGTATTTTTCCTATCCTGCGAATCAAAGGAGGCCTTAATGGCCAGGACGCCCAGTGAAAGGATTACTCCTGCTGCCTCCGAGGCCGACAAGACAACAACCATCATAGTAGTAGCATGGCCTCTGCTTGACTAGAGTTGTATAAGTGGGCCTCCATAAAGAGTTTTAGTTGTTCATCTCTCTAAACCTTATATAATCTTTTGCTTTGCCGATCCATATACTGTTTCATGTATATATATACATCATTTCATTAGATGCATTTGTTTTACTGAGAGAAACGGCGGCAGAAGATCTGCCGAAATATATTAGAGGAGAGAAGTTCAAAATAAAAAGAGTTACAAAGCGAGAGCAAGTGAGACAAATACAAGGGGAATTCTAAGAGGGCTTAGGACACAAGAACCTCGTCAAGTCGGTCTAAAGGCAGTATGCCGTAGGTCTAGGTCTTGAAAAATGATGAAGGCCACTATGAATTACAGCTCCTCTATGAATTACAGTTCAATCCAGCACCTATCACAGTATGCACGGGTCAACCATCCGAGATATTTCATACTTAATTAATTACTTGGATGCATGCAAATTCATTCAGATATATAATTCTTATGGTATTACTTGACAATAATGAACATCTAATTAACCATTGGACATGGTGTAAATAAATTGTACAGTGCCCTCACGCAAAACTGTTTCATATTTAAATAATAATAATAATTGAACAGGAGTGTACTGTATAATCAGATTACCTAGGTAATTATAATTAAGACATGGGTTCAGATAGACACAAAACCGAACAATCATCAATACACCAAAAGTGCACTAGATCTGACTCCCTGGAATAATGCAGGGCCTGCCGTGTAGACTTCAGTACCAAAAGTGCACTAGTTAAGATATCAACTATTTATTTTTCTGTCTTGGCACACAAAAGAAGACGATAATTTTATCTCTTACGTACTAGGCTTGTACAACTTCTCGATCTCTTGTCGCCAAAGATCACCCAGAAGATCCTTTTTCCCACAAGAGATCTTCTCGTCATCCTCATCACTTAGGTCACTTCCCATCACCATTGCCGATGACAACCCGATGCACCCTGATGCCAGAGTTGTTTCTCAATCCTAGGCTTGTGCCTGATACACGTGGCCACTGGTCATTGCCTAAAAGATCGATCACAATCCTGTGGTATGAACGTCGTGAATGAACCCCGAGCACTGTCCTTGTATCTGCTGCATTGTACTAGTATTGTACTGCCATGCCGATGAGAGGAAGATGAATCCAACGTTGGTTTCTTCAGAGGTGGAACCATGGAGACGAGATGCCTCGCTGCCAATTTGAGTTCCAGCAAGAGGATGGTGTGATTTGTCATCTATGTAGCTACCCAGACAACCAGTGGGGCAAGTAGATGCCATCACAGTGAGATCGTATGTCCTGATGCCTCCTAGGCAAATAGGGAAACAACCAAAGCATGCACACAGCAACCCGTCCACTATTCCACAGCATACCTGCAGTCATGGCTCGAGTGACCTATTCTGATCCATGAAACGTTGTTCATCTCTATGTTTAAGTCCATAGAATTCATTGCTCCTTCATCTGATATTTGATATGTACAACGTCGCATTAATTTGGTGTGAGTATTCTTCTTTCTCATTACAAAACGCATTGGATTGGGAGCGTGGTCAGTGGTCATAGATGAGCAAAAATCATAGCGTGAAACTAAAGATATCCATCAAGTTCTTGGACCAAGTCGACAATTTTTAGCTTAAAAAGGTCAACTATAACTACAGTATAATTGAGTTGTAATTACATTGTAACTAAACCATAATTACTAACTACAATGTAACTAACATGTAACTGGTATAGAAGTTGATCAAAGCATATGTCACCTCTGATTCGGAAGTCCTGGTATCGATACCCTGTCACTGATTTGCTGGTTTTTCTATTTCTTCCATTCACTAGCATATATCTCAACGCTAATCTAATGAACTAAAAATTAACAGATTTTTAGTCTTTTTGTAAATTCTTAAGAGAAAACCATGGCAAACAATTAATTTTTGGAGGGAGCGATTCAGTAAATAGTAGGCATGCTAATTATGTCAGCACTCTGATGTAGCATTTTTGCACCCACGGGAGGACGACCTTGAGTTGTGGGAAATGTTATCGCCGGCAACTTCCACCCCATGTGTGCGTCTTCCCATTGCATTTGTCATCACAATGTGGTAATGACACCGATATCACAGAAAGGTCTCAGCTTCATGCTTGTATCGGGGGCCGGACTGATGTACACACTGTCCTCCTGGGTCATTACTTCGTCGTCCTACGGTGTCAGCACTCAGAAGATGAGGCAGAGATTGGATTCACCAGAGACGACATGCCCTGCCTCAGATTGGAGCCTCCACGAGAGGATGGTGTGATCTGTGATCTACGTGGCTAGTCAGGGATACCAAAAGATGACTCAGGTGTTAATTTTCTACTCCTGATTCCTCGTATTCCTATGCTAGCAAGCTAAGCAACAACCATCATCCATGGCTCCATGCACGAGTGGCCTACACTTCATCCATGAAACTTTGTTCATACCTATATCCGCCTGTAAAATTCCTTGCTCTCTATCTGATCTTTCATATATATGCATCGTTTTAGTTGATGCAACTGATCAGCTATACCTCACTACAGTTCAATTAATACAGTGCCTACCACGCCGTCGACCGCATTCATTTGTCAGTTAACCAAGATATCTTATGCTTAATTACTGGGGATGCGTGTTTTCAACTCAGTTAAATGTTTTCAGACAAGGAAATTTTAACGGCTGTCTCTTGGGACCGGAATTTGGATAGAACCATAACCAGTTAGGTCGAACATGCATACAGAACATGATACAATTCTTTTTTTGCGGAGAGATACAAATTAAACAACCGGAAAACAATTAATAATTTGTATACTATATAATTCTGATTCTCTGAACCAATTCTAAGACTGGGACTGCAGTTTCGGTTGGACAAGCATGATCAGAGAACACCACTGTTCTTAAGAACACTGAACAATTCATCAGTACAAAGGGCAAAGTGGCTTTGATTGAGTTCTGACGGCATGATGACTGAACAATTCATCTCCTTTGTATATTTCTACTTTTTTTTGCAACAGCAAAGCCAAGGTAATACATGGTCAATATCACATTACCGCAGTTAGTTGTGTATATCCCTTACCACAAAACATCTAGAATGCCTCATATATGCAATATGCTAGGTCACTACATAAATGATTTTTCCATACACACCATCCTAAGATTACAGGCGGGCCTAAATATGTCCCGTATGTAATAATCCTAAGCTAAATAGATGTTATGGCCCATATAAAAAATCTATTTCTACATACGGGTTAGAATAGACATATTTTCGTAGGCCCACTTACTGAGAGGACCGCATGCAAATACATTGCCACAGCCCTTATCCTTACCTCCCTCTATCTCTCTCTCAAACTATCACACTCACTCATAAACACTCTCTTTCACACTTTCACCAGCACCATTCCTCCCTCATCTCCAGAGTGCAGCAACGACGACGGAGACGGCGCAAGAGTGTGCACACGCGGATCCGGCAGGGAGGTGGGTGGCATGGCAGAGAATGCGCGGTGAGAGTGGTCCCTGTTGCAAGGGCTGATGGCGGGGATGACAATGGGAGCAGCGGAACCACCACTGGCGACTATAGATCTGCAGAGGTGGATGGGGGCAGCAGCCCTTGGGAGGCGGCAAAGATGACAGATCTGCCTGGTTCTTTTTTTTCTTTTGGCATAAAATATCTTTGCGTATTGGTGACTTAATCACCTGTACGCAAAAATCAAGTATTGCATGCAGGTGGCCTGCTTGCTTGTGAAAATATGTATTTTTTACATACCATTTCTCACAGACAGGAGGGCCACCTGTTTATGAAAAATTTTCATGACCTTATGCAAAAATGGAATATGTAGTAATGTTGGTTCACTAGAACCGGGGCATGCGATGCATTTCCAACTCTCCCGTGTGTTTAAATGTAAAATCCTTTTTACATATAACCCTTTATTAAAATAATTGGGTTTAGATCAATATAAAATTGGCCATGGGAGAAGTGTCCGAGGGAAAAACAATTTCACATAAGCGGAAAGTTTATCATTTGGCGGTTTGCTCGGAAATCGGTCTTTTGTCATCACATAAGTACAATAATTATACATTTTGCTAATTAACTCGTAAATAATTAGTCATTTGATTGCAATAAAGTGGTGATAGAGAAATCGGCTCCTTTAGCCTGCTTTGATCCTTCGATTTTGTCGACTCTGTTGAATACACCACAAGTTGTTAGATGTTCTTTGTTAGTCATGAAAAAGTGTCAACAATCTGTAAAAAGGAAAATTGATGACTTACATAGCACAAACCAACATAATTATCTCAATGTGGTCGGAGGTATCATCGAGGACATGGCACTGCAACATTTAGCAAATATATATGCTTAAACTGAGTCGATTAGAGTCCAAGCCTAAAAACTTGTCGCAAGCTTCCGTCGGTGCAATTTCATGGTATTGAGAGGAAATCACTTCCAGTCATAATTGCTCAAAAACTGTTAATGCTAAACTAAGATTCTTATATGATCCCACCAACAAATTCTTAATTTTGATCCACATGACAAGATTGCAATCATTTTTCGTCGGCAAGCAGATCGAAGTGTTGAGAGATTGCGCATGACTTCAATCTAAACTGCTGTGGCTATAGTAATTTTCGAGAACTCTGCCAAAAACACAAGGGAACTGGGATATCCATCAAACCAATCAAAATTAAAAAAATATATATCTTGGATAAGTAAAAAAACAAGATAAAATTCTATCGCAAAATTAACAAAGTATATATTCAAGAAGTAGCATGTGGCGCAATCACCTTGGAGATGTATCATTTTGACAGCAACAAAATGAAGATCAATGAGTCCATTTGGTGACCACTTGTCGTATCGTCTACCACTACTCTACCACATTTGACAGATGTTTGTGTTTTTGCCCTTGTTTTTTCAAATTGAAGCTCATGTTGCTCCTGTTCTGTTAGTTCCACTTAACGGTGTATGTCATTTGCAGATTTGATCCTACTCCCTCCGTCCCATAATAGATGATATTCTAGCAGGTTGGTCATAAATTAGCACCAAGTAGAATTGACCAATATGCTCTCAAATAATTACAGCAGCTTTTGTCTCAGGGGAGCAGTTGCGGCCCATCACATCCCCGTCGCCGTCCTAGGCTTGCCGCCGCTGACGCAGCTGCCTGCCGTGGCTGCTGTCCCTAGGGCTGCCGCCCCTAGGCTTGCTGCCGCTGCCACTGCTGCCCCTAGATCCACCGACGACGCCGCTGCGCCTAGGGCCACCATCGCCATTGCCCATCGCTGTCCCTAAGGCCGCCACCGCCTCCGCTGCTCCCAGGGCTGTCGTAGACGCCGTCACGAACGATTTTGCTAGGGTTGCCATTGTCGGTGCCCTTAGGGCTGCTGTCGCCGCTGGTGTCGCTGCCACTAGGGCCGTCGTACCCGCGGTTGATTTCCCTATGGCTGCTTCTGCAAATCACCCTCTGCTTGCAACGCTGGGGAGAAAGGGACATGTGGGGTGGAAAAAATCTGAATCAGGAGATAAGGGAAAAAGGTGAGGGAGAGAGGAAGACAACAATAAGGTAGAGAGAGAAAGGAAAAAAGGGATTAGGAGAGTAAGGGCCCCACGTGCAACAGCCTTGTCCCCCTCATATGTTTTTTCCATGCTGCAGAGCGTCAACCTTTGTGGGACAAGGCATGAAGTGAGAATGTCAAGTAAATTGGGACATAGAGAGTACTTTTTAAGTACTTTATGATTTTGTCCATATTTTGATATTGATATTTTAATATTATTTTTTCCTACGTTTTAACATGATTTTTCGTAGATTAATTTGTTCAAAACTAGGTCAAGCATAACCTTTGCATGAATTTTAAGCAAGTTTTTATCTTTTTTAATACCGTTAAGACCGCTTAATGGAATAGGTGCAAACACAAATTTTAATTTGAAAAAACATGGAAAAAATAAAAAATAATAAAAAAGTAAGGACAAAATCACAATTGAAACTAAAACGAGCTAGGGCAAGAATGCAATAGCCCCTTGTAAAGGCTTTGGAGAGGTAACCAAGCAGCACGAAGATGAGACTGATATATGTGGTTTTGATTGGAAAATTTGGTGCCATGTTTCCGTATTTACCCTTAAATTTGAACGCCTATTTCCAATCAAAAGCAACCATACGACGATGACAGTGTGACGATCCTATTATCTTCTGTCTGAAGATGGCCAGCTTCAACCATCCACTCTTATGGCAGAGGTGTAGGCAACGGTGATGAAATTTTGCAAACAAAACCCTACCTTAATTGAATGTATCAATTTGACGCTTGAGAGTTGTGGTTAATTATTACAAGAAACAAAAGTTTCGATTATAGCCATGGATGTCAGCGAGTTTCCGCTTCATCATTCTAGTGAAGCCGCCACTGTCAGAGATCTCCAAACTAGATGGCATTATATCCGAGTATATCGGAGCTCGAAAATATCAGGGATGACGGTTTCAGCAACCAACATATATCCGACTTCCGAACCTTGATTATGGTCTGAGATGTCATCAAGAACTTGCTCTGCCGCAGGTTTCAATTCTGGTCATCTCCTAAAAAATTAATCTTTGGTTCGAGGCTTCGAGCTAGCTCCTTCCATGTGGCGAGAACTCTGTATCCTGCGACCATGCCGAGCAACCAGTGACATAACGGCTTCTGATGCCTCCTAGGCTAACACGCGACAACAACCCTTCATAGCATATAGCAAGCCAGCAGCTGTATGGTTGAAGTGGCCTGATCTGCCTACATGACGAGTTGTTCATCTCTAGCTCTCTTCTTGCATGCCAAATGACCCAAACTTCTTGCTTCCTGATCTGATATATACACTGTACAGCTTTTGATTTGAGGAAATAATGATGACCTTTAATTTCTGATTGCAACGCCTACCACCATTGTGTGGATCGATCATTCGATCAAGACTGGAGATATTTATTTCTTAATTACTCCGTTACACATGAATTCAACTCAGTTAAATATCCAAACAGGGCATGTCTCCTGAATCCATCACATTAGTTCAGAGCCATCAACGGCAAATCATTCCGCTGTGAAGACAAAACTAACCACGTGCAGAGAGCACCGAACAATCATCAATCATTACAAGTATGTCGGGAGAGTTCCTAGAATAATTATATCATCTTGATCTTGATGTATTGACTTATATCAATAAAAGCTTCTATTATCTAATTTAGTACTGAAATTTTAGTATAAAATTTGGTATCTCCTAATATCTGAGGTACTGAAATATAACAAATTTATACTAGAAAAAGTGTTACTTCTTAAGTATCTTTTCAAGTACTATAAAATTTCTCTATATGATATCATTACAAATTAATGAAATATTATCAGATTTCCCTGCAATCATACTAATTTCTGAGACTTCTAGGACAGCTCAATTAGGCACGCAAACATACCAGAAACTAGCCACTATATATTGTTCAATGTATACTTGCTTTTGAAGTGAACTACGGTGGGCGGTTTGCCAAAATGAGATTTTATTAGAATTTTATGTAAGAGAAGCTAAAGGGGAGGGAGGAATAGAGCAATCCTATATACTACATGCTATACTCAGGGTTAGGAATTTCTGACCCCAAATTGTCAGAATTTCTTTCGTTGTTACTATAGGTTGTGTTTAGATTGAAAAAAAACTTTGGCCAAAAAAGTCACATCAATGTTTAGACATTTGAAGTATTAAACGTAGACTAATAATAAAATAAATTACGTATTCAGATTGTACACTGCGAGACGAATCTTCTGAGCCTAATTAATCCGTCATTAGCACATGTTGGTTACTGTAGCACTTACGGCTAATCATGACGTGATTAGACTCAAGAGATTCGTATCACAGTGTACATTGGAATATGTAATTTGTTTTATTATTAGTCTACGTTTAATACTTCAAATTTATGTCAAAAATTAATGTGACATTTTTTGTCAAAATATTTTGGCCATTTAAACGCAGCCATAGAGGCCCTATTGGCCCAGAGCAGCAGATCGTCAGTTCATCGGCGAGAGCAGCAGACCTTTGGGTGTTCAGTTCAGATTTGCTGTAGTAGCACGTGTCAAATCATAATCGAAATTCTTATAATATTTAATATTTAGACAGATGAAGTACTATCTTAATTCATAGTTTTGGAGCTATATATTCTCTCTCCAAATCAAACATGATAAGACAATTCGACTTCCTGACAACACTAAACAATTCATTGTTTGACAAGAGTGTAATATATAGGTGATTTCCAGCAATAATTAATGCAAGACTTGAAGGCTGCAATTCAGTTAGTAATGCGCCTATCTAACATTCAGTTAGTCACACTCATATCTACTTGGAAAGTATATATTTTTAAAGAAGGGCAAAAACTTTGCCCCATATATATTGATATATTGATAGTACATGAGAAAAAATCACAACAGTATATATATGGCTTGCCAAATTGACATCGCCATGAAAGTAGAAAAACAGGATATCTTCTAAGATGCCAAAACTCATGCGGCCTTCTTGCCCATGGCCACACCAGAAATTAGAAATTAACCTACAGTTGTTAAATTCATCATTTCAGTTTCATGAAAGGGTGGTCATCTAGGGTAGAAGAGCTTCGCTTCGGTACTCCCTACTGACAGTATAAAACAATATGTACCTAATAGATCTTTAAACTTTTTTCATTAGAAATTTAGAGGGTTCGATCATCTAAGGAAAAACAGCCATGCAGGAGTAAAACTGTAATCTTGCATCTCCATCCGAGTGATGCCCACACCAGAATCGCGGCCAATGCGCCTCCACCGTTGAAATTAACGTTGAATCGCGGCCGAACGATCCACCGTTCATTTCGATGGAATCAAGTTGATCGGATCTGGTGCCTTCTACTGTTTCATGAAGGAGATCGAAAACCCCTGTTTAATTATTAGTAAATGACTAATATGTCATTTCAAACGATCGATTTATATAATTTCTACTGGCAGTATACTACTGCCAGTACGGAGCACCGAAGCGTTCCTCTTCTATTTTCTATATTTGTATCAACTCATCAATACTTAAAGTTGTCTATGGTTTTTCATATAAGAGTTTTTCATATTAAATCTGTATCTTCGTTATGCTTCGAATTTTTAAAAGTGGTATCATAGCTTCCGTGATTGCCTAACACCTCTAAACTCAAATCCTTCTGGAGACTGCTACCGACCAAATGAGCCTTACAGTGACGGTGTCGTCCTTAGTCGCAAAGTGTGCAGGCGCTGCCAACACCGCTGGGCAACGCCTATCTTCCGTCATGGCGTCTTCAACTGTCTCGCCTCTCAATTGTCTCCGGATCCCAGTGCCTCATTGCTGAAGGAAGTTATGGTGCCATTTCCTCTCGCAAGCTGCATGGCTCTATCGGCTTCACCCGCGTCTCGAGTAGAACTAGGAGGAGGATCACACGCACGACTCGTTTTGATTATGACTGGTTGCCTCTTGTGCGCCCACAGTGGGCGGATCCACACGACTAGTAACCATAGGAGGGGTTGGGCTGAAATGAGAACACCCGATGTCACCTAAGCCAACAAGACAACAATAATACATGGCTGTGGTGGCTTGGTCAGCCTCCATATGGAGTTGTTCGTCTCAACCTCTCAGCTTGTAGAATATATATCTTGCTCCATCCGATCTTCGATTTATATGTAAGATCAAGGTTCTGATTAATATTTTGTGATGAACAAATTGGCTTTATAAATAATAAATTAAATAAAATTGGTTTGGAATATTCGTGGATGTGGTGTGAGTGCGTATGACTGATGTGGGTCAGGTTGCGATATCTGTGCCCAGAAACGGTTGTTTTGTCTACTGTGTGTAGGTGACTTGAGGTCAAGGCTTGTCAATGACGAGGACTGGGACTACGTTCAGGGAGGAACCGAGGTCTGGAGCAGTCGGGAGGTCATGTGACAAGATTGGACTAAAGTCAGATGTCCTGGGGTTAACTTAGGTCAACGGTGGGATCGGGACTATACTCAGGGAGGAGTAGAGGTCCGGAACGATCGAGGATGCCGGGTGACGAGGTCGACGAAAGATGACACACGGTGGAGGGACACCGTGTGGGTGTTGTTCGTGACGGGCTTCGCAAAATTGTGTGTGCGAGCGTCGAAGAATTACGAGAAGAATTGAGGTGCTACAGTACTTGGGTACTGTACACGGATGTATGCATGTGTATGTGCATGCATGGTATTGATGCTTGGCTTGGTGGTGGTCTACGTGCAAGGCGGCGTACATGGTGATGGTTTGTGCATACGTGTGTATGGATGGATCGATCATGGAGGTCGGCGACTTGGCTCATGGAGAGATGGATGCTGTACGGAGCTGTCTGATTGGTTGGCTTGGTTGATATGCATATACGTGTACGTAAGACCGATGGATGGGGATTCGGTGTATGGCAGTATATGCAGAGTCCAATACAGTTTTGGTTCGGCTGCGACTGCGGTTTTGAATAAAAAGAAAAGGAATTTTTCTTTTTAGGAAATTGTAATAGAGTCCTATTCCTATTAGGAATTGAGTCCTACTATGAATTGGAGATATTTGGTATAAATAGAGAGTGAGGCTTAACCTAGAGGGTAAGCCACAATTGAGAGATTTGAGTGCTCTTTGTTTTAGGGTTTTTCTAGGGGTATTTTGGCTGCACCTTGTGACAATATATTTCAGCAATAAATATCATATTCAATCATCAAGGCGTTTCCAATAACGTAAGTTGCTTGAATTGATTTTGTTCGTTTTGCTGAAATTCTGAGATAGCTAGATTGCGAGGGTTATAACTTTTTAACCGTACATTATTTTGTAAATCCGTTCGGTGGAGTTGTTCCTTATATCTTCTAGTTTATTATTACCAAATTTGAGACAGATCCAACGGTTGGTTTTTACGCAATCTATTTTTTACTGATACTCTATTAATCTGTTTTTTGATTCGAAAATAAACTTCCGCTGGCAATACCTACTATTCACCCCTCTAGTAGGTTTTCTTATTGTATTCGATCCTACATTATATATATCTTTTCCTAACACTATATATACGACATATCATTGGAAGCAATTGCTCAGCTCTCACGTTACAGTTGAATGCGTCACCTACCACGGTATGTATTGGCCAATCATCTGTTGCGGGACTGGATATATATGTCATGAGTAATTTTACAGTTATTGAGAAGATACCGAGAGAGATCAAAATAATTTTAGCGTAAAATTTGATACGTCCTAATACATGATGTATTGAGAGGTACCAAATTTATATTAGAAAAAATGAAACCTTCCAGCATATTCTCAAGAATTATAAAATTGCTCATATGTCATACTTAATGGTAGGCGGCATCACGTATGTGAGTTTAATTCAGTTAAATGTTCAGATAAGGAAATTTTGATGCCTATGCCTTTCACGTCTTAATTCAGAGCTTTCTGCTAGCTCCACTCAAAATCCGGCTAAGGAAATTTGGGATAAAATTAACTCTACCTGATAAGTGACAACTCTGAATTTTTTTTTGTTGGACGAGTATACTATATAGACGATCTGATTTTCTGCAATAGCTTATGACCCGCAGTCTTTGGTTCAGTGGACAAGCGACAAACAGAAAGCAGAAAAATTAGGCACTATTGTTAAATTCATGATTTTAATGTGCAAACACTTGCAGACTGAAAGCTGAATCAACTGTTCAGCTCATCAGTTGAATCTCCAAGCCTAGGGAGCCAGCTAATCAGTTGCACACAGACGAAAACTGAGTGGCCATTCAGAACAGTTACTGTAAAAAGTTTGGTGTAAAGATAACATATTTCATTTTGAGTTTCCATTTGTTGTCAAAGAAAAAATGTTACTGAATCTATCCCATTACTTGACAGTACTGCTTGAAACATAACATTTCAATCTGCTCCTGAAGACAGAATGCTTCAATGCATAGTCAACTATATATTCAGCTCATCGTTAGTTCAATGTCACTCCTTAATTTTGGTGATGATTCTTAGCAGTTCTATGATGAGATGTGACTAGAAATCTGCACCACAAATGTAGCATCCGTGGCATTGAGCAGGGTACTCAGGAGTGTGTTCCAATTCCCCTGTCAACGGAAGTGTTTTACCAATCTCCTAATGCGAATTTAGTGCAAATCCCTGAACGGTGAATAGTGCCACGTGATTGAGGCATTTCTCCTCCTCCCCACAACCGTCTGATCGACCATCTATGTTAACGGTAAGCAAGGCGGAAAAAATCTGACGAGATCTCACAACGGTAGCCGACGCCTCCTCTCCTCCCTGCCTCGCCACCGCTACCGACCCACCGTCACTTGCTCCTCCTTGTCCTCACCACCGCCGCTGCATGTTTGCACGTCGCCTGACATGCAATATTTTGAAGATGCCGGGCTTTGGCGAATTTGGAGATGCCAAGGGATGAGAATTCAGAGTTCAAGCAATCCAAGTACAAAGAATCGTTCCTGATTCTTGTAATTAGTAGGTAAAATTCTTTTCTGCTTGGATTCTGGTTCGATCTAGAAGACTGATTGCCATAATCTGTTCATGCTACGATGGCCACATGAATGGCAAAATTATATGTATGGATATATATGCAGATCTTGGATCATAAGTTACACTGCATGACTGCGCACTCTATGCCCTTGCGTTTATTAGTGATAACTAGGAGGAAGCCCGCACATATGCGCGGATATTTTTTTTTTTTTCGGGGAAGGGGTAATTCATTACTCAGAATAGGAGTTATTACAATCAGCTAGAGTTTGCTCAAGGACAGGGTTATAATCATATCCAAGCCAAAACCCAGTTTGGACCCCAGTCCTTCCCAAACTAGCTAAAACATGACAAGAGACATTCTGAGTACGCTGAATTTTGCTAACAGAAATATCCTCCCTTCCATTTACCAACGATTTGATCTCCTCAATCAGAAAGGCCGTGCGTGAGCGGTCTCTGCCAGGCGATAGTATAGCCTCCACAGCCTGTGAGCAATCAGTTTAATGTTGATATATTTAATTTATTAGTGTAACGTATTAATGTTTAATTTTCAATGACTTTCACATGGATATTTGTTCATTCTAATTTTAAATTTTGATCATTCCCACAAATACTAATTTACAGAAAAAAGTATTGTTGCAATATGGAAAATAATAGAATTGTGTCATATGTAATTCTTTGTTAATTAATATTGTAAGGATTTATACAAATTAACAAAATGGATTGAGTTGTTTGGAACGCGACAGCATCACAACCTTACCTCCAGGGTCCATATTAGCCTAATTCCAGGTGTCAAACACTCTCACATATGCCACATAGGCGTAGAACCCTATGAATGCTACTTCCTCCGTCCCATAATATAGCAAGCTTTGTTTGGATGGGATACATCCTAAGCAAGCATGTACAGATTCGTAGTCCTAAGATGTGTCTCATCCAAGTAAAACTTGCTATATTATGGAACGAAGATAGTAACTATCAACACTATATTTCGACTCACAAATTATAACCAATAATATTATAATGATTTGCATCCTTGAATTTTAGCCAAACTAAATAAAGCGGTGTGATTATTTAATAGATAATTTGGTATTTGGCAACTTAATAGCAAACCAACCCATATTCTTCTTCTTAATAGCAACTTCGCCATTTGTACTTTTTAATTTATCTTAAGTTTGTCATATATCAAGATGCCACTCGTTATTTGTATATGACTTTGTTGGTGTTTGCTTGTTACTTGATGGCAATTTATTACATATAAATACTTAGTATCATTAAAATAAGTTCTAGGTACATGATGTTTAATGTGATTACAAATTAGACATTTGATTTATTAGATAAATACATGTTTGAAGGTTACTATTTATCAAATTATGAAACCATTCATGCAAATTTTGTAATATGTTAATTGAAGGTTAGCCAATGCAACCTTCCTAAAATCATGGAATAGGTTAATTGAAGGTTTAGCTCATGCATCAGCATATGCATGCATGTCTAGCATAATTTATTTTGAGAGATGATGTGACCCAGAGAGGCATGAAGGCGAAGAATTATACTGGTGTTCGGCTCCAGTTGTGATGGATTATGTAGACACATACTGTCTAATTGCTATAAATAATGGACCCACTATTAAAATGGAAAATGAAGAGTTAGATGATTCTCTGTTTAATTAAGAATTTTTAGTGTTTCTTTAACAATTTTTAGGCTTGACACATGGCGTCTTGAATACATTCAAAATTTTAGCACATGAACAAAGGCTTCTTAACCTAAAATATAGATAATATTGGTCTCGAATATCAAACTTAGTTATAAATAATTTAATGATGTATGTGAATAAAAATTAGCTACATGCTTTAATTACTTATATTTAAATTTAACTAATATAGAAAAAATAGGAGGGAAAATAGGAGAGGGAGGGGATGTGGTGGGCAAGAGGGAGCGTACGTACATACATGTACGTCCATGCCGCTGTTCCGGGAGTGAGGAGAGGGAGAGGAGAGGCCGGGAGGAGAGGAAATGTGAGAGGGTTGTGACAGTTTTGTTCTACGATATAATTATATAAATAAAAATCAATGGCGGGATGTTTTTATTTTTGGTAGAATTCTTTAGATTTCTTTAACTTATTAGAGCATCACATGGTGTCTCAGGAGGGCTCCAAAGAAAGTTTAATCCATTATCGTTTTAAATAAAAATCGAGGGGCGTATGATTTTCTTTCTTTCTTAGACCTTCCTAAACTTTTATTAATTATCCGAGCACCACATGTGGCTCAGGACAGCTCTAAATAAAGTTTAATACATTTTTAGTATATAATAGATAGATGAAGTTGCCTACATTGTGTGTGTGTGTATATATATATATATATATATATATATTTAAAATAGTTAATATATGTTTAAATTATCCCATTTAATTGTGAAAATACTACTGTTCAAACTAATTTAAAATTAGATACATAGTATAATAACTTTTTAATTTTGTCATTCTTTATTTTTAGTCAATCTCCATATAAAATAGAAGGACGGGAGTAGAGAAGGAAAAGTAAGATATGTATGCCTAGTCATGCCATGAGTAAGCTTGAGAGATTAATTAGACAGGTTTGTCTTATTTATAAATCTGATCTAATATATCAGTTATGTCAAATCGGTTGTTTGATATATGTGTTTTATTATCTTCTTTCAAAATGATTTTCTCTGGTTTAAGTGAAACCCAATGGCTATGTATTTTCTTCGAATTTACATGGAGTTCTCTAATTTAGATTGGTTTATAAGGATGTATAATGGATGAGTTTCATAAAAAAAAAGGAGGTACAATGGATTTTTTCACGTTTTTTTGGATTGTTTGAAAGATATGAAAATTTTTAGCACATGATCAATGATCAAGGTTAATCTATCACATTTTTTACATTGAAATATATCTAATATGGATATTAAAATCATAAATTTAGCTGGAAATAATTTAATATGTATGCAGATAACAAATTAGCTACACGCTACATTTTTTAATATTTTTACTGTTTTTTATTCAACTTATATAGCAAGGAAATGGGAGAGGGAGAGGGTGGAAGGGGAAGGGGAAGAGGAGGTTGCGTACGTATCGGTACGTACGTGCGTGCTGGGAGGAGTGGGAACCGGGAGGAGAGATTGTTGAGATTTTTTTTTAAGATGATAGATCTAATGGTATAAAATAGTGGACCCACTATATTAAATAAAAATCAAAGGTTAGATGTTTTGTTTTTTTCACAGATTTTTTTGGATTTCTCTAATTTATTAGCGCGCCACATGGCGGCTTACTCTAAGGATGTTTAATGGACTTTTAGTATATAATAGATAGATAGATATCATTTTAGTCACAGTTTCCGCCATTGAAGTTAAAAATGAGGTGCGAAATTGCTCTAGTTAGCCAAGCAACTGGATACTTCTTCCCGCAAAAAAAAAACTGGATACTTGAATATATGTGCAACAATCTTGTGCAACAATCTTGAAAGAAGTGTTGATATAATGAAAGGGCTTATTTACGGTACCCAATACTATGCATACTATTCAATTATACTAATAAATGAACGGTCGAGATTAAATTATACTAGTGGACGGTAATATACATCTGTTACATGCAGGATGATCCTAATAACTGTGTGACATCATTATGCAAGAAGCTAATATCGTGAATTTAAAATTTAAAGTCGATAATGTGTTGGATAATTTCTTATGTTAATAATCATACAAATTAATGAATATACTTAATTTTATAGTAGCCTACTTAGGATTAGTATTGGGTACCGTAAGAGAAGCCATGAAAGAATAGAATAAAGCCCGGTTCGTTTAATATACATGGAGTGGAGCACCAACCTCATGTCAACCACCAGTGCTCCTGAATCCATCGCCATGGCCATTCACCCTGCGTTACAAGTATTTTCTGGTGGCCTGACCATGTAACAACTAACAATCCTGGATATCTCTTCACCTCTCCTCTTTATTCTTGTTCGCAATCCATAAAGGCAAAGAACACCTGATCCGATCATGTGTAATCCGTAAACACTGCATTGACAGCGATGATCGGTTCTACCTCATATGTTCCACCCCAATGATGCCCTGAATCATCCACTTGGGGTAATGACAAGTCCTGATGCTTCCTAGGCCTATGAGCGACGACAGGCATTGCAATATAGCTGGATGGCTAGAGCAGAGTAATCTGACTAACTGCCTCCATGAACAGGGTTGTTGTTCATCTTTGTCTTGTCTGATATAATTTTTTTGTTGCTTCCATTATATATAGGAAGCCTGAACTTTGATCTACATAGCTAGGTAGCATTTAAGTTCATGCAATTATTCAGATCTGTCCATACAGTTTTATGCAGCAACTACCACCGTACGCTGATGTTCAAGTGAGATAAAGGTAGGCAAGGAAATGTATGTTCAATCTTTTGGTACCTTATTTTGTGTTTATCCACTCCAAATCCAGTTGAGGTACGTACAAGAAGAGGGGACACAAACTGAGAACCTTACAACAATGAGAAAAATTGTTCCAAAGCACCTGTCACGGTATAGAAAAACTGTGTGCCAGAGTAATTCACAGAGAACGAATCCTGGGTGATCATCTAGCCGGTATCATGCATGTGTGGGGTAGGGTGAACGAGCCAGCATTTTACCGGTGAATTTACTCAGGCAAGTAAGATTTCAACTCTCAGTTTACTTGTATTGAAAAACGTTAAAGGTTCAGACAAGGAAATGTTTGACGAGTACATGCTCTGAATCTTCTGGTACTTCATTCAGATAGAGCTGTCAATCCAGATCGGTTAGATCTCTAGAGAGAATGAGAGATGAGACAAAAATAACTACAGCCTTACTACACAACTCAACATTATAAAAAACTGTACAATTCATACTCACCCCGGTCTCAAAAAAAGATTGTTTTAGAATGGGGTGCAAACGATACCGGTGAAGCCTCATGGTACTGGAAGGTCATTTAGAAATAGACAAAAGACCAGTGCTGAACAAATACCTAATATGACCCCCATCAGTAAATTCTTTTAATCCACATGATAAGATAGTAATCATCTCTCTTTGGCAAGCTGCTGGAACATACAAGAGCTGACACACGACTTCAAAACCGCCATCACCATGACAGTTGAACAAGAAAGTTTGAAACCTTGCCTAAATTATTGAAACTACAGAGCGAGAATTGTGCCAAACAACTCATTGAAGAGGGATTAAGGAAGTATAGCAAACACTATAGTACTATAATTGTCACCTTGCTCATGTAGCATTTTTCCAGTGACGAGAATGAGCCCCTGTGATAGTCAATCTTGCCGGCAACGACCTCATCGCCGCATGCGTCTCCATCTGGTAATGGTCAATTATATGTGCTTGCCCTCAAATGACAAGTCCTGATACCTCCTAGACCAAAGAGCTACAAGCCAGCAAGGACTTGTCGGAGTGTCCTAATCTTTCTCCATCAAAGAACTGTTCATCTATCTCTCTGAACAAACAATTTTATGGTCGTTTATAGATAAAAACAAACTGTGCTTTGGTTGATGCAATTATTCAACCCTGCCTTGCTGTTCACTGCATCATAAAAGGTTTAGACTAGGACATCACGAAAAAGGTTCAGACGAGGATATGTTCTCGCCCTCAATGGGTCAGACTATATAGGATATCTTAATTCAGAAGACCCACTCTAAATTTGGCTAAGACAAAATTGACTTCCTGAATCCTGAAAACACTGACAAGAGTGTAATAGATGAGCATTTGATTCCCTTTAATAATTCAAGACCTGCAGGATGCGATTCAGCTAGTTAGTCAAGGACCAATCAAGTAGAAAGCAGAAGTACAAAGGGTAACCAATCCTGTTAATGAAAATACAGAAAATTGAACTTTTTAAAAACTTTTTGCATCATGTTGTATCTTATGAATACTTTTGTTTGCAAATAAAAATAATCCAGTTGAATGTTACAAGGAAACCAAGTAAACCAAAACTATTTTAAAATTACATTGACAACCTCAAACAGATTAACAATTATACAAGTGAAAGGGAATTAAATTTTAATTTGATTTTGACCTAAAATTAAATAGGAAAAATGGATTAGCCATATGATCATTAAGTTAAAAACTCAAAAAATGGAAATTTAACATTTATTTGCACTTTTCCAACCTAACAAGTGTCCATATACTAGTTTAGCATAGGTTCTTAATACAAATCAGTACAAGCAGTGCAGGAAAAAATATAACTTTGATATACTAACTAAATATAAGAGCCCAATTATTTGGGGGAAAAAAATCAAAGAACACTTCAAATAAAATTCAATAAAATTCATACTTATCTCTAAATGTAATAAAATGAATTTCGATCATGAAAATAGATAAAACATTTTAAATAACTGAATTTTCTTATGAAGGAAATTTGAAAATCCAAATTCAATTCATGATTTGAATTTCCAAGTATATACAGTTCAGCGTATAGTTCAAATTATATATATCTTCCAAATGTGAATCCAATTCAGATCATCTAGGTACAAGCATCGGTCCTTCCTGTAGCCTTTTCTTTCACTAAAAAATGCACACCCTACGGTGTTAATCTCTGTAGGTGCTCGGCCAGAACCGCAGCCAGGACAAGCTAGTCTTCTCAGAATTCCAGCCAACCAACGCAAAGTCGGGATGTCAGCAAGCTATGGCGGCCTCGCATGGGATGTGAGCTCACAGATACAGTGGATTGTGGACACCTCTTGCTTATTTTGACATCCCTGTCTTGACCACTGCGCTAGTTGTGCCTAACGGTGCGATGTGTCCGTGTGCTGGTCTTGCACACTGCTCCTCCTCCTTCTTGTCGAACTAGCAGCATCGCCATGCCTAGGCTTGCAGTGTTGCTCAGCATGAGCCTTTCCTTGGGCCTTAGCCGTTTCGGTGACACAGTAGAGGAAGCTAGGAGGATTCAAGTGCGACGCCGAGTAGCTTCATCACTTATCGTGGGTAGTGGCTTCTCTGTTGCTTGAGTCCCTATCCATTGCACGGCAAAATGGTAACTCCTGATACCTCCTAGGCCGACAAGCTAGGCAACAACAGTGCATGTACCAAAGGCTGGGTGAAGTGAAGTGGCCTGTCTTATGTGCCTCCATGAAGAGTAGAGAGTATTTGACTAGTTGTACGTCACTAGTTCTCGGCTGCAGAATTTCTTGCTCCTTAATTCATCCATTGTTTGATATATGAGCAATTTTATAATCTACTCGAGTAGGTACCAAGAGGTACCAAAATTTTACAGTAGGTACCAAACAAATCGGCAATTATACAAGTGAAAGGGAATTAAATTTCAATTCGATTTCGACCTAAAAATAAATAGGAAAATGGATTAACCATGTGATCATTAAGTTAAAAAAATAAAAAAATGGAAATTTAACATTTATTTGCACTTTTCCAACCTAACAATTGTGCATATACTAGTTTTGCAAAGGTTTTTAATGCAAATCTATACAAGCAGTGTAGGAAAAATATAGACCTAGAAAAATTCTCACGTGCGCTGAGATTGAGATGGATGTGGTTTTCCTGGACAGATGAAAATAAACCATGGTCATCTTTCGAAATCCCGTGTGACGACACAGATTGAATGCTTTTCCAAGTAGGAACCAAAATAACCTTGGGCAATGGAGAAAGAGCAAGCTTTTGGCATGATAACTGGCTGCACAACACATGCCCTAAATTTGAGATGCCAAACCTTTACAAACTTGCGAAAAGAAAAAGAAACTCGGTACAACATGAACTGTCAAATGGGAATTGGATTGTCTCCTTCAGGCAATTAAGTTCGATTGAGGAAATCAATGAAATAGTGATTCTGGGCTAGGCAATCCAACAGATACAACTAGAACCAAACTCCCAGGATGAAATCACATGGACTAGGACGACAAGTGGAGTTTACACCACAGACACCTACACTATGCAATTTCAAGACAGTTTCTTCTCGGTAAACTACAACGGCTTATGGGCAGCACAAGCTGAAACAAAGCACAGATGTTTCGGATGGCTTATACTCCACCAAAAAGCCCTTACCGCTGAAAATTTACTCATTAGACACTGGCCGTGCAATTGGATTTGCTCCCTTTGCAATGAAGCCTTTGAAGACACTGAACATTTATTCAAAGAATGTCCCTTCATGAAGGAAGTCTGGAACTACGTTTGCACTTGCAAAAACTACCAAAACCACAATCTACCAAATAATAAGCAGCTGAAAGAATGGTGGCAAAATCTCTGCACGACAAAGCCTAAAACACACACAAGATTGCTGCTAGGCGCCCTCACAACTACCTGGTGGAATGCTTGGCTTGAAAGAAATAGGAGAATCTTCCAACAAAAAAATATGTCTAGCTTGCAGGTAGTCCATATTGTAAACATCAAAATCGATCTAAGGAAGACCACTTTCCGGCCACCTTGATGGCTTGTAATATTGTTGTCTTTTTCTCTGTCTCTTCTGTAATTGCCGGGCCCTTGTCCTGTGTGACAGCCTGGTAGTCATGTAACTAAACTCTTCTTCTATGAAATTCCGGCAGGCCTTCTGCCGTCGTTCGTTCAAAAAAAAAACTTTCTAAATGTAATAAAATGAATTTTGAACATGAAAATAGATTAAAAAATTTAAATAATTGAGTTTTCCTTTTGAAGGAAATTTGAAAAAAACAAATTCAATTCATGATTTAAAATTCCAAGTATATAAAGTTCACCGTATAGTTCAAGTTATCTCTTCCAAATGTGAATCCAATTCAGATCAACTAGGTACAAACACCAGTCCTTCCTGTAGCCTTTCCTTTCCCTAAAAATTGCACACCCTAAGGAGTTAATCTCTCTAGGTGTTCGGCTAGGGAATTCCTAGACTGATCTCACTAGGCCTAGAACCCCTACCAGGACGAGCCAGTCATCGCTCAGGACCAATCAACCCGAAGTGGGAATGTCAGCAAAGCTGCACCTGCCAAACATGGGATGCGAGATCGCATGTTGTGGACACCTCTCGGTTATTTTGACATCCCAGTCATGACCACTGCGCGAGCCACGCATAATGGATGATGTGTCCGCGTGCTGGTCTTGTACCGCACTGCCTCGCACATTACGATCAAGCAGCATCTCCTTGCCGGAGCCATGCCAAGGCCGCCTGTCCGCTGTTTTTTTGCGGCGTTGCTCACCATGAGCGTCTCATCGGCCTCCCTCAGCCGTTTCTGTGACACAGTAGAGGAAGCTAGGTGGATCCATGTGCGACGCCGAGTAGCTCCATCACTTATCGTGGGCAGTGGCTTCTCTGTTGCTTGAGTCTCTTTGCATCGCCCGGCGAAATAGTAACTCCCGATGCCTCCTAGTCCAAGGCCAACAAGCTAGGTAACAACAGTGCATACCAAAGGCTAGGTGGAGTAAAGTGGCCTGTCTGATCTGCCTCCATGAAGAGTAGAGAGTAGTTGTATGCCACTAGCTCTCGGATGCAGAATTTGTTGCTCCTTAATTCATCCGTTGTTTGATATATATACACCATTTCATTTCGGTGCAATTGTTGAGCTCCTTCATTGCAGTTCAATGCAGAACTACCATAAGTTTGAACAAATCTTATACTTGCATTGCCCTGATACATGTGCACTTAAAATGGTTCAAGATTCCTAGAAGGAAATATTCATGGCCACCTTGTATTTTTGGCAACTTAATTCAGATCCGTTTATTTCCAATTAAGTTACTCCAGTATATGAGATGAGATTGAATACCCAATAAAATTAGGGCTTCGTTACGCTACCCAATACTAGTGCATACTAGTCAATTATACTAGTGAATGAATGGTCATGATTAAATTATACTAGTGGTTAGTATATAAGTAGTATACACCTGTAGTACGCAATAGTATAGAGCATTTGTACAGAAAATGACGGTCCAAACTGTATAACCTCATTATGCAAAAAGCTAATATCGTGAATTTAAAATTTAAAGTCGATGGTATGTGGATAATTTTTTAAATTAATAGATCAATTACTATAATAATCATACAAATTAACTAATATACTTAATTCATACTACCTTATATAGGTCTAGTATTGAGTACCATAAGAGAACCCTAAAAATTAAAATACCAAACACTTTATCGTCTGTGAACCATGTCTTTTGCCCTACAATAACTATAAGACCTCCGTGCTGCACCAGCACTTCACTTGGACACGCACCAACTAGCATTTGAAATGTACAGCTGCAGCCCGCATGCACTCTGCAGTTCGTTCACTGGTACAGAACGAGGTAAGCGTCCTGGTTGGGAAACCCTTTAATCCTGGTTTCCTAGCTAACCGGAATAAGCAATATAGGACAAAAGGAGACCCTTTTAGTCAGGGTCGTCTCTGTATTTTCAGGTGCCCTAGGTGAACATACTAGTTATGGGCTCTTTTGGACTAAATTTTTACCAGTTAAATATACTATGTAAACTATTTTTCATTAATACGATACAATCAAGTATTGCTAATATGATAAAATGAGCAATTGCAATATAATATTTAATTCTTGATAAACAATACTCATAGTATGATAAAAAAAACTAAAAGAACATAAAAACTATTATGAATACCTTAAATAGAAGAGACAAATATCCAACATCTCTCATTAAAAAGAACTTTTTTTTTGGCATTTCTTGCAGCAAAATCATCAATGACGGTACTGGTACTGAGATTGATGCTATCCAAGATTTGAATTTGACGCCGAAAAGAACTTGTGTATAGCACCCTTTTGCAAATGAATAAATTGTTCTTCTCATTTTCTTTTATTCCTTTTCTGAGCACCCAATAGGTGCTTCTTAGGCAACATTCTCAGTTCCTCACACCTGAATCACCAAGAAAAATAAGCAAAAACAATGACAATCAATTAAAGAATAATTATAGGAAAAATCTAACCTAATTCCGTTTGTACATTGCATACCCAATTTTCTAGTCCCTAAGACCCTAACCTTTGATCTTCGAATTGATCTCTTTGTCATTTGCCGCGTCTTTACCCCCTTCGATTCCTAAATCCTATCCTGCCGACAGCAATATCGTCGTCAGCAACAACAGGGTAAACCGAAGAAAAGAAAGAGGAGAGAAGGATAAAGAGATGAGATCAGATAAAAAGAGGAGATCAAATTAACTACTTACCTACCTGACAATGGCAATAGGCATGGCGACGTGCAAAGGTCACTGGCGTCGCAGGGAACCAAGGACGTGGGATCACGGTCGTCGCGGGCTCGCGGCGAGAATTAATGGTCGTGGAAAACAGAGAGGTGGAGTCGCGGACGCGCAAACCAATCAGTCAATCACCTATTCGCTGATGACGTCGTATCGTCGCTTCTCTCGACAATCGCGGAGTTGCGGCCTCGCGGCTTACGTTCGCGAAGGCAGGCCCAAGACTCTCTGGCTGAAGGCCCATATTTCTATGACTCTCATGCTCTCAGCCTTCCTAAAGCTACTGGACTAAGAACTGAATAGGCCCAGGGGATTTGGTGCTGGGGATGGGCCCCTTCCGGCTATGGGCCCTAGGCGGGCGCACCTCCCGCCTACCCCTTCAGCCGGGTCTGCCTTTAATCCCGGTTTTCCAGGATTAAAAGCCTTCTTTCAGTCCGGTTGGTAACACCAATCGGGACTAAAAGAGGAGGTAGCACCCCATCTGGTTTTTTTTTTCTTTTGCTGTAAATCCCCACATGCATGCACAGTACGTAAAACCATCCACGATAATGCCTATCCACACTCCACAAATTATCCCCAAATAAAAAAAATACACATTCACTCCAAATCATTCACAAAATAGAAAAAAAAATCACAACAACATTCTTCACTTCCGTCACCGCCACCCCCGGATCCGCGCGGGCCATCACCGCCGCCCTCAGATCCGC
>CM002479.1:15754285-15764480 GCA_000325765.3 Leersia perrieri
GGTCCGGGCTATTTGACTGTCGACACGTGGGGGGTCCGGGTGTGAACCCGGACCCTTCCTTTCTTTTCCGCCCTGTTACCAATGATTCCCCCGGGCCAAGAGGCCACGTGGCATCATTGGTCTTGGGGTTTCTCCAGTTTTTATTTGGGCCTCGCCTAGGCCTCAAGGCTAAGCACATTAGCTCAATACTAGGGCCTTACTGGGCCTTCATTCATGAAAAACTAATACCCCTGGCCCATTACACCGACACAACCAATGATTGCAGGCCAGGTTGTAGATGAGCATACTGAGATGAGTCATCAGATCAGCCCATAGAAAGCTGAGATCGATGAAAAGGTGCTCTCAATTCTTTTTAAAAAAAAAATATGTGAGAAATTTGGTGCAAAGAGCAAGTATCATATCCTGGTAAAAAATCACACAGCAGCTACAAGAGCGAGTATCATATCACACAATAGCTACATGAGGTCATATGAGTGATGAGCTTTTAGTTATCTTATCATTCTAATTTCTGGTGCGTGTTTGGGACAACTGCATGCAACCATAGATTGCTCCTACAAAAACTTGCTTTGCAATACGCAAAATGATCAGTTTTCCTTGTGATGGAAACTTTCAAACCAAATTTCAATTAACGATATGAATTTTTAAACTTCTTTATTTGTCAAAACACATGAAAGTACATTTTCCAAATTTCAATTTAATACAAATCAACTTAGCTACAAAGTTACTAATCCACTCTATAGCCTTCATCTCTCTAAAAATGCACATGACAGCCAACAACCTACACGCACTGTACTTGCCTTGCCTAGAGCCCTGCCAGGCCAATCCAAGACATCAGGCGTAGCAACACCGAGCTGGTCTTCCTAGCCAGCCAAGCAGCGAGTTGGTGCGTCGATTCCATATGCTGGTCATGCACCGCACCACACCTCTTATCAAGGAAGTTGTGTGTCGCATTGTGCCCACACCGGAGTAGTGCCAACACTGGCTGGCATATACTACGGTCAGATAACTTCCTCATCATAAACGTCTCCTAAGCAATCATCAGCCGTTTACAAGATATAACAGAGGAAGCTAGGAGGACCCATCTCCGGCTCCAGCTATACTACCTTAATCAGTGTAAGGCGGTGGCCATTCCACCGCTTGAGCCATCCACCAGTGAGTAGTGAAATAACAAATCCAGATGTCTCCAAGGCCAACAAGCTATGTGACACAGTGCATGACAACGGAGGAAGTCGAGTGGCACGACGTACTGATCCTTGTCTCCATGAAGAGTTTCATCTGGTGTCAATGTGATATATATATGCATCATTTCATTGTCGTGTAGGGTGTTGAGCTCTTTCTTCAACAACCTGTACTGGAGAAATATCTCATACTTGATTGCTCATATATAGATGCATGTGAGCTTAAGTCAGTTCAAAGTTCAGTCAATAAAATATTCACGGCCACCTTATAATTTTGGTACCTCCCATCCACTCAAAATTAATTTGGTCAAGATAGCTATACGTAGAAAGAGATATCTATTACATTGTGTGCAAGGTATGCGGGTACCAAGGGGTGGTGCATTTTGAACCGTTTATCGGGAGAAAAGCAGGGATGGAAAGAAATGTATATAATTGGGCATTTTCTAGTCTATCTATATATGCTTATACTAATTGGACGCGCACTTTATAGGAGCTCTCACGTTAATATATTTGAATGATCTAGCCATCGGTTAGGTTAATCGTGTAATCTTGGCCGTAGATACATTATCTGATTTAATTAATATCCGGAATTTTCCATCAAGAAAAATAGTCCTCCGAAAACAACTAGAGCGTCAGTTCCAGATATGTTACGTGCCTCCGTGACATTAGCCATTTTTTAATGTCGAGTTAGTATTGATTACGATATATATTGGCATCCCCAAATTCAATTTGTCAACACGCGTGAATCTATCGAGTAACTAGTTTTGTTCAACACATAAAAAATTTTAACGTGCGTCAATAACAGTACGTAGCACACAGAAGAAGCAACTAACACATTTAAGTATCCTTAAAAATCTAATATTTACGTTCATGTTTTTCTTGGCTGAGGATATGCATATCTAAACAAACCATCTCACTTTTGTGTATCAGTATGCAAATGTCATTTATCTACAATTCATCTCTTGCGTTGTTTTACGCGTTTACTGGAGAAAAACCTAGAGTATGGTTTTTGCCAACAGAATGGAGTATAATACTTTATGAATTTTGGCCAAAGAACATAACTTACGACATTTTTGAACTATGGTTATAAATCACAAAAAATTGGGTCATGGCGTTAGTAGTCACAGATTGTGTGTCGAATGATTTCACAACTAACACTCGAGAAATTCTTTGTTAGCTTTTGGAGGCACAATTAAGAACTGGCCCGTCACAAGTCTGGCTGGGTAGTCAAGAGTACTTTACGATGAAGTAATATATACTTCTAAGACTTGTATCATCATGATGTAGTTGTCACAGATCCGGGCATAAAGTTTTTATCCTAATGGGTCCTCATGCAATGTCTGATTAAAACAAAACGGTAAAGCCAAGGAAAAAAGTGATCCATTCGTAGCAAGACTAATTTGTGCATGTGTCTGTCTCTGTGTCTCTGTCTCTGTCTTTGCCATGTTCTTGTAATTTTGTTAGTCTGAATTTGTCTAAAACTGCGACGGCACATGAAAGACAAATAAATTTTCAACATTTATCAAGTACTTAATTCTAAGCTGTTTGTGTCACTTGTGAACTGGGACCGGTCCAAGGTTCATTTTGTACTGAAAGAGGAGATCATTTGCAAAGACAAAAGACCACTGCTAAACAAATGTTCTAATATGACCATCATCCAAATTTCTTTTGATCAACAGAAAAAGAGTAATCATCTTTCCTTGGGAATCTTCTGGACCATGTCAAATAGAGCTGACACAACCTCAAAACCACTATCACCGTGACAGTTGAAAAAAAAAACTCAAAACGTTGCCAAATAAATCACTAAAATAGCTAAGAAGCAATAATTGTGTCAAGCAATTAATGGAACAGGGCTTAAAGAAATATAGCAATAACTATACTAATCACGTTGCTCATGTATCATTTTTCCAGCTACGAGAATGAGCCCCTATGATGGTCAGTCTTGCCAGCAGCGACCACACGGCCGAATGCGTCTCCATCTGGTTGGTAATGGTCAGCAATATTGACTCGCCTTCAAATGACATGTCTTGATACCTCCTAGGCCGATGAGTGACGAGCCAACAACGACTAGTTGGAGCGGCTTGATATGCCTCCATCGAGAGTTGTTCATCTGTGCCTCTCAGCCTTGAATAAAACAACTTCATGCTCCTTTGTATATATAAGAAAAAACCAGACTTGGGCTGATGCAAGTATTCAATTCTGTGTCCTACTGTTCAATGCATCATAAAAATGTTCAGACTGGGACATCACGAAAGGTTCCGGCGAGGATAAATGCTAGCTCTAAAACTTAAAGAGTCAGACTATATGTCATATCTCAATTCAGACCCGCCCCCTCTAAATCTGATCAGTCATATATAGCATGAGATGAGGATAATATGACTTCTTGAATACTGAAAACACTGAATATTCATAGTTTCGACAAGAGTGTAATTTATGATCAACCGATTTCCTGCAATAATTCAAGTCCTTCAGGATGCGCTTTAGTCAGTTAGTCATGCACCGATCTAGTACGTAGAAAGCAGAAGTTAACAAATTAATGTTGTCAACTATGTGAAGGTGGTACGCACTCCACCATCGCAAGCCTCCACCTCCACATACCGGTCTGCAAAAATGACTACTACTGATGCCTCCTAAGCCAAGTCTGTAAAACAATCAAGTGTTTTGCAACTCGACTATTGTATAGCTCGAGTTGCCTGATCTGCTTCCATATGAAGTGTTCATTGATCACTAGCTCCGAGCTTGCAAAATTTCTTGCTCTTTCACCCAAATTAACCTTTGGTATAGAGTATACAACATTTCGTTTGATGAAATAATACACCACTCACCTAGTAATGCTTAATTACTCGGATATATGTGAGGCCAATATATTCAGTTAAAGGTTCAGCCAGTTAGTCTTTTGGTTCCCTAGTTGACCACATGAGAGCAATCACCTGGATATGTCAACGGCCACAGGAGGCCATTGGTTAGATTCTTAGTGTACGAGCTGACATTTTTATGTTGAGCTGTTGTTGGATTGTGCAGAAGGCAGTACCCAAGTTGCTATTGTCAAAGGTGTTCTATATAATCTTGGTGTACGAATATTGATGAACAAGCAAAGCAGCATTCTTGACAACCACCACCTCAATATGTAAAGGAAGAGTTCCCAGTGCCTCTCAGACATATCATAGCAACCCACTCATCTTGTCTTTGTAATCTTGTCTCTAGTTCAGACTGTAGCACCTAGGCTCAATCATCTCATCTTTTATGGCTCAAAAAGGGCAGCAAGATACATACATTAATGCAGAGTCTGATTTCGTGAAGTCACTCAACCTAATGCATGAAATTATTCAACTTTCACAGCTGAGTTCAATGGACACCTGCAAATTACATGTGCAGGCATTTGGACACAGCTAATTGTATGCAGCACGACGTTTAGACACTTCAGAATTCAGACCAAACTAGTTGTGTGATTTTGAACAGATGTTCAGCTAATTTTGGTCCCCACCGGTATATTGGAAATGTCTGAATTTGATCAGGATTTGTTTAAAACTTAGATGATTCCGTAGATCTCAGAAATTCCGGTTCCCCAAGTAGAAATGCATGTGCAAAACAAAATTGCAAACCCTTGTTTTGACCATCATGACATATTAGCGTATGAAAGTTATGACAGCAGAGTGATGTCTAACTCTCCTTTAATACGAGTATGATATTCACACCAGATAAGAAGGTCGTTTTGCAGAACAAGCCCTCCTGCTCTTTCTAGTTTCTCTATATCGATTACAGGCAGAGACATCTCTGGTGTCGCCGTGGAAATTAACGCCCGCGACGAGTTTGGGTTTGGAGACTTTTGTAGTGGTTCCCCATAAGTTTAATTTTATGGTCCATCAAATTATATCTCAAGGCACTGATACCGTGAGATACTAAACCCAACCGTTTCCCTGCAATTATTCCGGTTTCGCATCGCAGTTGCAACTGAGTTAATTAGTTGTTTCCCAATTCATCAGTTGAATGCCCGACCATAATTGGTTTTTCCGTGTGTCCTAGCTATATGAATTCATCCCTCCTTTTGGCGCACAAAAAAAAAATTACTGTTTCCTCTCCCAGCTTATAGCATTGTTGCTAGCTCCCCTCTTGTAATATGCTGCTCTATGGCCCAAATGAGGTCTCAGCATCACATGAACTACCTTGTTCAGTTCTAGTTCATCATTTAGGATCAGGAAGTAGATGGCCACGCCATTCAGCATCTTTAATTATTGAACCATCTGAGATTGAGCCATAGCAACCTAGGAAGATCGATCAATTTATGTCAGCTAAATCTGGAAAGGGATATGATATATATAATAACAACATTCATTCCATATGTTAACCCTTATTCAATTTGAGGATATAGTACCTCATAGAACTAGAGATATCAAACTTTACACTAGATCCCGCAACAGCCAGGAAGGAGTGACGACGACCCTAGGTCGGCCAAATCCAGCGGCGGCGATCCCGGGGCAGCCAGATCTGGCGGTGGCCGGGGAGGAGTGACAACAATGACGAGCGGCCGAGCAGTGTGGTGGCCCTCCCTCCTCACCAGATCTGGATCTGGTCGGAGGGAGCGTGACGACGTAGCGAGTGGAGCAGCAATGGCCGTGAGCGGCGTGGCGGCGGCTAGGAGTGTGACGGAGGCTGTGGTTTTGGTGTGGCGAGCGAGAGGTCACGGCGGCGGATGGGAGTGGCGTGGCGGTGGCCGAGAGGGCACCCGATCGCCAGAATTTTTCAATGTTTCTTGAAATTCTTGTTTTTTTTGCCGCCTAAAAATCTTAATTTTTTAGGCGATTTATAGCGTGCACCCCTCCCACCCACCCGCAAAAATGGGTTTTGCCCGCTAGAAAAAAAAAACCTTTTTAGCTAGTGAAGAGGAATGGTTTTCTTGGCACACACAATGTCGCCATGATTATGCTGATAGGCAATGTGTTGGCGTGCCTCCAAGACCTCGCCATGATCATACAAGACCTTGTTTGCCCCGGTTGGAGGGAGGGACACAATGTGGGATCAAGGGAGGAGGAGCAGGATTTGTGCTAGATAGGTACTTCCTCCGTCCTAGAAAGTTGGTCGTTCTAGGACGATGGAGGCAAATTATCCATATGTGAAAATGACCAGATTATTCCTCATAATTTTTGGCTGGTTGCAGACATTACAGTTGTCACAGAAAGTTGGTCGCTCTGATGGGGAACGATGAAAAGATAAGCCTAGGTGCAGGCAGAGAAAAAAATTGTTAAGGGACAATATTTCTTGTGGGGCCATGTGACTGGATTTTTTATGAGGCCATATCAATTGCTGCTCACCCTGCTGCTCAAATGGGCCCATTTACTGTTGAAAACGACATGCATTTCGGGACAAACTCCATAAGCCAAAATGACTGGCTTTCTGGGACAGAGGGAGTATAACAAAGACAGACTCGTTCATATTGATGAATGAAGGAATGATGTCCTACAAAATTTTCTACTCGACGGACAACTTCCTGGCACAGAAACAGCGCATGATGCTAGATAGCTAGGTGTCACAGAATGACTCTTCTGTTGGATGCACAACTTCTGTGGATGGACAACTACGTCACGATGTTGTGTCATGTGTACTTTGTAGCTTATTGGCCAAGTGCCCAAACCCCAGCACTGTCCGCTGTAATCCCTGCACAAGGCTTCACTACGCTCTGTTCAACTGATAGTACGGGACAATTACAAACAGCCCACCTTGATTTTTGATGAGAGATGGTGTAAGCAACCCGGCCAGCCGCAGGTTCAACTTTCACGACAGTGTGAAGAAAGGCAGGGAGATCTACCTTCTGTTGTCGCTGTTCCTTCCATTGTTTGCATTAGTGACTGATTAGACACAGACGTCCTTCTTTACCGTGCTGTGAAATGAGAACTCCTGATGCCTCCGAGGCCAACAAAGCAGCAATAGTGCATAACTACTTAGCAACTTGATGTTTATTTCTGTCTTTTGGTACCATTAATTCAGAGCCGTCCATTCTACTCAAAATCCGGCAGAGATGTAGAAAGATGAAGCAAATTAACTGTCTGACAACTGAACAAATCTTTTTAGAAACACAACACTGAACGATTCATCACTGGACATGCAAGAGTGTGTACTACTATGTGTGAAGCCATAGAATATTTGTAAGACCTGCAAGCTGAAGTTCAGGTATATCACAAATGGAGAGATTTCTATGCGTATATTTGGCACGAGAGGAATGTGAAATGACCAAATGCCCTTACATTTATATCATTAACAGAGTAGTAGCTTTTCCAGGAGACCATTAGCATGGCACTTCCTTCAGTTAGACAGCCCCACCTAGAAAATCAACCACCGCTGTTATTCATCATTTCAATGTGCATGCACCTCCAGGCTGCACGCTTAATCAGCAGTTCATAACATTAGTTCAGCGTCAAAGCCTTTGGAGCGAGAGCAAACCAGTCACCGCTCAATTTTTAGCATCTTCTAAATGTTATTACCTTTGTTTCATAACGTACGCTTTGATTTTTTCTTTCAATATTTGACCATTCCTCTTATTTAAAAATTTTGTGTAAATATAAAAAATAATAAGTCACACAAGTAATTTTGAAATCGCAAACAAAATTTATTATACTTTCATCATTTTTTTAAAAAGACGAATGGTCAAATATTATAAAAAAAGTTAAAATGTTTTTACATTCTCAAATGGAGAGTAATTGAATCTTGTAGCTGGTAACTTGACTAGTTCGCTCAAAAGGGAGCAAGAGAGAGAAGCACAAACCTTGAACACCGCACAAATAAAAAAGGAGTAAGGACTAACGAACTACTGTAAAATATGATGAAATCAGTGTGTAATCTTAAGAATATTTTGAGCATTTTGTTTTTGAGCTAGAAGCATTTTAGTTGCACATTGTCTTTGGATTCCTTGCATGCATAAAGGGTGACGTTTTTGCAGTTATATTCAGATTAGATAGTCGAGCTTGGTCAGTCTTTGATCCGGTATGTAACAACCTCCTGTGTGGAGAGGAATAAAAGGAAAACCCCAAAAATCTGCGAAGGATTGAGGCAGCACAAAATCTCTCACGTTTTGTTTCTCTGTTCGCTGCTCCGTTCTGCTGTTTTCTGAAAACATTCAGTTTACTGCGAAAATCTTCAGAGTTCTTCAGTCAGCCACAAAAACAGTGTGTGTGTGTGTGTGTGAGAGAGAGAGAGATCGTTTTGCTAACATTTGGTATATATTAGAGCGGTATCATGATTCACCAACAATGTCGTCCGGAGATGGCAGTCGGTATATCCGGTGGTGGCGCGCAGACTGCACGCTTGTCGGCAATTCATCCTGGCTACGCCGAGTATCGCAAAGATCGCGCGGCTCTCTCGGCACGATTCTGGTGACTGCTGCTCGCCAAGGTAAAGCGTTATCCAGGTTATCTACTTATCTCTACCTCTTTAGAGTTCAGACATGGATGAGAATGAGGAGTCATTAGATCAAGACATATGAAACTGATATCAAATAACGCTGTCAATAAAAACACATTTGCAAGAAAATCATATGTCAAATATCAACTAGTAAGTAGATTATGAGTATCTTCATAGTCTACTTAAAGCTCCCGGATGACACAGATTAGCTAATTAAGAGATGGCATGTGAACCTGTTCATCAAAATTTTCGACGATCGCCTTCGGCCCTCCTGCCAAAAATTCAATTTTACACAATCATGTAATCAAATCCTCATCATAAAAATGCAAACAGTACAAAAGAAAACAAAATACATTATATAGTCCGGTAAAGAGTACTAGTAACATCTCAATAGCCTATTTGTTGTCATTTAGATTTCTTGTGGGATTCTATAAAATGCAGTCCTAAATTGCTACTACAAAAGTTGATCTTTAATCTGCAAGCCCAGATTTTGGTATTGTTGATGCGTGTGCTCGACACGCGGGGATCCGGGGACCCCTTTTTGGTTCGGCATAAGGGTGCGGAATGCCAAGTTTCTGAATTAAGGGGAAGAAGAAGGTGGGCAAGGAAGAAGCCCACTAAACACGCATGGCACAAAGAGTTTATACAGGTTCGGGCCGCTGGGAAGCGTAATACCCTACTCCTGTTCTTGTTGTTGATATGGTGGATGAAGAATTACAAGGTGGAGTTCTTTCCCAGATGGCGCTAGAGCTGATGACCGAGGCGTGCTAAGTGTTATGGAGTAGCCTTATGGTTTTCTTGGTCAGGGTTCAGCTTCCCCCATCATCCCCCTTTTCTACGAAGGACCAGGGCCTCCTTTTATAGTTTAAGGGGACACCACAATGCTCCTTTTACTGTTTTTTCATGTGTGAGGGATGTTCTCCCACTTGGAGCGGGAATGCATGCCCTATCTTGTCGCCTGTGCTTCCATGCCTCCCTCCCCCATTGCCACGTCACGGTGGTCGGCGGAGAAAACGGGCGGAGAGGTCACTGAAGATTTGATGCTTGGGGATGTCATCCTACCCAACAAGTAGCGGGGCCCGCTTGTCAGCGTCCCACTGACTAGCCTAGGCAAGCAGTAGGAGAGTAGAGTACTCATGCCCCTCTGCCACGCATCCGTCCGTCACATTAAATGCGGGAAACGAGGCGGAGAGGCGTGCTGTCCCGCGGCGACAGCGCTGTTAGCGCACTGTCACCGAGAGAAGACTTTGGTCGCCTCCCTCGAATCAAGAGAAAGGAGGTGAATAGGTGATGATGAGGGCCTATCACCCGCGCCTCACATCGCAGTAAATGCGAGGGGGCAGGCGCCAGACCTCTCTAATCGCATTAAATGTGGTAATTGGTTGTTGGGTGTGCCATGACCATACACCTGCGCACCGCGCGCGAGTCTCTCGAGCCGAGGGGATAGCCCAACCTTCTCCTGCGGCGTGTGGCCTCCCCGCAAGCCCCCGAACGCGCCCTCCTCAGGGGCGTGTCACGTGGCCTCGGGTGGCCCGAACCCCTTCTGCGCGGTGCGGCCTCCCCGCAGGCCTCCGGGCACGCCCTCCTCAGGGACGTGCCACATGGCCTCGGTGGCCGGAACCCCT
>CM002479.1:15774938-15880801 GCA_000325765.3 Leersia perrieri
TGAAAGAGTTTGTTGGGGGAAGCCACACTTGTGGTGGCGTATCTCGTTGATATATATAGCAGGAGAGTACAGCCTCAAAACAAACAAAACAAGAAACTACGTACAAGGCAGGAGACTAGGTACAAGTAGTTGGTTGAACGGGTTGCTAGCTATCCATGCAAACAAACAATACCAGCTATACGTACAGTACGCTAACAGGGACAGACCATGGACTTTGGTTAGGCCAGGCAAATAGCAAGATCTTGCTGCTATTATTCAGGCAACTGTGAAGCATTCGGTGGGAAATGGCAGAGACACTCTGTTTTGGACAGACAATTGGTTGCCAGGGGGGAGCATTTGTGTGCAATTTCCTATTCTTTTCAGCTTTGTCACTTCAAGGCACAATCTTTCTGTCCACCAAGCACTTCCCCAGAACAGATGGGTTAGGGACATCAAAGGTGCCCCATCGACCAGAGCCCTGGGTGAATACTTTCAGCTTTGAGACCTCATACAGCTGGTCCAGCATGTGCACGACGGCCCCGATACTACTAGATGGAACCCTGCTGAAAATGGTGTGTTCTCTGTTCATTCAGCCTATAACTTCTTCTTTCAGGCGCATACTAAGTGTGAGATAGGCGAGCTTCTTTGGCACTCCAGGGCGCCAGGAAAAGCAAGGTTCTTTATGTGGCTAGCAACAAAAGGAAAATGTCTCACGGCAGACAACCTGTCGAAAAGGGGATGGCATCATGAACCTGCCTGTGTTCTGTGCCAAACAGAGGAGGAAGATTGTTTTCATCTTTTTATCAGTTGCCGCTACACAAACAGAGTATGGTTGCAGCTACGTGACTGGACTTCTGTGTTCTTCCCTGTCCCTGGCGAAGTTGGTCGACAGCTGAATAAGTGGTGGCTGCAGATGAGAATGATTTTTCAGACCAACTACAGGAAGGCGGCTGATTCACTGGTGATCCTAACCTGCTGGCTGATTTGGAAAGAAAGGAATGCAAGAATCTTCAATCATGTGGCCAAGACTGCTGATCAGATCTTTCAGGACATAAAAGATGAAGTGCAACTTTGGAAGATGGCTGGGCTCTTCACTATAAACGACTAATTAGCACCTAATCTAGCTTTTTTTTTATGTATGATATGTTTTCTTGGACTGGTTTTCCCAGTTCTGTGCTGAGAGAGGAATGCCCCTCTCCTTGTATCGACAGCATACTGTCGATGTCGATGTATTGTATCTTTATGTTTCAAACTTTACTCCCCCCAATCTTAATGAAATTGGACGGCTAAGTCTTCAGCCGTCCCGGCAAATTCAATATCAAAGCACTGTTGCTTGCTGGAATTTGAGAAACAAACAACTTAGAATAAGAAAATAAGGACACCAACAAACAGCGTTGAGCAAGGTCAACGCCCTAGTGTACAACATTGTCGATCGAGGCTATATCAGGCGTACAGATCAAGAAACTCCTCAACAATGGCGCGGATCGAGTCTTCTCCCCTCTACAACGCCACGGATCAGGACGATCCTCACTTGTGCCACAGATCGGGATGCTCTCCGACGGCGGCGCAGAGGCCACCCATGGAAGAACACAGCTGATCGATGGCGGCAGTCTACACGGGGGAGGTGGATAGGGTCTTCGTGTGAGTGGAGCGGAACGAGAGAGGACGAACACAGAGCAGCCATGAGGACGAGGAGCCCGACTTCTATGTGATTTCTTATGTCTAGCTTAGCTTCAAGAATTTTTCATGCCTCTGAGGCCTACTACATTAACTACTTATTTGCCTTGTCCACATGTTTCTCGTGGCCTGCTTGGGATATCTACGCTCAGCCACCTCATCAGCAAAAGGAGCAGAGTGATACTAGATATATATTCACGGTCTAATTATACACAGTTCTTCAAGTTCTTCAGCCAAATTTAGCATGGATGATCAAGTTCGATAAGTTCTTAAATCCATAGAATCAGAGAACGAGAGAAGCGTAGGCAAAAGCCATGAATCCCTGACCTGCACCGTCTGACCGTGTAAGAAAATGGCTCTTGATGCCACCCACGCCTACCATGCAACCCATTGGTCTGGTTCTCGTAACACTTCATTTCTTGTGGTCAGCTTGTATACACCCCATTTGGGCTTGCGCATTCCATCTTATATATATGGAGAAAAAAAGGGCAGCAAGATATCATATATGAATGTTGTAGTCTGATTTAATTAATGCAATTATTTAAGTTGTACAGATCAGTTAATACCCATAAGGCCATGACTTCCAACTAAATGGCTGGATTGTTTGAATGAGATCCACCTGCAATTAATTCAGCTTGGGCTTGGCGTGTGCATGCATATCTGATATCTCCCAGGCAGCCAGGCTACAATTTAAGACTAGAAAGTTAAGTAGATGTACATGGGCATTCGGCCGAGAAAGAGAAGAGGGGAACAAACCTGGCATTGGGCCGAAGAAAGAAGACCCATTTCACGAGTGAATGTGCTAGCCCTTTTTCGATTGATTTTCGTGGTAGCAGAGAGTCGAGGGATGTTTTCCATGGAAACCCTCAAGAAATTAACTAAGATTATTCATCCGTTTAGCTCCGGAGAAGAGAATTGGCTCGCCGCTCGCTTGTAATGAACGGTCAAACTCTCCACTGTCCGATCAAAACTAAACGGTCGAGATCAAGCAATCACCCTAGTGGAGAACCAGATGGTCGCTTTCCGCATAACACCCTCCTCTTTATCTGTATTCTCCATCACAAATACTCCAACGCCTCGCCGCCGGTCACACTTCGATACCGGCCACCGGCAATGATAGGGCAGGACAGGAGGAATGTTACATTTGATAATAATCCGATGCTCTTTAATTTTCAGTTTCTAGTAAATCTAAATCACCATTTAACGCAGCATATAAATCACTCGTTCATCTATTTGCCTAATTAATTTTTCAAGTTTTTGTTTGTGTGAGTGGTGGTATCGGCGAGCAAATTCCCAGCGCGGCTTGCATGACAAGGAAGAGGACAAGGCCGACACGGCGTTGGCACGCAAGATGACAAGCCAGTAGATCCATCTTCCGGCGCCGGTACCGGCGTATGCAGCAGCAGCGCTGCCGGTTTCGATCGGTTTCGCCACGAGGGAGGCAAGGCGGAGGCGGAGGAGGCCACGTACGCCAAGATCCATCCAACCTAGCATTGGCAGCTAGTAGCTGGCATGACTCGTCTCTCCTTCCCTCCCTCTCGTGACAGTAACAGCGATGGCACGACGTGTGCGGGCACGGAACCCAACGGCGACCGGACCAACTCAATTTCCAAAAGTTTTTTAAGACCAGGAGCAAACCCAACAGCTCATCTATCTCATCCTCCATCTCAAATATAGAGCATGTGTGAGAAAAATTTTGCTCTAAGAGATATTCCATCACATCATCCAAAAATAAAGCATCATCCATATTGGTGAGAGAACATTCAAATGTGGATGTTCTCTCTTCACTCCATATTTGAAGCAAGCACATGATATGAGAAAAGAAAAGAGATTATTGAAAAATATTATTAAAATATAAAAGATTGGGGTATGGATGATATAGTATGGATGGTCTCCTAAAGTGCATAAAGATATAGAAAAAAATCTTTTTTTGCATGATCTTTCAAATGGACATATAGAGGATCAAATATAGATGACCTCTTGGGTTTGCTCTAAGGCCCCATTCTTATTAGCTGATGGGCTTAGCTATTTTTTCGGGTTCCATGAGCATGCTTTCCGAACTACGGTATATTTTTCATAAAAAAATTATATACAAAAGTTTCTTTAAAAATCAGATTTATCTTTTTTCATATTTATAATAATGAAAACTTAATTAAGCATACACTAATAATCCTCCTCATTTCAAGTACAAGAAATAATCCAAAGCAAACAGTGGAAAAACGAACAAGACCTAAGCCTAAGACTAAGCCTAAAGTTTTAACTAGCATCAATCCTAACTCCTAAGACTAAGCCTAATAGAACTTGGAAAAGATTCCTATAACTGCAAGACCATATTAGGAGGATAAGTTCGGTTCAACACCACATACTACAACAACAATTGATTCGTTCTTTGCCTTTAGTTTAGCCATGTTTTATCTATCTTTTACCTAGACTAATTTTAGCCGTAAGTCGTACGCCTTCTCCGTAAGAGTATGATCTTCTTCGTAGGTTTGCCACATAAAACTTCCAATTCGTCCACAAAACGGGTGTTTACCTCAAAATTGATCTCAATCGCCCCGGAAGCTGATTTTGATCTCTAATCCATCTAAATCGGTTTAGAGACTGGTTTGGTTATTTCTAAACTCACCTTATTATTTGAGGTGGTTGGTGATTCTATTCTTCAAGACGCCACAAAGCTTCGGGTGGTTCGTCGTGGTGATCCAAAAAGACGTCAACACACCATAATTTAACTAAATCCTCCCAACACTAATGTGTACCCAAAAGAAAACATCAGTAAGTGCTAGCATCAACAAATGTGAGCCTGTCATATATTCTCATTGTCATTTTGAGTTCAGACGGGATACTGCAAAACGATGTTCCAACTTTCTACTATCAATATTGAGCTTCAGATCTACAAATTGATGTTCTCCGGTACATCTCAAAACTTGAGTAACACCTCCTGATTTTGTAACACAAGAGTTTTTCATGGCTCCCAGTCCCAGGTCTACCTTAGCTATCCATTTGTCTTGTCCCCATGACACCAGGGGCGAATTTACTGTTGGGGCTTAAGGCCCAGCTCCATTTCTCCTGTAATCACACTCATACTTGCTCCATCCACTGCTACAATTAGTTAGGGTGTTGGATTTAATCCTAGAACCGACAAGAAGCCCTGAATCAATGTGAATTTCTTGGCCTAAGCTATAATTGGCATTTTTCTATCCTACTCAAGTACTCGGTTAGGCTGTGATTAGCACGAAAGGTTGTTGGGCAAGGTCGTACAGTAGGACTGATCCGCCTCATGAGCTTATTAGGTATTTCTTTACTTCCTTTTATACAACTTCCCCTGATGATGGCATTTTGTTTTACTTTAGCACAGTGAACAAATAATCTGCGTAGAAAGGAATAATAGAATCCAATGTTGCACCTTTTCTTGAAGAAGTGCAAAGAACAATAAGCTATAGACTGATGAAAAGTAACTTTCTAGACAACAATAGAATTAACGCGTGCAAATTTTATTAGGGGGAAAGAAGAAAAATCGAAACTTGAATATAAAGCGGTTTAAATGCACAATTGTTATTGCTAAAGCCCCATCTAAATTTTCATCCTAGATTCGCCACCTCATGACACTTTGTTTCTCGTGGCCAACTTCTGATATCTTGGCTCAGCCACCTCATCAGCAAAAGGAGCAGCGTGATACTAGATATAAAATCCACGGTCTAATTCTACACGACTGTGCAAATTTTCTAGCCGAATTTAGCATGGATGCTCAAGTTTGATAAGTTATGAAATCCACCGAATCGGAGAAGTGTAGGCAAAGCCTTGGGTCCCTGACCATTACCGTCTGACTGGGCAAGAAAATGGCTCCTGATACCGTCCACGCCTATCATGCAATGCAACCCATTGGTTTGGTTCTCGGAACACTTCATTTCTTGTAATGAGCTTGTACCCCAATTGGGCTTGCTCATGCTTTTTATCTTATATGGAGCAAAACTGGGCAGCAAGATACCATATATGAATATATGATGCAGAATCTGATTTAATTTATGCAGTTATTTAAGTTGTACAGAAGTACAGATTAGTTAATACCCATGAGGCCATGACTTTCAACTAAATAGCTGGATTGTTTGAATGACATCCACATGCAATTCAGCTTGGGATTGCCGTGTGCGTGCATATCTTTCACAGGCTTCAACTATTGTTCAGTAAAGTTCATCTTTTTCAGACCAGGAAGTTTTGCATGGAACAGGCCCATAATTGGAACAGGCCTTGGGCCGAAGAAAGAAGATACGGCCCATCTCACGCGCGAATATGCTACCCTTTTTTCTATTGATTTCGTAATAGCAGACAGTCGAGGGATGTTTTGCATGGAAACCCTCAAGAAATTAACTGAGATTTTTTTTAGAATAAAATTAACTGAGAATTGGATCGCTTATAATGAACGATCTCTTGAGAAAAAGCCTACTCCTATAAAAAAATCCATTCAGTTCAGTCAGTTTCAGCCTAGCTCAGCCAGCCCATCAGGGCATGGTTGTTATCCACATAACACCCTCACTTTTATCCCTATTTCCCACATAAAAAAAAACTCCAACGCCACGCCGCCGATCACAAATTCGCACGCCGACAATGCCGGCGAGGATTCCTCCTCCTCCATCTTCCGCCGCCGGCGCTGCCGACCAGAAGCTCGACGACAGGAGGAAGAGGATAAGGCCGATCGACGTGGCGTCGGCACGAATGCAGCTGCGCGGCTGCGCCGCCGGTTTCGGTTTTTTCTCCCGCGACGACCACCACGAGGAAGGCAAGGCGGAGGCGGAGAGGAGGCCACGTACGCCAAGATCCATCCGACCTGGCATTGGCAGCTAGTAGCTGGCACGTGTCGTCTCCTTCCTTCCCTCCCGTGACGGCGACGGCGATGTCGCGACGCGCGCGGGCACCAAACCCAACGGCAGAAACCAAACCCGCGAGCCCGCCGTCTGTTTTCCCCGTCAAGCCGGCCGTGTGGGGCCCGCCGCCTAGCTTCTAGAAGGCCAATCCGATGTTCCGATCCAATCCATTCAGAATTTGGCTCCGTCTTGGCTGGGCTTGTCTATATAAAGGGGGCTAGTCGGTGAGCCAGATCATCCATCCATCACTCACAATTCGCAAATTAGCATCCAAAAATTGATCTTCTCGATCAGTTCCGCATCATGTCTTCGGCGACGGCGACGGCGACGGCGTGCTCTTCCGGTGGGCTCCATGCCGCCGCCGGCGGGGAGTGGCTGGGGGAGATCTCGGCGGCGCTGCAGGGGAAGTGGCAGGCCATGATGGTGAGCGCCCGCGGCGGCGAGCAGCGACGGGAGACGAGGCGCGTCGCCGGCGGCGTGGAGAGGAGGAAAGGGGAGGGGGATGTGGGGGCGTGCGGCGGCGCCATGTCGGACTCCACCGTCTTCCTCCTCCTCGACCACTTCGCGCCCAGCTGATCTAGTCCCCATTCGTGACGTCACGCAAGCTTGATGATGAGGTGGTCGTGACGTCATGCGTAGACGCGTATGTGTATAACGGAGAGGAAATGGCACGCCACGCTCACACGCTGTGTATATTTGACTTGTAAATGATACTCTACCGGCTTCGCTCTCATGAATGTGAATAAAAATGCCGTCTTTTTCCTGCCCCTCTGGCCCTCTCTTGATTTCTTTACTCTTTGTCAGATAATGAAATGAAGGAAAAGCTTGCATTCTCTTTTTTTCTGGGTTCTAATCATGATTTGAAATGTAGGAAATTTACACGATTTTGACAGCATTAGTTCAGTTTGGGGGAATCTCCAAGGGACCAAACCAAGCACAAGCAACACACTACAGTACAAGAATCAGCACCATGTTAATTTAAAGATTATATTCCTTACATACAAGAATCAGAATCAGGTAGAAGACCTTGCATCTCACCTACTTGTAAACAACTAAACAACCATACAAGCCGATGATCTTGCTAGGCTACAAAGGGAAAGAAAGGAGAAAAAAAACGCTAAGAAAAAATGGAGGGAAAGCGAATGCATTCATTCACAGCAGCTATTTACACCTCATGGTCATCTTTAAAACACAGCAAAAGCAAATGTTGTTTCAGGTCAGTGAGTAAGAGCTTGGTTCCTCGCTGTACATCGTCTCGCTGGACCCAAACACAGGCTTCTCATCTTCCCATTTGATGATCTCTCTTCCATAGCGGATTGCAGAGCGGACCGACTCCTGATCCAAGGCGTTCACGTAGGAAACGTACAGTTTCCGCTCCGTGAACGACTGGAATAGGCTCTTGAACTTGACTGCAATGTAGTGGCCGGCCATCTGTGCCAATGTCGAGCCAGTGGAGCTGCCGCGTGAGCTCTTGCTGGTGCCGTTGATCAGATTGCGGCTTACCAGGGGAGTGAAATCACTGAACCAGTCGCATGATGTTAAAGGAGACTTGCCAATCTTCTGGTCTAGGATATCAAACTTTGTGAGAAGTAGAAGGAAATCCATCTGCTCAAATATCGGATGAAGGGCAATGCTCTCAAATAGCTGCCTGCTCTCCATCATCTTGTTGACAACATTGCCATTTGCATCCTCATAGTACTCATCGTAGTCGCTGACCGCAACACAGAAGATAACAAGCCTCACATCATCGAACATCTGCAGCCATTTACAGTTCTCATGCAATCCTTTGTTGTTTATTCTGATCAGCTGGTACCTGGAAATATAAATAATGCTTCATTGCTCTTACTGCTATCATAACAATGATGAAAGCTAAAGAAAGACTAGACCTTTTGACTGACATAAGAACAGACCTTAGCAAAGTATCTTGTGGATCATCAGGCTCATCAAAGCCCCGTCCATCCAAAGCCAGCTGTGGGAAAGAGAAATCTGTAGATGCTAAGCCATCTGAGGATGTTATCCCATCGGCATAAAGGATATCCATATCAGAGAGCTCATACTCCGTTCGGGAAATATCAACAGCCTGATCATCCCAAATAACAAAATTAAACAACGAGTAATTGTAATCATATGACCCCGACACTACTTAAGCACTGTCATCTGACATGAAATAGAGATAGAAACAATGGATCAACCCTTGTAAAGTGTGAAAATAATAATAATGGAACAACAGTAGTACCTTGTCAAGGAAATAACTAGCAGCAGATGGAAGGAACGGTAGTTCACTTCTCCGTTTATATGTAGCTTGTATAGCAGAATCTTTCCATAATTCCTCAACCAGTGGTGCATACTCACGACTAGCTGCCGGGAAAATGTCTTCGAGATTACCTATAGCCATAGCTTTGAGAATCCAATCGGAGAATGCTTTCAGGCGCGGAGAAATAGAGTACTCATGAACTTCATTAGAAAGCTCTGGTTCACACTGGTCTGCAAAAGAGACACAAAATTAATTCTATATGATCTGGCTAATAGACAGAAAATAATTGCAAGTCTCCTAATATAAATATGTGAATTATGTAGCACAGAAAATAGATGGATAACCAAAGGAATACAATAGTACAAGTAATACCAGAGCTAGAAGGATCACTTTGGCAGGTAGTTCTATCAGATATAGCTTCCTCTTCAAATCTTTCACGTCCTTCAAGTAGTATACCAAGGTAATTGTATATGTTACTTTGTATGATAAGTCTGAGATCTTCACACTCCTCCACAGAAAATGGCTTGCTTTTGTACAAGAACTTGGCCTGGGTTTGATGGGTTCAAGATCAGTTACAATATTGACATTGCAAACAACAGGCAGTGACTAGTCAATCATAAAACAAAATCTTTCGGTACATGTGAAGAAAATTTTGCCTTTAACACTCCATGGTGAATAAAAGTAGTTGGACGGTGATATTAATTCAGTGATTAACATATTTATTTGAACACATCAATATAGTGGATGACCCTAGATAGATCTGTACCTGCTTGAGTATGGTGCTTGTCCCTGAGCCAACCAACAAGAGCTTCTGGATGGTTCTTTGCTCCAAGTAGTCAGGGATAAGTCGATTTACCATGTGCACTGGTTCTTCACCGCAATGATTATTTGCTTTGTTAGGCGTTGGCAGTGATAGGACAGGACTGAGTAGCTTCACTATAGGCTGTCAAGGAATGCAGAACAGATGTAACTTTGCCAGTTTCTGCCAACAAATTACAGGGCAACTACAAAACAATCTCGAAATTACCTTATCCCAAATCTTGCCTTTAACTGTTTTTTGTCCTTCCTCTTGGTAAGTCCCATCAGCATTCACCCAAAAGTGGGGTTTCCCAGCACATTGCACTCCTGCCAACTGAAATATAAAAGGGTTAGTGATAAAACACATGAATTAAATATTAGGTACCAGTATATCATTTCAAACCTTAAGCATTTGCAGCTCGGATTTTGTAATCTCTCGGCCATTTATCAAGATCCCAGTGTTCCCATTGCTGGCCTTTTGATCTAGGGCCCCTCCAACATTTAGATTTGCACTTATTATGCAATGGGGCTTGTGACCCTCCTGGAATATTATCCGAGAAAAGTGTGTTATTGCTAACCGTTTAACCAGAGTTGTAGAACATATGCTAGTAAACATTTGTAGGAACAGTAAAGACTCAAGACAACCACATCATGAAACAATTAAGAACAGGGACATTTGTGTTGTTTACCTTTAATTATCCCCATAGACCCCAAACCTAACTAAAGGTATATCACATAACATGCCACAAACAATATGATAATTGACTGCTCATTTACAAACCATAAAAATACAGCTCTTCAAACTATCATGGGAATAATATTATTAGCTGTGCAGTTCAACTAAAGCAATTACAGCTACTATCATAAAGACTTCCTAAGTAGTCATCGAACCGTTGCTTACCAACTATATTTAACCTTAGACTAAGGAATCTTTCATTTCAACTACGATAATTGAGTGATCATTTTCAAACCATAAAAGCATGGCTGTTGGAACTACACACATGGGAATAACATTATTAACTGTGCGGTTCAATTAAATCCAGTACAGCTACTCTCCTAAAATATGTAACAACTATATTTAGCCTCATACTAGTCAATTATCTAAAAAATAGTCTTAACATCAAACTGTGTACAGATTTGCATGCATCAATCAAATGCATGGGCAATCAAGCACAAAAAATATCAAATCTCTATAGGTTGTACCTTTCCCCAGAAGCCTGAGACCTTGTCATACCAATAGAACCCAGGCCGGAGCTTCGAAGGAGGGCACTGACACCCCTGCAGCACGACGAGCTCCTCCGGCGACAGCTTGGCGCCATTCACATACACATCCTCCGGCCGCAGCTGGTTCGCCACGCACTCCCGCTCACTCCTCATTACAAGCTCCACCTCTGGTGCACTCAGCAGCCGCCGCAGCACTCTTGAGCCCCTCCCCAGCGATTCACGCTTCGACTCGGCCACCGGCCGCCCTATGCAATCCAAACATTTCCTCCCCTCCGGCATGGACCCCATCGCCCGGAGCAAGCAACCAGCACAATACCGCGCACCGCAGGCGAGACAGGACTCCTTATCCCCTCTCGCCCAGAAGCTCCCTACCTTCCCACATCTGAAGCAGCCGCGAGATTTGGCTTCTCCCCTCCATCTCGCCGGCGAGAGTGACCCGCTCGATCTCACCGGCAGCGCCTCGTCGCCGTACTCCTCCTCGTCGAATTCGTCTTCCTCGTTGTCGTTCTCGTCGCCGTCTTCGGAGGATTGGAGCAAGGAGCCGCTGGTCTCCGCAAAGGTGACCACGGGAGCCTTCGACGGGAGGGCCTCGTCGGCGTTCTCGTCGTCGGAGGGGGTGGATGGGAGCTCGGCGGAGTGGTGGAGCGCCGCGTGGTGGTTCTCGATGACGGAGGTGGGCGAATCCACCGCCGCCGAAGCCCCACCCCCACCACCAGCAGCGACCCCACTGCCGCCGCCGCCGCCGCCACCCGCGGCGGCGGAAGAGGACGTACCGGCGGCGCGGTGGGCGTGGATGGCGGAGCAGAGAGACGACGGCGTGAGCGGCCGCACTACGGGGAGAGGCGAGGCCGTGAGGGGCGGCGGGGAGGCGGAAGGGGAGGAGAGCGACGCGAGAGGGATGCGGGAGAGGTCGAGAGGGATGGCGCGGGGGAGCGAGTAGGAGGGGAGCGGCGGGCCGTCGTACTCCGCCGCGAACGAGTACTCCCCCACCCCTCCGCCGCCGGCCGCCGCGGAGGAGGAGGAGGACGCCGCCATGGGAGGGAGGAGATCGATCGAGCGCTAGGGTTTGTTAGGGTTAGGGTTAGGGGAGGGGAGGCATGGTGGTGGTGAGGTGGGGGTGGGGGAAACCCTAGGCAAGGCGAGGAATTGAGGGGAAAGGGAGAGCTTTCGCTTTTTTGGAGCATGCGCGAGGGAGAGGAGGACGAAAGGGAGGAAGGAAGGGAGATTGCGTCGTGGGGGAGATGACCGCTTTTGCTGTGCACCGGGTCTATGGACCAGCAGGTGACGATGTAGTGTAGTGTAGAATTACTGTGCGTCTCTTGACTGTGCGGTCAAAATGTCAAAATACTTCTACCACTAGTGGTACTTAGGCTTCCCAAAATTTTTCTCCTAAAAATATCACATCAAATTTTTAAACTCAGACATGTAACATTAAATATTGATAAAAAAAATAAAACTAATTACACAGTCGGATTGTAAACGACGAGATGAATCTTTTGAGCCTAATTAGACCATGATTAGCCATAAGTGATACAGTAACCCACATGTGCTAATGACAGATTAATTAATCTCAAAAGATTCGTCTCGCGTTTTCCAGACTAGCCATGAAATTATTTTTTTCATTTGTGTCCAAAAACCCTTCTCGACATCCAGTCAAACGTTTGATGTGATGTTTTTTAAAAAAATTTCCCTAACTAAACGTGGCCTTACACATTTCAAATAAAGCGGAATGTGGTTGTAGGATTTTGTTATGTCCTGTCCATCAGCTGCATTTTGACTTATTGTATTTTTAGTTTAGGCCTTGTTTAGTTGGTGAAAACTTTTGGCGAAAATATCACATCAAACATTTGACCGGATGACGGGAGAGGTTTTCAGACATCACATCAAACGTTTTCGGACGAGACGAATTTTTTAAGCCATCATTAGCACATGTGGGTTACTATAGCACTTATGGCTAATCATGGCCTAAGTAGGCTTAAAAGATTCGTCTCGTCATTTACAACCTCACGGCGTAATTAGTTTTATTTTTTATCTATATTTAATGCTTTATGTATGTGTCCAAAATTCGATGTGATGTTTTTGGTTAAAATTTTTGGGACTAAACAAGGCCTTAACTAGTATTGGCTAAGGGCTTGAAGCATCTTAGTGTATGTTTGATTGATATGAGGAGAAAAAAAAATTGAATTTCACTTCCGTAGCTCCTGCCCCCTGGGTTAACAACAAGTGGTGGGACCCGTATACAAAAAACTCTCTTTAATCACCAGCTTTCACGCTTCTTGTGTTGCATGCTTCCACCTATTTCATCTGTGTTGCAAATATTTTTATTTATTAATCAATATAGTTCGACTAATAACTACTAGTTGATTTTACTCCTGACACGTAACAATCGATGCCCACAACATACTTTGTTTGTTATTTTGGAGGATTGTTCGATTTAAAACATAAACTGGATATGCTCTTATTAATTTTTTACATAGTTGTTCTCTATGTTATTATTTCTTTAATAATAAAAAAGCTGGCATTTACTTCCAAAGAATTTACAGCCAATTATTACAAACCAAATGAACCACACACTAGTAGCATCAAATACCACTTAGCCCAAACAAGATAGGCACAACTCGAACCTTACACAATAACGGAAGGGTAAAACACAACTCCACTAGAGATAAAAACTTATTGAAAGAGTAATTCTATTACTAAATCTGCAGCCGAAGATTGCAAAAATTACGAATACCGTTGTTTATAAACTCCGTCATGCAATAAAAATAGCATCCTTTTCATCATCACACTTTTATAGTTACATCCAAAACTGGAGCTAGTAAGTTGCCCTAAAAAATAAGAACTTATAAGATTTAGATCATTAGATGGAGGTTTCAAAAGCCACATCACTTTCTACTTAGCCAAAAAATCCAACAAAACGCAAAATGCCTTAGCATTGTAGTTTTTGGATCAATACTAGTCAACCAACCTCCCCCTCATTGGTACCTTTAACCCAAAATATGCATAAACAATCCCCCACAGAAATTTAGCAAAATGATAATGGAAGAATAAATATTGAACAGTTTCATTATGCAAGCATAAGCTTATGTTTGTTATTGTATGATAAAGTGTGAAGAAAAAAATATAGGATTTGTGGGCTTGAGACTTGGTGAATGGAAGGATGCATAAGTTTGGTAGTTATTATGGGGCCATCACCGCTTACCCAATAGTGACTAATACTAAATTGAGCGTCCTTTAGCAAACTTTTAAACGCGAGTAATTGCATTGATTATCACCCACGACACACCTGTGTCTGCGCAATTGTATGGTGTAATTAGTCAGCTAAAATCATTTCTTATGTGGCACCACATTGTTAATTGCATTATACTAGCATGTATATGTGCTCAGCGTATTTTAATACATTAGATCCAAAAAAGTATTCCTTGTGGTTCAAGGCTAGGTTTGATTTACTGTATTATTTTTGTCAATCTCGTGGACTCGTTCGCTCGCTCTCAAGTCTGTCATCTAAGTTGACTAGACCATATATATTTTTCTCGCTAAAAACAATTGCGTATTATAATGTGTGCATTCAAACATAAATACATTGACTCGTACGCTACTAGATTCGAGAGTAACAGTCACGTACAAAATTGAGCTCAGCAGCGACACTTATTTTCTCCTCAGTTCGCTTTATGATGTTCTTTTTTAATAACGGAAAGCACTATACACTCTCATAGATTTCCCAGTCCCATGGACCACGTCCACCCAACCACGCCCAAGCACAGGCAATGGACCGGTCGCCTCTGTCTTGCGGACTCGCCTCACTTGACACTGAGGGAATTGACCGGTGGGCCCCACCGCCGGGAGAATCTTCCATGTGGGCCCCACAAAAGACTGACCTGACTCTCACCACCGCCCCCAACCAACCTCCGCCGATCCGGACCGGCTGAGCCTACGTGCCACCGACAGGCGGGGCCGCCAGCGCCGCTGCTTGTGGGGCCCACCTGCAGGCAGAGAGGGTGGCCGTACTACGCACGGATTTTTTTTTTTTGTGTTCGCACAAGTGGAGCGTGGCCGTTGGCCAGGTCGGATGCGGCATCGGCGCGTAGGTGGAAGGTGAAGCCCTGAGAATGACAGGTGGGCCCCACCTGGCTTCTAGATCTGGTGGGGCATGTGGGCCCCGCGGGGTAGTCACGGGGAGAGGATCAGATTCAGAGGAGGCGAACACAGGAGTTGGGTGGTGGGCTTTGGGCCCTCGGGTTCGAAAGATTCTGTCCTCTGGAGTACTCCTCTCTGGGCTGCCTGCATGTGGGCCCAGAATTGGGCACTGGTAGTAACAGTTGTATCATGGGCCCACCTATGGGCCTCGGTGAAATTTCTGAAAGACTGAAACAAACCATGGCCCGGTACGAAATAATTGGATTTCAGATAGACAAATACACCGTTTATTTTACTAGGATGGTCCTTTTTCCTGTACTGATTTGGTGTTTTTGGTAGAGATTAATCAGATCATAATGTACAATGTTATGCAGTGTATTGTGGTTAAATTACCAAAAGATTAATTATTGTTGTAAATTGTTGATTGGTTAATGTTTTGCTGTAATTATATTGTAGGAAATTCATTGAAGGCTACAATTCCATGTAGCCAAAAAAAAGTGTTGTCTTCCACTGAATGTAAAACGCGCGTGAAAACCTCTGGTGTGTTGTTGCCGCAGCATCTCCTCTCCATTTTTATTTAAAAATACTATAAAAAAGAGTGTGCCCTCTATATTTTCAGTGGGAGAATTATATATACTATGACGAATCACAAGAATCTTTGTAAAAGGTAGAATTATAGGAAAAGCAAAGGAATTTTGAGTCACAAGGATAAGAAACCATGCATAAGGTTCAGACTCATTTTGGTTTTCCTCCAAATTTCTTGGTTCAGACTCATTTTGGTTTTCCTCCAAATTTCTTCTGAGATGAGTTATCGTACAAGAATTTCAAAGTATTCCTTTAAATTGAGTTATTGTGCACCAACTGGTCTGTAATTGGTGCAGACGTACATTATGATGTGGCGGAAAAAAAAAAACATGGTGCTTCTTATTTGAATAAAAATGAATCACCTAGACAATTTTTTTTTTTTGCGGGGGAAATCACTTAGACAAGTTGATGCGCTAGAAACTCTCAAATTTCAAATTTTGACATCCACAATGTTCAATTACAACACATAATTGTTCCATGAGTCTACTCCATCATGGCACGCCAATGTAAAGTAGATGCAATTTCGAAATTAATTACCCATAAGTTCTTGTACACATAAGGTCTTGGCTGGCTGGTTACCGACTGCATAGTCTGTCGATCATACCCTTAATTACCCCATCAGTAAATAATGGCTTATGTTGGCGAAGCAGCATCAGGAATAGGAAGGAAAGGCCCTAGAAGACGCATGAGACATAGAAGATGCGTGATGAACTCCCCACCGGTGCTCAGATGCTCGTAGTGAAAAGCAGACCCGCAACGAGGCGCAGTGTAGTACATCATCTCCGCCCACACGTCAGCAATGAGTCCCCAACGGTCAGCTTCATTGTTGATGCTAAGGAGCACTCGGGCCACGTCACGTGCGCGTGGCATCACCGGATAGTAAATAGCTCCCTCAAAGCTCGGCATCAGTTTCCGTTTCAGCACATCATGACTAGTACTAGAACCAGAAGAAGCAGTACTAGTACCGGTTTGTTGTTGATGGTCTACAACTAAAATTGCTTCATCCTTGTAGCCGCTGCCTTCAAAAATCCTCACGGCTGCAATCTTCTCATTGACTGCTGCTGCTGACAGGAAATTCGCCGTAATTACTTCACAAGCTTTGATATGTATAAGCTGGGACTTGCTATTGAGCATGACTCCGCACTTGAAGATGAGGTACATAACATAGTTTGATAGTTGCCTGCTCATCTCCTTTTTTGTCTTGACTTTATCCAAGCCGCTACTGCTATTAGCAGCAGCAGCAGTATCTCCTCCAATGTCTGTTGCAATGTGCCAGATGAGCACGCTGGTGGGGAAATCGACGCCACCACTGCTACCAGTGCTGCTGTCTAGTGTAGAATTTGGATCATTATAGCTGCTCGTCCACCTCCGGAGAGCTAGCTGGCCACGGGAGCTGGCACAGTTCCACTCTCGTCTCGTACCATGGCTTAACAGATTGTCGAGGATGAACTCCCTGATAGCCCTTGGGACCACCAATATCAAGTCGTGAATTAATGACTTCAGGCGCTTACGTATCCGTTGCCATAATACGAATGCTATCATATTGGGTTCATCTAGCACAGCAGCGGCACGCAACTGCCACTTGATCATGTTGTATTGTGCTAGCCCTTGGGACCACCGTTTTTTGGTCCATGCAGGCATAATGTAAGCCCTGTTCGGCTGGCTGAAATTGGCTGGGCTGAATGATTTTTTCTATAGAGACTGGCTGGGCTAAATGAGTTTTTCTTAAAGGCTGGCTGGGCTGGCTGGAGCCAGCCAGCCAGCCGAACAAGCCCGTAGTTGGCTGCACGCCAGATTCCGGATGGGAAGATTGGACTTGTCGACTGAAAAAACTAGCATCAGCGTGGAGGACATTTCTAGGATTGTTGCTCCAACAAGCAAGATGTAGGACACGGTGACATCAGCAGTTGATATGCCGCCCCACTTTTTGGTTGTTTTCAAGAGCACCAAGGCTATTGGGGCAGAAAACAACTGCAATAAAGAGTAGGATAACATGACGAGGGTGAATATACACAAAACACAACGGGCCCCTAATCTCTTGTCTCTGCGGCTCCCGCATGACGGGCGTGAGTAATTGTAGATAGTTGCTCGAACTGGTTGCTTTGTGTAGAGATCTCGGTACGAAGATTCCAGACATTTTTCGATATAGTCATAGGCCCTACAACGGCATGGATTTAACATAAATTTTCTCTCGAGAATGTCTGGTACAGAGTCCACTTGTAGAATGCTTTGCACCCTATTGAGGGGAGCATCCACCGACAGGAATTCTAGGTCATGCAGGTCAAACTGTCCAACACCTACAGAAATCGCCTCAAACAGATTACTAATGTCACTATTAACCCATCTCATACCTATATCCATCTCCCATGCCGATGCGAACGGTTTTCCTTGCTCCTCGCGTATAGTGTTTAGAGTCAGCGACAAGTTATGTAGGGCTTTCGACCTAAGGCTAGCTGGGCTCGCACGGTAAAGGCTTAAGGTACGTTCAGCGTACTTGAATGACCCAGAGAGGAACATGATGACCATTGCAGCCCTGAGCCGGACATCCGGCAACGGCACTTTGGCCACAACATACCCAGCAACCATGGCCCTGTTCGGCTGGCTGAACTGGGCTGAAAATGGCTGGGCTGAATGGATTTTTGTATAAGAGTTGATTGGGCTGAATAGGTTTTTCTTAAGAGCTGGCTGGGCTGGCTGCCAGCCAGCCGAACAGGGCGCATTACTTGGGTGACCAAGTTCAGCAAATGGCGATTCCACAGCTCGTTGTCCTGCCTCGAGAAGGCTGTGATGGTGTCCTGCCCGCCTAGGTGGACTAGCACAAATGGTGCCCAGAGGGACATGAGCTGGTGGCGTGGCTCACTCGCATGGGCCGCGATGTGACCCAGCACGAAGATGGCCACCGAGTCGGCTGACAGGTAGACTAGCCATAGGATGATGCTTAGCACCCGTGACGAGCTGCGCCTTGCCCGCGAAGAGGAAGAGGATGACTTGCAGGAACAGGCTGAGGAGGATCAGGGAGTGGATCTCCCATGTGTTCCAGAGCTCTTGGACACCAGGCACCAAGCTGAAGAGTGCACCACGCACGCACGCGTTAAGTTTGTGACGGCTCCAATTAAGCAACCCAATTAAATTAAGCACATGAAGTGACCAAGAAAAAAAACCAACAAATACATGCCATTGTCGCTAGGTTTCCGTCCATCCACTTAAAAGTTGCTTGTACGATGACATTCCTTAGAACTAGTATTTTCCGATGGCATTTCTTAGAATCATGCGTTTGTCAATAGTATTTCTTGGATTTTCTCGAGTTTTTTAAGTATATTGCACTTTACACAAGGGTAGGGCATAGCTGGTTTCACTTTGCATTAGGCTTAGTACATTTTTTATTTATACTAGGTTATATCAAAATAAAATTTACTTTGCACTATATATCATATAGTGAAGGAAAATCTTGTAAAATATAGGTAGAATTTAAACTTCTTAAATTTAATCAGCCTATATTTCACAAGGTTTTATTCAAATTTAACAGAAGTTTAATTAGAATACTTTTAAGTGGCATATGGTTTTGTAAAATTATTTTTGACCATCTCGGAGGGTGAAAAATAACATATACAATAAGAAACAATCCCTGATAAATAATTTCCAAAAAAAAAGCGATCCTTTAGTAGATAACCAGTGAGAGAAATGTCTCGTAGACTATATTATATTGGTAACAGACCGTCTACTGTTTGACAAAATTCTAAACAAAGTCAATAACGGTGCATATAAATGTGTTCCATGTTAGACGGAATCGTACGTGTCCTAAAATAACCATCACAACAAGGTGCATTTGAATAATATATATTTGTGTACATGTTAGTTTTTAAATTGCGGCCATGGAACTCAATAGCCTGTATTATGCTATAAAACATCTACATAAATTATTTAAAAACAAGAAATTCCAACTACACGATCGTTACCTGTTTTTCCTCGTCAGCTGATTGCCCCCACCAACTTCCTCACGTTTGATATTTAGTGGCCTCATTTCAATCGGGGGATATGTAAGCAAGCACAACACACATGTATGATGTTTCCTTGCTGCACTCGTATTTAAATATGCTTGTAGAGATGGAGTGAATGTCAAATTTGCACTTTTGCTGACAGTGATATGCTTGCTTCCATAGAAAATGTTCATACATGTCTGTAAGCAAAGTACTATGCTTTCTTCAAAAGAGAGCGAGCGTCATATATTCGTAAGCGTCAATTAAAGGTGCGTACATATGATTACATATATGACAAATAAAATTACCAAGTAAAAATAAGAATGCTATATACTAGTTTCTATTCAGACGAATCGTCGACAATCTTTAAAATATATGTATTCAATTAATCAACAAGCTATTCTTTAGAACATGCTTTTTTTTACTATCCAACATCTATTCTTTTTTTATTGCATTATTTTAAGTTTATTTGGCGATGTACATGTGTCTTTTGTGTTGAGAATATCATAGTTTTCATGATATGGATGGAAATGAAAGTTAGGTGTTTGGAAAGAATACACATGAGAAAAACTTGAAGTTAATATGAGCATCTGTAATTTGTTGGGCTCTATGATTAATGGTTAAGTAGAAATAAGTGGTTTTTGACAAATTCCCTTATAAATCATATTTACATTTGCTATTCAAGGTAACATACTGGTTGCGGCTCTGGACACAACTACGGAAGCATGATGAGGATAAGAAATACATCTGTGTTGCATGCCGGAAGTTAGAGACTTTAGCAATGCAAGTTTTTGCATACTATGGCTGAAGATTTAGCAATAGGGATATCTTGTAATTCTTAGTGTCTTTTGTTTCTTGTTCATGTTTTTGGAGTTGTAAACTTTCAAACTCTTGTAATAACTGTTTGTAGCTTCATCGAAGCCAAGACCAGATAATCTATTATAAAAAATTAATCAACAAGGCTAACTTCTCGGCAACGCCATACATGTAACCGTTAAGAGTTTTTATGTGTACGTGTCGATTAGTAGATAACTAGGTTCCAGGTGTATGGTAGAGTTGAAAGTCAGATTTAGTCATAAACTCGAAATAGAGAGCTACATCTAAAGTAATATCGTATCGACAATAGTTTAGGTGTGGGTGTGATACATCGTATGTAATTTGCTGGATCTAGAAAAAAAAATGTTTTGTAACCAATGCCTTATACAGATGTAGATTTTGGCTAAACTCCATTATCAAATATCGTGTCTATATGTTGATGTCACATTTGGATTTTATACGTGTTTTTCTTGGTTAGGCCACCGATTTTTATGTTAGTGATGGTTTCAGTAATGAACGTGCGAGATGGAGGATATCAATATTGACGTAAAAAACACCAGTCCAATATGTGCATAAATCCGAATATGAGTTTCAGGTAACAAATAGGGGTCGCTGGGCTGCCGCGCGTCTCTAGATTCGGTGACCCTAGCCCTCCACCGCCCGACGAGCCGCAGCGCCGAGCCGTCAGCGTCGTAGCCACGCGACGCCCTCGCGGCCCATCGTCGCCGTCATTCCTTGGACGGCATGAGGGAGAGTGTGTGGTAAATATAAGGTGATAAGGCCGATTGTTTTTTTTTCAAATTTTCGAACGATGCACTAGCTCCATCGTCTGAAAAATTGAATTTTTGCATACGGCTCACCTGGGCCTCGCCGCAAAAATCACTCCTATTTTTTGCGAGTGAGGCACGAAGTGAGCCAGTGTTAAAATCATTTTTACAGGCGGCTCCAAATGGTGCAGGCCCAAACTCTATCTTTGTAGATGGGTTTAAATGTTGGGCTGCCTGCAAAAATGATAGGCTATCGCCCACAAAAATCATATTTGGCCCAGTGGTTATTGCATAAATTATCTCTTATGTAAATTTCTCCCCATATCCTTGACCTTACACCTCAACCGTCTCTCTCTCCCGCCAGTAGTAACAGTTGGATCATGGGCCGAATTATGGGCCTCGTTGGATGGCTGAAAGACTGAACACAAAGCCCGTTTTGACATAATTGGATTTCAATTACTCCCTACAGCACAAAAAATAATTGGCGTTTTGGATAACCACATGGCCTCCAAGAAACAACCTTAGGGCCTGCTTGGATGTTTCGATTTTTTTCTCACTTGTAAAATGTTTCCCCGTGTAATTTTTTGGAGGGTAAGTAGTTGAGATCCGGATTTCCCGGTTTAGCCTAACAAGCGAAACAAGATCGCTGCCGTCGGAGGGGACGCCGGTGTTCGCCGCCATGGCGCTGCCGACGGCGATGATGGGCCACCGCGGCTCCCGTGTCTTGCGTTCAGCTCAAGGCATGGTTACGGCGTCATCTGGACGGCTGCCGCTGCCGCAGAGGCTTTGCTCTTCTTCGTGAAAACCTTGTTCAAGGATACGATGACATGGGTGTGTATCTAGTTTGGTACTTCATCCAGTCATTTTGATGAAAAGGTTTATCTGTGATAGGATGTTCTTCATAGACCGGGTCCGTCTGATGGTGGTATGGCATGGACTAATGATTGTTTGTAGCGAACATAATCTCTAACGTTTTCTCCGTTTTGGTTTACCTCAATTGCCAGTGGTGATGAGGGCAGGAAAAATATCGCCTGCTTTTGGAGATTTTTTTTTAAGTAAGACAAGGACTATGTGCAACCTGGGAACAACAGCTATGTACATTCTAACCTTGGATGTTGTTCTATCTGTTTTATGGTGGTTTAATTATTAGTCTTCCTATTTTTAATTAAGCTGAAATATTGTAATTTACAGTCATGTAAACTCTGTAATAATTGGTTAGTCTTTATAAAGACCGGAATTAATTCTATTATCTTAAAAAAAAAGAAACAACCATATTTTCTTACTGCCCTTTGGTCTACTTGAAGTTGATAGAATTTTTTTTTCACTTGCAATTAATAGTCCCTGTAACTGTTGGTCACCGAGAATTGAACACAAGAAAAATCATGCCACCAATATTATCAAAACTATTGCATTTATTCATCCAAATTCAGACATGGACAGCAATTTCAAATTGAACCTATAGAAACCAACAATGCACCGTCCCACCCCTACCGGAGTTGCGGAGTCATCTCTACCGTCGACGACCACCAATAGGCATGGCGGCGCCGTGGCCTTGACCTCCACCGATAGGACGACGCCGTGTGTGGCGGCGCTACGACCTCAACCCTAACCATCGCAACGATGATGACTACAACTACGAGCTTAGGACCATTGTGACTACGAAGCACCAGATTCAACTTTGTCCGCTCCTTTTCCTTCCCCTTCCTGGCGAGATCCGCGACTGTGGTAGCTGACATTGCTACCCACCACTGCCATCGTCTTCTTGTACCGAATGCAGACACCGCCGCCACCACTCCCCTCCCGCCGGACTCCGACACCGCCAATGCATTGCCCTTTCCACAGGACTCCGACACTGTCGATGCACTGCAACCCTTTGAGCCCACACGCCGCCGTTGCCGGCCTGCGCCATTGCTGCTGTTGGCCTTCGCCAGCTCTGTCTCGTCCCTCCTAGCTGGCACGGTCAACAGGTAGAATTGAGGAGGAAATAAGGAAGAAGACGGAAAAGAAGAAGATGGCTGGAAAATACGACTGCTGTGGCATGGTTTCAATTTGGCAAAATTTCAATGCCATCTGTCCGATTTCATAAATAGTAATGGTAGATTTCTAAATGGACAAAGTTGTGTAATAGCATGGAACCAATTAACCCATAGAAAAAGTACTGTAGAAAAGAATGCACTCTATATTTTTTCAAGTGAGGGAGTTGTTAACTTATCAAATCGCTGCGAAAAGGCATTTTTCTTAGAAAGGAGAAAAAATGGCTTGCTTCTTGATTGAACTGTCAAATATTTCATACTTGGACCTCCTAGCCAGCACCTAATGATGTCGACTTCGATGAAAATTATACTAGTAATGTCTTGATTGCTCCTATTAGGAAGTTGATTCATGAAAAAGCATGTGCCATTCTCATAAAAGTTGTTGAGCAATTTCCCTTTCAAGCCAGCACAAAAATGGGAAATGCAAATTCTTCCTTTCAAGCATTTTGGAGCTGAACAAAGAGGAGGACAAATGACATAATTTACCCATTGTGAATTGGTCATATCTATATGTTGCTACCAAATTCTGGACCTCCTCTCGTCTATGATTATGAAAATTTCAAAAGTTGTTAGGTGCTTACTACAACAGGTTTGCAATACACAAGCCGATTTCAGACATGAAAATGCATGTAGCTATATTCTATACCTGTCCAGGTTCAGACTTCAGATTTCAGAACATGGATAATTTGTCTCATCTGATTGTCTGAAACTGAATGCATTGCCGGTTAACAATACCTATATGTGCGGCCCATCGAGACACATGTTCCAAAAGAAAAAGAATATAAAACAACAGATGCTAGCTTTTGGCAAATTCAGCAACCGGTTGTATTGAAAACGATGTGATGATTTCATTGACATTTTTTCAGCTAGGTAGCCACACATCAGGAGTTCAGGACTGATTTTCTTGCAGATATATATGGCTGCTGATGCGCCAAGAAGTTGCATACAGGCCTGAATTTTCCTCCAACAAGAACGTTAACTTCCATAGATCAGCTGGCTATCTATATAGGCAGCTGATGAGTTCCATCTTAATTATTAAAGTGGATGCACTTGCTTCACTTTGTAGTTCGTATCGTTAATAAAGAACCAAACAAACAGTCTTGCTATCTAGTAGGAGTACAGAGTACTAGAGAAAATCTCTACTCATAAGTACTGTGAAAACAGACAAAATTTTCAGGATAAAGAAGTGGATAAGCTAGAGCTTAATCTCCAATATGGACTAAACAACTACTTAAAGGCCGTGCTCTTGACAATTTTCCTAGGCTTACGGTAGTCTCGAAGACTTAGGATCCAAAATGATAGATGAATTCATCATCCATCTATCATCAGTAGCTGTCTTGGTCAGGAAAAGGCCATACAAACATACAGTACATACTAATATGATCCTTCTTCAACTGAAATAGTAGTTCAGAAAAGACACCTGTGGAGTATGATTAATTACTTCTGCCTAGATTAGGACAGGAATCCATGGATTGTGTACGAAACTACAAATATAAGATAATGAAAAGGAATTCGGGGTGCACAATGTCCGTATTATGCATGTGGTGACAGTGTTGGGATCAATCCTGATCTAAATTGTATGAGTAATTGTCAGCAAGAACGGCGATGTCAGTTTCAGGCTAGCTTCCCTGATCGACTAGTCGGTTGACAGCTCGATGATTGTACAAATGCAGATGCGTCAGTGCGTTGCCAAGCCTGGTTGTGATATGGCTGCTCTTTTGTGTTAAAAGTCAGCAAGCAGATTAACAGCTAAGCTAGTAGATACAAGCACTTAATTTGGCTTGCGGTACATGAATACGTGCTTTAGAAATTACTGCTTCCGTTTCTTATCTGAACTTCGACAGCTAATTAACTTCTTGCACCGAATTACCTCCGTTTACAGATACCTGGAATTGTTGGTTTTTACTGTTTTTTACTTAGACATTAATATTTTCTCAATTTTATCCTTACATCTAGCATGAAACATCGATAGTAACACATGTTGATATATATATTATATGGCAGCATTTTAAAAATTAACTTGCTGTGTTACACAATATGGGATCTTAGTTGATTTGAACTACAATTTCGTTATTAAACATATAATTTTACTTTATTTCTACTTAAGTTTGAAAATTTTCATGTAACTTTATGAAATATAAGTTTGAAATTGCTAGAGAACTTCTGACAGTTTTCTCCATATCAAAATAGTCGATTTGTGGATTGTTGAATCTCTTTTGAGATTCGTGCATTGAGTATATACGAGTTATGTAGAAGTTACAGTGTGCCTGCAATTTAGCTACAATGTAATTACACTTCAATAAACTAAAGGTACATTTGATTATTTGCTCACCCATAAAACTATCAGATATGTAGTCCCATATAAGTTTGTTTGGTATAATTTTATTCCTTTTTTGTATGATAGAATAATTTAGCCTTGATTGAAATTGATTGTTGTGGCGACAATAGCAGCAAGAGGGCTACTCAACCAGGCTGGGTGTTGGGGCAACGTATCTAGTGGAAACCAACTCTCCGTGCAAGCTATGGAAACTTTCAATCTGAGCCACACGATGTTGATCCAATGGTGCACTCAGGAGAGGTGGGAGGGGTGATTTGCAAAACTTAAGGGAGGTGGGAGGGGTGATTTGCAAATGCACTTTTGCATTACCCCTCCCACCTCCCTTAAGCGCACCCTTGAATCAACATTATGTGGCTCAAATTGAAGTTTTCATAGTTTGCACGGAGAGTTAGTTTCCACCAGATATGTTGCCGGGTGTTGGAAGCTAGGCTTGACACCATACCCCGCTGGATCCTCATGAGGAGGAGAGAGGAGGGGGAAGAAGACGCGATGAAGGAGAGTTTTAGGGTGCGTTCAGATGCAGGGCAAAAAAAATAGTGGCACACAAAACGAAATATATCATTAGTATGTAATTAATTTAGTATTAGCTATCTTAAACTTGAAAAATAGATTATTTTGTTTTTTAAAACATGTAGAAATCTTTTTTAAAAATGTATTTTTACACACATTGAAAAGCGTGTCAAGGGTATCGGCACTATAGTAATTTACTGATCCATCTTTTTAGCCAAAACGAACGCAACCTAAGGGGCTTGGAGGATGAAGAAGATGATAAGCCTTTCTCTATTTGATTCCTAGATCCATCCCTAGCTTCAATATGGATATTGTTGCATTTTACTTCGGAACCACCGCAACAGTCACAACCATCGCTTCCGAGCGTAACGTGTATATATCTCTCACCTATTGGGGAGAGATATGTATACCTGGAAATACTGACATTCCAAATATAAGTGGCCAGAGCTTTAAAAAATAGATAATATCCTAATGCTATGTATTTACATGTGGAGATAGTATAATCAGTGGCAAAAGGCAGAGGCTTGATTTGCTACAAGCTAACACAAATCCCATTCAAATTATTTCAGCAATATCCTTTCCTTCTGCGTGTTATTTATCCATCAAATACTTCGGTAACTTAACCCAAAGTTGAACAAACACAAACCATGCGTGACATCAACTTTCACCTTAGGGGCGGATATCTACTGTAGCATCGCCGGTGTTAGCTGACAATGGCGTATTTTGACAAATTGTATAGATAAAATGCTTATGCATATGATATAATACTAGGATATAAATGAAATTAGCATGATATGACACCGATAAATACATTATGACAGCATCAAACTAATTTTCTGATCGGCGTTTCACCTGCATGCATGCGCGCCTGCGTGCAGTATCATCCAACATTAATTGGGCGGCCGTATGGCCCGTATGTATTGCCAAAAAATTCCATCCATATACGTACAGAACTACAGACCATGTTCGTACGATAGATACGGATTATACGTGGAGGCACATAACTATATGTACAAATTAAGGCGGCTTATTGTAAACGTACGTAAACAAATGCAGCGTGTGCGGTTTGGTCACCTACTAACTACTGTATATATATACGACTCTATGTTTCAATTTTCTTGATGGATCTGAACGTATTAATTCCTCTTGCAAACAAACCTCTCAGCACATGGAAATGTATAGAGTTTAATAATAACTTTCGCTGTGGCTAGCTAGGTAGGACCAAAATTTAAAAAGTCAAGGTAATTAATCAAGAGTGTAGATGATATTTACATACTCCCTCTTATTAATTTGATAATGTTAGGTAGTTTAAAATTGAACGAACTTACGCCAAAAAATTAAAAAAAGAAGAGGCAGTACAATGCAGTGTCTCCTAGTGTGTAACACCAATAATATCTTGTGCTTTCTATAGCTCGATGACGCTCACATTAATTACACGTACAAAAGGTAGAGGTGAGACGCGTGTATTTCGCTTTAGTTATTTCCTTTCATGCAAGATCATTGACACGCTTAATCTATTAATTAATGGATCGACTAATAACGCATTTTTCTGTCATTAGTTTAACTTGTTAATCTGCTCGACGGCTGATCGATTGCTTTGCTACCCGACAGGGCGGCAGAGTACGTATCTACTCATCGATCGTCTACTACGACTCTTAATGATAATTCTCATTAATTAATTAATTATCTGCAAGGGCATGCCACGAATGCAAACGAGCGTTAATTAATTAATTCAATATATAAATGGGGATCATGTAGAGTCAAACCAAAGATTTGGCGCGACTTGATGATTATTAACAATTAATTAATCATCCATTTAATGATTGGTGCCTGCAGATTGCGTGTTCCGTATCGCATCGCGTCATGCGTTTTCTTGTCTCCCAGTTATTAGCAAAATGGCAAGCTACCATAATACACGTTGCAGTAGTCCCATATAATTAAGTAGGCGAGCTGGAACTTTATGTGTGTACACGTCATCGACGATTCTCCATATCGATAATTATATAAAACCTACCTTGGATAAATTAATTGTTAGCAGCATGCTGTCGACGTCAAATTGATTAAGAGCAATCAGGATAGATATTAAGGGGCTATTCGGAACTGGCCCAAAAAACAGTGCCAGCAAATTGCTAGTACAGTATTTCCCTTTTTTTCGTAAACACGCTGGCTTCTCGGACTGCTAAATAGTGTGTTTTTTTTAAAAAAATATACACAAAAGTTATTTAAAAAATAAAACTAATCTATTTTTAAGTTTAAAATAATAATATTTATTTAATCACGTACCAATGATGTTTCTCGTTTTGCGTGTTATTGCGTTCCAATTTGCCAAACTGGTACGGACGAACACGCTCTTAGTGAACCCAGGCTTAGGAGTAGCTTGCTTGACGAAGTTAAGCTCAGTAATTAGTTAAGCAGCTCAATTAATATTAATAATGTCTATTTTTTCTCGTTGTAACAATTTAGTAGCTTGCCATTTTGCTTTTTTTTTTCCCTTTCTTTACAAGGAGATAAGAAAAATACTACTGGCTAGCAGCTTCATTTGACTTTGAGTTACATAGTGATGGATGCATTGCTCGACATGTTTGGGTTGTTTATCATCATATGATGACAAACCGTTTGTCATGTCGTCATTATGGTGTCGAAAATGTTACAAGATTTAAAGACACCTTAATTTGTCGTTGCAGTTATCATTATCATTTTTTTCTTCTCCTTTTACGGCAGGAGAAACAAACAAACCAATCAATTTCACATGATTTTAGGTTCTGGCATAACCATGATTGCATGTCTTTTATATATGTATCCCCTGCATATATTTCAGCCGTTGGGCGTCATGTGGCGGCCGCCCATTGCGAGCTATCCGCTCACCACCGGCGATCCCAGCAAACGACCTGATCTGCAGGCAACCTCTGCCAATCAAAGAAAAAGAAAGGGTAAAAATTAACCATATATACATACGAGTACGATACATCTGCCTGCAGCCGTGTGAACACACATGCGGCCATATACGTGTATGTAGCGGTGATTCTGTATGTCTGTATATATACCTACGTACACGTCTTCTTCCCACACGTATACAGGGGGAAATCAGAATAAATTTCAGTGAGGAAAAAAATAGGTACGTAATTCGACTGGTTCGTTGACACGCCCCGGCCGGCACGGCTGCTGTATAACACTGGACTACCGTCGTGTTCCACTGCCTATCTGGACGTGACGACGACATGTATGGAGTATTAATTATTTGTTCAGTATAGAATATTCCCTATGTGTGTAGTATCTCTTGCATAATGAATAAAAGATTGAGATGCATGAGCCGTACTCGATCGGTATCTGCAAATTAACCGGATGCAGAATGAGCCGGTCCAAAGTATTTCGGACAAATGGATCGATCGAGCATGCATGCAGAAACGTTTGGAAAAGAAAAAGAGACTAGTTTCAACAATCTAACAGAAAATTTTACAATCATGTGCCAGAAAATCATTTTTAGAAATAAAGACGCATGGGTGACAAGTGAGTTGTTGTTTTTTATTTATTTTTTTAAATAAGGTGTGGCTAAAATTTTGGCATCACAGTTTGCAAATGTAATTATAGTGTAATTGCACCTAAGCTATATAATATAATTTATTGTAACTTTTATATCACTTGTATGTAACTTAATAATTATGCCAAAAGCATTTAAAACTCATGAAATATTATATCCTACATATAAGTTATATGTAAGTTATAAATAAGCTACAAATATAATATGGTGTAACCAAATATAACCACATTATCTAAAAAAACAAATATAACCATACTATAAATACTCCTTTTGTCCAAGAACGTAAGCATTTTTTTTTGGATGCGACTAATCCTGGTAAATTAATCTGAACAGTCCGGATTTTATTGTATTTATTGTAATAGGATTAGTCTCATCCCAGCCAAATACCCTCTCCATCTCAATATACAAAAACCTAGTATCGAATGTGACTTATTCTAGTAATATAAATATAGCCATAAAATCTATTAAGATTTATAGTAGTACTAGGATATGTCACATCTGATCGTAGGTGCTTATATTTTAAAATGGATGGAGTACTTAGAGCATCTTTATTGTTTGTTCGATTTCTGACATGCACTTATTTTAGCAGTGCAACAAGTAATAAATCGACTACTACTTCTTAGAGTTTGTTTTTTCTCTTACACTTTACAAGTTGATTCTCACAATTTGTATGGTTCAATATCTTTTTCTCATGGTTTGGTTTCTCCAAACACCGTAGATGCTCTTATAATCTTGGGCTAAAAGAGTATGGTAGTGTTCGTTTGTTTATGTTAGAATGATAAAAGAATAGTGCCTCACGCAAAACGAGAAACATCATTAGTGTTTGCCATATATATTTTAAACTTGAAAAATAGATTATTTTGAATTTTTTAAACAATTTTTGTCTATTTTTTTAAAAAAACACGCAGTTTAGCAATTCAACGAACGTACGCAAAAACGAAAGGTAAAACACCATAGAAATTAGCAATGGGCTCGTTCGGCTGTACTACTTCTTGCTTAGATACTACATCTGTCTCAAAATATAGGGATTTATGTCTTTTTTTGAAGAAATTAAGGTTGAGGAAATAAAGAGTTGTGATTGGTTGAGAGGAGAAGGTGTGTGTGGAAAATTTTAATGAGGGATGGTTGTGATTGGTGGAGATAGGGTAGGTGGGTGTAGAAGTAATAGTATTTTGAGACAAATTTGAATTGCTCAATTAGTTATATTTTGAGACGGATGGAGTAACAGCCAGCACCAACAATAACTATTGCAAGATTTATGTGTGTGAGCTGCAACCGCAGTAGCTGTGCTGTGCAGTGTAGCTCCACCGAACAGGCCCAACATCGTTTTTTCTCCAACTATTGCGAACAGGCCCTATACAGGCTCCGTTAAGTTTCCAAAAATTTTCACCCAAAAACATCACATCGAATCTTTGGACACATGCATGAAGCATTAAATATAGATAAAAAATAAAACTAATTACATCGTTAGGCTGTAAACGACGGGACGAATCTTTTAAGCCTAATTAGGCCATGATTAGCCATAAGTGCTACAGTAACCCACATGTGCTAATGATGGCTTAATTAGGCTTAAAAAATTCGTCTCGTGGTTTCCAGGCTAGCCATAAAAATAGTTTTTTCATTCGTGTCCGAAAACCCCTCCCGACATCCGGTCAAACGTTTGATGTGATGTTTTCACTAAAAATTTTTCACTAACTAAATAAGGCCATAGTTACCCTCGCAAGATTTTACCTAAAATCTGAAGCCAAGATTTCTAGCAAAGGAAAAAAACAAGAGTGAAGTATATGGGCGGTCCCTAAACTTGTGTGGATGTGTCATCTAGGTCCCCAAACTCTCAAAACGTGTTTTCAGGTCCCTAAACTTGTATGGGTATGTCATCTAGGTTCTGAACCCTCGTAACGTCTTTTCAGGTCCCTAAACTTGTGTGAGTGTGTGATGTAGGTCCTTGATAAGGAGACGTCCGTGCAGTTCACTCAAAAAAACAAAAACGATGGCCGTTTGGCTGCTTTCGACGCCTCGTCTAGTACGTCGATGGTGGTTGGTTGGTGCTTGCCGGGGCCTACAGCTACAGACGCACTAGCTATGTGCCTATGCCCACAGTGGCGTTCGTTCGGCTTCGCACATGGGCGCTGAGGACACGTGGCGCACGCAGACGGCCAGAAGAGTTGTGGACGCCGACAAAGTCGGACAAGACGAGCGACGCGATCGACTCGACACACGACGCACGCACGCACCCGTCACATGTTTCCCGTTCCGTTTCATGCGTTTCCGGCTCGGTTCGGTTTAACACGGTCGCCGTCTCGATCGCAGGCCTGACACCGTGACACACTGACACGTCGCACGCAAGCACACGGACGGACGCGCACACATTATTTGCCTTCGCACGCACAGCGTGTAACAAAATACTAGTATGTCAACACTACAAGTAATTAATGTTGTTTTATTTCACATGATTAATCTGTGCATTGATAGTATGATCCAGAAGATTGTAGTAATGGTCAAGCCCAATATCTCATGCGAATCACGGCAAGTGCGTGTTTAATTAGGGTAAGTGTTTGACCCGGCCATGGCCGGCCGGCGACCTCGTGCGTGCGTCATCCTACGTGAAGGTCAAACCCTGCCAGGTATGAGCAATCGTCGCCAATTCCAAGGCGGTTACGTGCAACCATCTAGCTGCCTCCGTATCTACTCTTTTCTACACGAAAATACCTCATCATTCTAAAATATAATTATTTTAGGATAGAATATTTTCTGGTCCAATATATCTAGAACTAAGGTTATAAATAGAAACTTTAGATTAGAAAATATTACATCTAATTTAATAGAGTTATATTTTAGGACGAAGATAGTATTATGTATTTCTCCGCTACATAAAAATAAAATACACTATATTTCTGGAGATACTCCTGCACAAAATGGTAGGGTACCCTTCCCACTCCGACGACCGTCCTTCATGCTTCATGGTAGAGTTGAGTGCACTACGGAGCATGACACCGTGGGCCCCACCACTTCACCCACTCACCACTCCAAAAAACCATCATTGTACTGTACTACTGCTTCTCCTACCCTCAAATCCCGCCACGTGTCCCGCCCATCGGATCCATCGTCCCCCTTTCCCAGAAAAAACCCCAACCGTCCACCTGTCACAACCGCCTCACCCCCTCCCCTATATATACCCCTCCTCCCTCTTGCTGCTACTGAAATTTCTATTCAAAAGCTACGAAAAAAATTCGTTCTTTTCATCTCTTGCCTCGTTTCCTTCTCCATTTAATTTGCTCTCGTCTTCTTCCTCATCTTCTTCTCGTAGCTTCCGTCGTGTGTTCGAACGATTGATTGATTGTCATGGGGAATCACAACAAGTTGCTTCAATTTCTCCGGCCGGTCGACACGGCGGGGGTGGCGGCCGACGACGACGAGGATCCGCCGTCGATGGCGCCGTCGCCGATGAGCAGTAGCGCGTCGCCGTACGTCATGTCGCCGTGGGTGAATCTTCCCGGAATCGGCGGCGATGGCTTCGTCTCCGGCGCCGGCAACGTCGCCGGAGACAAGACGGGGTTGATCGGGTCGTTGGTGAAGGAGAACGGCCATATCTACTCCCTCGCCGCCGCGGGAGATTTATTGTACACGGGCACCGATTCCAAGAACGTTCGTGTGTGGAAAGATCGCCGCGAATTCGCCGGATTCAAATCGGGAAGCGGCCTCGTAAAAGCCATCGTCGTCGCCGGCGACGGGCGGATCTACACTGGCCACCAGGACGGCAAGATTCGTGTTTGGAGATCGTCGGAGACGGCCGACGGCGCCGCCGCCGTTCCCCGCCGCGTCGGCTCGCTGCCGCGCCTCGCCCACGTGCTGCGTGCCGCCGTCCGGCCGGCGGGATATATCGACACCGGCCGCCGGAGAAACTCCACCGTGTGGATTCGCCACTTCGACGCGGTGTCGTGCCTGAGCCTGGACGCCGGCGCGGGGATACTGTACTCGGCGTCGTGGGACAGGTCGTTCAAGGCGTGGCGCGTGTCGGACTCGCGGTGCCTCGACTCCGTCGCCGCCGCGCACGACGACGCCGTGAACACCGTCGCCGCCGCCGGCTTCGATGCGCTCGTGTTCACCGGCTCGGCCGACGGCGCCGTCAAGGTCTGGCGCCGCGAGGTCGTCGGTCCACGTGGCGCGACGCGGCACGCCATGGAGCGCGTGCTGCGGCGCGGCGACGGCGCCGTGACGGCCGTCGCCGTCGCGGCGGAGGCTCGCGTCGTGTACGTCGCGTCCTCCGACGGCGCCGTCACGCACTGGCAGTTTAGACGCCGTCACGGCGCCGTCGGCGGCGGCGCGTTGCCGCCGCCGAGGAACGGAGGGGTGATGCGGGGGCACAAGACGGCAGCGGTGCTGTGCCTGGCGGTGGCGGGGCGCGTGGTGGCGAGCGGGTCGGCGGACAGGACGATCTGCGTGTGGCGGCGAGAGGAGGGCGCCGAGCATGTCCGGCTCGCCGTGCTCGCCGCGCACACGGGCCCCGTCAAGTGCGTCGCCGTCGACGAGGAGAACGGTGACGGCGACGGCGACGGCGGCGGCGAGAGGAGGTGGGTGGTGTACAGCGGCAGCCTCGACGGATCAGTGAAGGTGTGGCGCGTGTCGAGCACCCCCGACGCCACGGCGCAGACGCCGGCGAGGATGACGCCGGCGGCGGCGAGCGCGTGGAAGCGAACGCCGCCGTCTCCGCTCGCCGCGTGGACGCCGTACGCCGCCGCGCGTCGGCGTGACGGAGAATGCAGAGCTGTAGTGTAGGGATGGATGTACGTACACCGTATGTTTATACGGTGTAGGGGGAGTATTTTGGATTTGTTTGTTTGTTTTTTTAATTTGGAGAGGCCGCAAAAATGGACGGATGGATAGATGTGGACTTGTCGTTCGTGTGGTTGTGATTTGGTCGGTGATCTCAGCGGCTTTGTGGGGCCTGAGGATGGTGAGAGATTTGGACACTTCTTCCAACTATGCGGGCTAAGGGTTTTGGTTGGAAGATGGGGATGTTTTTCAATGGCTTCTTTTGTGTTCTTTGTTAAGTTTTGAGATTGTTTTGCAAGAGAAGTTGTACAAAAGGTTTTTCTTGTGTGAGAAGGAAAGAAGATGTTGGATGCTTTCATTTCCTTACCAACGAATCATAGCATATGAGAGATAATTGTCTATTTTTATATCCAGCATATGAGAAGATAATTGTCTATTTTTATATCCTTTAGTTGTCGTATGAGAGATAATTGTTACCATGACTTACATGAGTACGATCGTACTTGTATCCATATAAAAACTTTATGAGTTGAATTTGAAATATATAATATAACTAGCTACAATTCATACCATGAATATGCTCAAATTGAAAATTGAAACGAGTTCTTCATTTACGAGAAAACTAATCTTATACCACGTAGTTAAAGGGAACCTTAATTTTACATAGAATAACAGAAGGTTTGGGGTGACTTTTGCACTTTGCCACACCGGGTCACTGGCACATGAAAAGAGCCATTTGCACATCCTTTTTCCATATCTTTTCTTATCACTATCTTCGGTCTTCAGCGACCTCGAGTTTGAATTTTTTTATGAGGACTCCTAAACATTGAAAGTTACATGCTATCGTGGAGATCCATAGGCCGCATGCCTAAGCTCCGCCGACCCTTAATCCGAGATCCACCATACATTTTGTAATGCCATGTAGGGTAGAAGCGTCGAGTATGGCAAAATAGCGAATATACCCACCATCTTTGGGGCATTATCATTTATCAAGGTGCCAATAGACTCTGGGGACAAATGGAAGGTTATGACATACTCAACTGTAGTCAACCAGAAAAAAAAAACACCTTGTTAACCTTGTATCTGCATCCACAACTACACTGCTAATCACTAGTACTAGTTGGTTTCTCAGTGAGACCTTTCAGAAGAAAAAAGAATAGTAGGTTATCAGTGAGAAGAGCTAGTACTACGTACACACGTACATGTAGAGATGGATCATGGATGTACTTAGCATGCATTGATGTTCCAATGCTGAAATATCAATCGACTAAGGCCCTATTCGGATGGTAGGAATTCCAAAGGATTTTTAGGGGAATAGTGTAGATAGGAAATTTTCCTTTTCCTGTCATTCGGATGGCAAAAGGCAATCACATGAAAAGCAAAGGAAAGTTTCCTTTCCTGTTAAATCCAAAGGAAAACACAGGAGAAAAATAATCAACTCCAATCTCATTGTTTCAATTCCTTTGCGTCTAACAAGGCAACCAAGCACTATTAAGCACCGGTAATGAAGCAAAGGATGATAAACAAATCCGGAACGAAAGCAAGAAAAAGAAACAAATCTCACGGTTCGACGGCGACCGGAGATCCACCGCGACGATGTTGAGGCCGACGGCCGGCGGACGAAGTTGAGTCCAACGGCCGGCGCGAGGAGACGGCGGCTAGAAATCGACGACGCCAGGGACGAGGCCGCCGTGCGCGCGGAGGGCGAGGCCGACGCGGTCGGCTCGTGGAGGGGCAACGCCGACGGGCTCGAGACCACCGGCCGGCGCACGAACAGCGATGCCGATGGGCTCGAGACCACCAGCCGGCACGCGGAGTGGAGGACGGCGGCCGGCGTGTGGGAAGAAGGCCGGCGACGGCGGACGCCGGTGCGTGGTGGGGAGGCCCGCGCGCGGAGAGGGCACCAGCGACGGGCGGACGGGGGCGGAGAGGAATCCGGCGAGGTGGCGACTGAAGGGCGGCGGTGAATCCGGATGAGGATGAGAGCTGGGTATTTTTAATTAAAACGGGATTTGTGGCTACTAATACTAATAGCACATTATTACTATTCTTTTTTCTTTCCTGTAATGCGAATGCTCAAACCATGTATGTTCCTCTATTTTTCAATCCTCTGTTTTACCTATGCATTTCTCTTAGATTACTGTATTTTTTCTATCCTACGTTTTTCCCCGAATAGGCCCTAAGGGATTGATGGCCAGATGCTGCTTCCGTGGAGGGAAGCAGGAATGATTCCGATTCAATCCCGTACGTACGCGCGAAGCAATGTTGGCAGCCGGCCGGCCGGCCGGAGAGGCGGCTAGCGTGCACCGGCCAAATGGTCGATCCGTTCAGCCCTTGAAAATTTCCAGGCAGTTTCAATTTTCAGTGTCTTTTCTTAGAGAAAAAGTCCATATACCGGAACTGATACTTTGAATAAAATCTAGGAGTATTTGATTTCTTGGACTTTGAAATTAACCAGCCGGACGTTTGCTTTAACACATGAAACAGATGAACTTTAGAATGCTGTTTATACAACCTTTTAGTACGAGTGATTTTTTAAATTTATATTTGCAAGTACAGTGGATTATTTTGATTAAAAGGTATACATGCTGTGTACACCCAAAATCTTCAGTTAATTCTATATGTTTAACCTCTTCTCTATCTGTTGTCGACAACTAATTAAGGACCGATATATAATGTTAGATAGCATCATATCATATAGAGTATAAATCGATGATGATGACGACGGATGAATTGCAAATGTGTCATGTTAGTTGGACAAAGAAATTACCTATGTTGCTTTAATGGAACCACCGCCTAAAATTAATTTCACAAGATTTTTAGATAGTCCCTTATGAACACAACAAGAAAAAAACTCATAGGCAAAGCCCCAGCTACTTTACACCTACACAGACATATAAAAAAGAGAGAATACGGATGCCAACCCAGAACTCAAAATTTGGTATGCATCTCAATTCTCGATATATCGTTTGGTACGTGTACAGATATCTTTTTTATGCGTCCTTTCTTTCTCCAGAAGATTCCATGCGAATTTCACAAATATGATCCCTCATTGGATCATCTCATCCTCTTAAACTTACGCGGACGTCATCGCATTTATTACGGCCGCGAAAAAAGTCTTAATTTGTCGCTTGTTACATTTGGCGTCTGCTGCACGTTGACAAAACGAACAAGAGATCGCGATTGTCCGAATCGCAAAGTTGCGTTTGACCACGGCACATATACTTGCAAGGAGATTAATTTCGCTCATTGGTGGCAAGCCTTAGCAACGAAGATCGATCTCCGACGAGTCAAAATTTATGCAAACCGGAGTTTGAATTCACACTACTTGTTCGATTTCACGTGATTATATGATATCGGCTGAATAGATGCCTTCAGATGTTTCTTCATCCGGCAAATTCACACTTGGTCAGAGGCGTCTAACTGCACATAACAAGCAAAGCTTAATTTTCCTGGTCGTTCTTTTTATTTCTTTTGAGATGATCCAGTCTTTCTTTTAGATCTAGAGTCTAGAGAGAGTGTTTTAAAATTTTCTATTCTAGAGCAGTCAAGTTCATTTTCGAATTTTCAATTGTATTGTGCTCGATCCCTTGTAGAATAATATTGAGTAGTAAAATCTTCAACTGTATTGTCAAGTTGAATTACAAATTTTCCGTATATGTAATTTGGTCAGGCTTGAAGATGAGTAGTATACGTAAAATCTTTGTCCAGTCTCAGATTTTGGACCATGCAATCTTCCGGCCAGTCCCAATGCCATGAGATTTTGGATCATACAGTATGCAACTTGCCAGCAAGACAGACGGGCCGGGCCTGATTAGCTGGTTGGGCCGGATAGCTGCCTGGACTATCTCGGCCTGGATAGCCAGAAAGCCTAAAAGGCTTCAATTCTTCGGCAAGGTCTTTCCCCTTTCCTCGCTCACCACGACGGCTCCGCCTCCGCCTCGTCTCTCTCAGTCTCCGCCGGTGACAGGTGAATCCCCTCCTCCTCCTTTCATCTTGCGTTGCGGAGGACAATGGTGAGCACCTCATCACTGCAAAGCTCTGAATGTCATGTGTCGATCTGTTTGTGATGCCTAATCTGGCACCCGCCTCACCTAGGTTTCTTGGTTTATTTTCCCCGCAAAAAAAAAGGGTTTCTTGGTTTATTTAGATTGGGGATAGAGAGTGTTATATAGCCCACGATATCATCTTGGAGCAGGCAGGGCATTGGTGGTGTCTTCTGCTGTTTCTTGCCCCTTTGCAGATGTTTTCTTGTTGGCAGTAGGAGTCCCCTGTCACAATCATCTCGGTTCGTCAGTTTTCCATGCTACAACCGCCACCGATAGTCCCGGTGAAGGAGTTCAGATCTTCCTTTCGTTCTCCTTGTTGTTTTTGGCCCCTTTGGAATCATCGACATGAGGTCATCGTCTTTAGGATCTGCCGTCGTCAATATGCAACCTTCTGGACTGCAGGAATGTAACAGCTTGTTGGTAGGTTGTGTTCTCATCAGCCTTGGCTGGGTTGTTTGTAATCCAAAACTTTGTGTCTCCTATTGGAGTTCTTTTAATCAATGAAACGATTCAGCAACCCCCCTATTCAATGTGACACAGGACAACAAATCTGGATGGCCCAAATGCTTATATTCTTGGATTGAGTGAGTAGGTTTTTATCCTTTATCTGTGCACTTGGATGATCTAAGGAATTGATTATGTTGTCAGTTGTTACAGGTTGTCCTGTTCTGCTATCCAGTCCAAACCCATTAATGAAATAATATAGTCAGTGGCATGCCCCAGTTGGCACTTCTGAATAATTTCATTCTTGTTCATCCAGGTTAATGGGCCATACTTGATCACAGATGAATAGATTATGAGTTGATGCTACAACTTCAAAAGTTCAACCCCCGGCCCGCCCCACCCCTGTTCAGTACGAGTAGCACACATGATAAATGTTTCAGTTAGTAGTAGACACCATATTGGTACATATGTCTAAATTTATTATCAATATCATACCACATTGCTGTCTCTAAGGTTCGATGCAACTTTTTCCTTGTCTCTTTGGCGACAATGGTGCCGAGCGCAAACCTCTCTGTATGGCAATGAATATCATTGTGTAGATTACAGTGGATATCATATGGAATTGGTATATGTGGTTTATAACGAGTTTCTCATTTTTTGCAAAATACTTGTGGTTTTTTCTTACTTTTTTCCTCCTTTTTTGGTTTTTTTCTTACTTTTTTCCTCCCTTTTAAGAACCAGGAGGCATGGAGGCCGATCAAGTTGTGGAGCCAGATCAGGAGGAAGGACCAGTCACTCTTGTGAGTGCCGAAGGCGAGGAGTTTCAGGTTGCCGATGTGGTGGCCTTGGACTCGCCTATCATCAATCGCCTGATTGGGCACGGGAGACGACTTTCCCTCCCTAGTATCAGGTCGAAGACACTTCGCAAGGTTATCGAGTACGCAGAGAAGATCTCCACCACCCGCATCGCCACCACCAAGCCACTCGACGTCGACAACATGGATCCGTGGCGCATGAAGTTCTTCTCCAATATGGACCCGACTGCCCTCGTACATCTTATACTTGTGAGCTTCATTTGTGCATTACCGCGTTATAAACTATCATCATTGTACAAACGGAAAAAGGAAATCCTTTGACTAATCAGAGATCTGGTTTTCAGGCTGCCAATCATCTGGAGATGACGGGATTGCTTCGCATGGCTTGTGAACGCTCTGCTGAGGTCATGGCAGGCAGGACTCCAGAGGATGTTCAAAAGCTCTTCAACCTCAGGCCTATCTTCTCTCCCACAGAGGAGGCTGAGATTAGAGAGAACAACAAGTGGGCATTTGATTGATTGTGCTAAAAGCAGATGTATGAAACTGACGCCCATGCTAAACTTAGCGAGGGATTGACTTAGCTATATACTTCTACTTTTGTTGTTTCTCCTCTATGCGTACTATGGCTGGCCACTGTTGCAGCGAAACTTAATTTGTTCGTGTTGACATGCGTTGTCAGAACTAACCCTATATATAAATGTAATGAATGATGTTACGTGGATTTTTACCCGATGCTGTCTGGCTTGAATTGACTTGACACAAACAATGTTGTTATCTCCTCGGGCCGGATGGGTCATATAGAACCTTTTGTGTGACATACAGTTAAGATGAGTAAATATAAGTTTGCATCACCCAACATGCTTGAGTTGAAGAATTCAGGTGTGTTTTGATCGTTTGGTCCACAGCCGAAATGCTAGAGAACGACAAATGCACAATTTAAAATATTTTTTTGTTGGTAAAACTATTGTACTATATGCGTTACAAGCGTAGCGGCGAGTCTTTATTAAAAAAAAATAAAAATCGGAACGTAATCCGATTGCCGTCGTGAGAGAAAGCCACGTAGGACGGAACGGAACCGAGTCCGATCGAGAAGGGGAACGGTGGTGGCCGCCTATAATAACAGGTTAGGGTTCAAGTCGAAGAAATCGATTCTCATCAATCAAAAAAGAAGAGAGGAAAAAACACACACACACACACACTCTCTCGTCGGATCATGTCGAGGCGGCGCGAGCGGGATCCGGCGTTCACCATGGAGGTGGATCGCATGATGCAGGGGCTGGTGGACGCCGACGACGACCCGTACGCGGCGGAGCTGCGCTACGCCCGCATGAGCGAGGCGGACCGTGGGGAGATCCGGTTCCTCCGCTCCGCCTTCGTCGGCCTCGACCGGGCCTGCAGGCGCGCCGCCACCAGGGCGCCGACGCCGTTGGCGAGGCGCCGCATCATCAGTTACCGGCTGGAGGGGGGCAGGCTCGTCAAGGTGTCCGACGGGGTGGGGTTCCCGACCGATGGGGGAGGAGTGGGGGAATCGCCGTCGTCGTCGGCGGCGGCCGGTGCCGGTGGGTCGTCGGAGGACGAGCTGTGCTCCGCTCTTCGTTCCGCTGCTCGCGTCTAGTTTCCATCTCCGGAATAATCAGCAGTTCAGTGTATGTTTTTTTGTTCATCAAGTCCTAATTTGCAATGTGGGAGGGGATATATATACATATATGTGCATGCAACTGAAATTCTATTGTGTTTTCTTTTTTTGATGATGTCGAAATTTGCAATGGGGATATGCAATTGAAGTTTCATTGTAGCTTTATTAATTTCAGCCTCAATCGAGAATATAATTGCTCTATATTGTTGACTCATGAGCTATCATAGCGTAGCAGCCGTATGTATGTATGCTCATGTTCCAATTTAGCGAATTAAGCTGCCATCTTATAACTCTATAAACCCATCCATGTCGTTTCACTTGTCCTGTCACTGCAATGCCCACTATATTCGATCAGAATCTAGAAATTCGATCAGCACTGGTTTGATTTTTTGGTTAAGCTTGTAAATGCAGCCAAGGTGTATTAGATTGTACGATATCACATTATTTGATTTATCAACTATTAATATTAATATTCCTGTCAGATAGCTGCAACATCCTTTCATATCCTTAGGCCTTGTTTAGTTATGAAAAGGTTTTTTCCCAAAAACATCACATCGAATCTTTGAACACATGCATAGTTTGCTCATTTGATGGTTAAGAATGTCAGAGCAGGAAGCATTTTGTGTCTATTAGAACATCAAGGTCTGTCTAGTGAGACTACTAGTCCCTGTGGGGGCATCCATGATGGTTGAAATTGGACACGTTGGCCCATAGCTGTTATTTTATTGATATAATATTTTTGACAATGTCTTGTTAGCATATTACCATTCATACACAATCAGAAAATGTTCCTTTAATGATCAAAAAAAAAGAAAATGTTCCTTTTTGTGGTCTTCTGTAAATCGTATATAGTGTATCACACTGTAGGTAAATTGCTATTGAATTGAAGCGCTTAAGGATCTATGACCTTTTCCATGTAGAAATAATGAAACCGCATGCACAAATCTATAAGGGTAATCTTTTCTTATGGATTTCGAAATTGATTATGCAAGCAAAACTCACATCTTCAACCATGGTTTTAGTTGTGGAATTGATGTTCTATGGCAGCTGTTGGGGCACTTGTGTGAGAAAATGGAACTCGTGTGACAGTTTTGTTTGGTTATTGAACTGACGATTTTGCTGTGTAATGCAGGCACAGTGCATTCCTTTTGTTTGCCTTGAGGCACAATTGGATGGCCATAATGTGAAGAACATGAGTGGAGATGGTACTTCATAACTTCGTAAGCATGTAGCTGGAGCTGGAGCTGAAGAACATTTCGTGTTGCGTGTGCCATGGAATTGCTGGTCTTTATGAGTGGGCTGCAATTAAACCTTTCGTTGTGACAGAAAACCTGTAATGGATAATGTTTTTTTTTTACTGAATGGATAATGAAATCTTAAACACCTTGTCAATGATTTTCTTCCTGTCTACAAGCATGCGTTGTTTCTGACATATATATGCGGTGCAACCAGTGTACATACATAAGAACCGAGGTTCTGAAGGAGTTGGTTTGATACAGAAATGGGTTTGAGATAAACAGTGAATCCAGATTACTGAAATTTTACGTTTCTCATGAAGATCGGGCCCTCAAATGGGCAAGTTGGGAGTTGGACTGTACATGTAGCTTGCTGACAGCGATTCCTTCAACCTCGAGGAGTTGCTTTTCTTGGATCAGAGCTATAATCCTCAGGCAATCGGGCACTGGCTATCAGGTTCAGGTTAAAACATGCTTGAAACTAGAGGCAAGCTCCTAGCCGCCTGAAAGTGCACAACAAATAATAGACTTTACATTAGTAAACTTCACACAAGTATGACAAGTAGAAAATCGAACAAGTATTAATTGAATGAGATTACTAGCTCTGGTATTATTTGATTCCTTTCTAGCTAGCCTCTTAATCAAGCCTTTGGCTTGTCACAACAATTGATATTGTGACTAAAATAGAATCAATGCATTCTTGGAAGTCCTCACAGGAATATGAGGTTTTTGATAGGTCCTTTTGGCCCTTCTGTACAGTGTACACATGGTGCCATGATGGATTTACACAAGAAAAATCTGTCTCCATTTATTGTTCCTTGTCTACGACAGGCACCATCCTCCCATAGGTGGCTAAATATTCTTTCTTTTTCTTGGCAAAGAATGGTAACATATATGTAATCTTCAGGCTTGTGCTCCAACTTGTATATGTGTATATAGCAGTTACAGCATGGTAACAATAGCACTCCTACGACACCCCAATTGTGCTAATCCTCACTTCTTATTGCCCAGATCAACGAGATAGGTTGTCTCAACACATGACTTGACTTGCTATGTGACGCGTCCTGCACAGAAACTTACAAACTGAAGCAAGTTTCTTCTCCAACTCAAGCCTTTTCTTGCAGTTTGGAGCTATAAGCCATATATCCCTCTCTGCATCATCCCTTTTTAATGCTACTAGGCTCCATCAATTTAGTTCTAATAAGCGCCACCATTGTGCAGACAGGTTCTCTTGCTTCCAGGATTTATATGACTCGCTATATTGTTAACAAGAAGTCAATGTCAGAATTAGGATAGAATCTGTGGCTGTACCAGTACCTCTATCAATGCCAAGGCACTAGGCCTCTAACACTGACCTCACCAACTTGGGCTGAGGAACAATTTACAATTTACAGAGCGTCTTTGCTCCCTGCAAGCTTCCATCTGTTGCTTAAACTATGTATTATGGCTCACCTAATATCAGGAGCAAACCATATGGAGGTTTGCATCCAGGCTATCGATAGCAAAACCTAACCTGCTCCTTGTAACCCTGATTAGGCCAACTTCAACTTCGTTGCATAGGAGACCAACACCATCTGGCTCCCAGAATGTCATGTAAATGATACTGTTATTCCTATTCTTATCTTTTGAAAATCCTACATTTCGAATGAGGCCTGAATCATAAACTTGAAGTAATATGAGCATCCTGAACACAACCACCCAACAACAATTAGGTCAACACAAATAACATCTTGATTCTTTGAAAATATTCTTCCTTTGATTTCACCCCTGGGTACAAGAGTATCCAAGAAAACTCCATACATAATCCCCCGGTTCCGTTCCTCAAAACACAGCCCTGGCATATGCATAACATCTTCTCAAAATGCAACAAAGGAACCAATTCAGCAAATTTCTAGGACTTTAACCACCCACCCAAAAAGACCAACAGTTTGTAAACTCTATATGTGTGACTAGAAGGTTATCTCGATACAAACGTGAAATCGGTTAGCCATCCATCTCACACTGTATATTTACATTGCATCACCTTCAATCACCGCCAATTTCCACGGATTACCACGGGTGTCAGATGTCACTCAGTCCACTGTCCTCAACGTTCCATGAGACAAGACAACTATTCTTCAGCACGAGAGAACTTTACCAGTCAATCAGGTATCACACGTCAATGGCTCAACACCAAGATGCAGTTTTATGATTGAATCTGAAGCAGGATGGATGTCATTGATAACAGTCTCCAGCTTTTGTACTGAACCGTCAGATGCATACACTGAGGCCAGAACTACAAAAACCTTTAGGTGTGCTGCATAAAGTAGCATAGATGCTGCCAAGTCGATTTCGCAATCATCAAGTCCAGAATGAAAAAGACAGAATTTCTCAAGAGTATCTTGCACGCATGTAATTCCTCGAAGAAGAGCTCTCCACTTAATGAATGCAGTAGTATGGTGCTCACTGGGATCCAAGCGCTGCACCATGAAATTTAAACATTTTATAAAGGGATATGCTGGAAAATTGGATCCATTTCATAAAAGCGGAAACAGTTGTGGGTTTACCAACTTATATAAACGTTTTGACCAAAGGGAACACGCTATTATAACCAACCAGTGATCACCAAAGAGTAAATATCTTAATTGACATATGACTCCAAAAACACAAAACATCAATGAAACGCATAAGAACCTGACCATAACTATGGAGCTACCTCTAACATATTCACATGTCTACAAAACGAGAATTAAAGAAATGAACTTACTGTGATGGTGAGATCAATAAGATTTGGGAAGCATAGAAGGAGTTCCCGTATGACATCCAATACAAAATTGCCAACAAACCTTACTCCCAAACTGAGACTTTTCAATGCTTCATATTGAGGATGGTCTATCATTCCGATCTGCAAGAATATGTCAACTTAGGTTCAAGTGTCCTTGAATTAGGGATTGATTGGAAAGTGAAAGAAAATTATTAGATAAAAACGCATGAATACCATGATCTGGCAGTCATCAATGTAAAGTGTTTGTTGGTCCAGGTATAAATGTGAGATCATACGAACCAGTGGACTAGCACTTACAAAAATCTGAGCATCTTGCCTTGAGCCTTGCTCTAACAATTGAACAAATGACACCAGCTCAGGACAGTCCAATATGAACACTGTATCAGTTCTGCAGTGCCATAGGTGGATTGCTTCTAGACTTGCTGAAGAGATAGTGAAGCAATCACTGTTGATATGACCAAGTGAGATTCTATTTAACTTGCCGCACTTAATGAGTAGAATAGTAATATCAACTTCTCTTAGCTCACAGTGTACAACAACCAAAACCCTCAATCCAGTAAAAGAGATAGCATGACCAACAGAAAGTTCAGGGATTTTGAAAAAGCATAGTGTTAACTTCTTCAGCTGACAAAGATGCATGATGTTATTAGGCAAAACATCTAACTCTCTGCGTGGCCAGCGACCAAACAGAATTAGCTCAATCACCCCTTTGTTGATAAGCTTTTCTATCCACACACGGAGCTGTGCATTTCCTCCTCGCCAAGTAGTATACTCCAGTCGCATATAGTGTATTGGGCCAGGATGCATATCCAGAATATGAGTGATTTTTGTTGATATATTGTATCTAAAGAGGTTCCTCTCGATGATCTGCTCCTTCACGAGATCTGGTAGTAATTGGGCATCATGCAGCACCAAAGGGTTCTTCTTCCAAAGCTCAAACCAAGATTTCGATAACTTGAACCCAAATCTGAAAACGTCTTTGATGGGCAGATAACTGAAGATTTCAGAAACTGCAATGTCAGGTAAAATATGGTCTTCCACATCATTGTCACTGGGAATATGATCTCCAAAGTTTCCGGCTGATCTAGAGAAAAACAAACATGTTGACCGTGGTACTGACTCTGGAAGATGTTCCTCCACTGACTTGAGAACTGACTCATGATATAGACTCTCCATTGTTGGCTCAATACCTAAGCCATCAGAACAGATACAATCATTTAACACTACACCTTCAATACTCTTGTTCATTAGATGTCCAGTTAAAATGATAAATAAAATATTTGGCACATTCGGTCACAAACAGATAGATAAAGAATCAAAGCAGTTATTCATACTCCTCGAACCATCATTTGGAGCATAAACCCTACTGATCTGTTTGTACGTTTGGATAACAGTAGGATTCACAGGAGTAGTAGGATTCACAGGAGTAGTACTTTTGAATATATTTCCTAGGAAAATGAAATACAATTAACCTCGTTTTCTTATGCCTCTGAATTTTGAAACGCATGATTTAGAAACATATGAACATGTAAAAAATAGGATTAGAATGCAATGTTGTGTAGAATTCTAGAGGACTCTAAAACACAAGAAAAGTACCTCTAGATTTTGGTAGGAATTAAGCACATGGATTTCAAATGAATTTGCTTGAGCTATAAATTTTTGAATAAAATGAATGATCAAAAATTACAAGTACAAAGTCGAATAAGATGGATGATCAAACATTGCAAGCAAAAAGTTAAAACCACTTACATTAATATTACATTAATAGGGAGTAACAAATTTTGATATCTCTCATAATATAAATGTATCAGTGGCAGAGACAGGCAGGGGGCGACCGGTGGCCTGGCCCCCTCAAACAGTTTCCTTTTTATATTGAATCATTTAAGTAATTAGAGTAATTAAGCTTAATAAGTGTGTATTATCCCCCTTCAACTCTTCTTGTCCCCTCCATGTATAGGTCTGGCTCCGCCGCTGAAATGAACTACAAAGCCCAGATTGTAAGCTAATCACAAATTTGGCTAACTGTAATCCACATGGCATTTTTGCACTATAGCTAGCCTAATGACACAAATTTCCTATCTCTCGGCAAAGATCGTGTGAGTGTGTGATTTGTATATTTAGTGTTATGCATGTGGTATTGTTATATTATGTGTTTTTCGCATGTGGGCATTTCAATCCATTCAAAATTATAAGTTGTCCTTGTTTTTCCGTAAAATCAATATTAAAAAAATTTGATCGGTGGTTAAATTAATGATTTGTATATTTAGTGTTACGCATGTGGTATCGTTATATTTGTATTTGAAAGAACTTTAATAGGTGTTAATTTTAGAGTGTTGGATCATATCCTACGAAAGAAATTGATGCTCAAAACAAAGTGTTGAAGAACGATAAAAATACGGGTATACCTTTATATTTTCAAACGGAGGGTGCAGTTATCTAGTTGTAATTAGTTATAGTTAGTTAATTATTATAATTAACTGTGTCATGCATGCATGCATGGGGATAACGTACGTAAAGAGTCAAATTAATTAAAAACAGGTTTGGCGCGACTTCGCGATAGCATTAATATACTCCTACAGCTTAATTAATCAACCGTGCTAATGATTGGCTCCTACAGCTTAAGTACGGGTCACGTATCGCATATTCGCATCAATCGCGTCATGGGTTTATGGCCCTTTTTTGTCTCGTGGTGATCCACATATTTTAATGACTAATGACTCTCTGTAGTTATAAAAAGCTCACTATGCTACCTCTGTCTCAGAAAAATGGTTTTTGTGGTAAATAGATGGAGGTAAAAGCTACTGTGTGTCTCAAAAAATGGTTTTTACGATGCATAATTTTAACAAAATTAGGCACTAATAGAGGTTTCCACGCGTCCACCCTGTCGGTATGTTCAAAATATAATAAAGAACATGCACTAATTAATAAGACTCATCAGTGCAGGTTCATATTAAAAGGCTGCATTGACAGCTACAACAATTAGTGTTTTTTTAATACGAGCCGGCATCAATGACTTCATATATCTGTATTGGTTTTTTAAATGAAAACGACTTATTGGTGTGGATTTATAATAAAAACCAGTGGCGGGCCCAGGATTTTAAAGATTGGGTATTCGAAACTGAAAAGACTAAAAAAATTACAACCATAACACTAATATTTGGTTTTAAACTAATAGTTGTATAATATATATAAACAATTGAGCATTAAATTCTCTATATCCTTTGTGTATATGTATAAATTCTATGCATATTTATTCTAAAACTTGGGTATTCATATGAATACCCATGTATACACACTGAGCCTACCCATGATAAAAACGGATACTAGTTACGCTACCAATATCAGTGCCGGTTTATATTATTAACCATCGTTAAGACTAAAATATTTATACCAATTTTAAAAGCAAGCTGGTACTAAAAGAAATCCAAGACGAAGAGACCAGCAAACCGGCCGGCTGAGCCACATATTTCTCTCGACCTCTCCTCTCTCTCATGGCTCTGCATGAGTGGTGGTGCCCAAGCGAGTGGACAATGGCGGCAGCCGCGCGAGCAGGTGACAATGACGACAATTGAGGGCGACGACGGTGACGGCATCAATGAGTTCTTTGTCGATCCTGCTCTCATTGAGCCCAGATTCATTTTCTTTTCTTATTGATTGAGTTTGTTAATGTTGTATGGGGATTGAAAGGGATGAATCATGGGTACATGGATGACTGCGGAGATGCATGGGGCTCGGCAACGAGAAGGCTTCAATGCGTGGGTGACTGCGATCGACATGGAGAGACAAATGAATAAGGGATGGGGAGACGGAGAGGTGAGGGAGGGTGACCTCTCTTCCCCCTCCTTTATAAAAACCGACCCATACTTATCACCCTCCTTATCCACTCATGTTTGTCGCCTCAAGCAGGTTTATTTATATAGTACTTGATTTTTCTGTCATGAATGGAATTCCCTTGGATTTTTTTTTAATTTACAAGTGTTTTTTTAAGTCAACCTGTAAAAATAAATAGTGGACGTTATCGAAAATATTTTTTATACTCTAAACAATCAAATAACTATATCTGTTTGATTTTTCCTCTCTTTTTATATTATCGTATTCTCCATTTATTTCTATAAACATCCTTTATTGCACAAATATCACATACTATTGTTATTCGTTGTCATTGTAGCAGCTTCATTTGAATCCCACCCATTGTCTATTTTTTAGATAATGGATAACAACCCGGTTTCTACATCCAAAAGATATACGGTGCCAAATTAAACTCATTGTCTATATGACATCATCCTTATAATATACTCCCTTCGGTTTCTAATGTTTGACCGTTGACTTTTTTAGCGCACGTGGCTATATAACATTTTGGTGAGCATACAACTTCACAAGATTACATACGGTGTACTGTTTTGGTCTTAGTTTATACGGATCATGCAAAGTTGATCATGTAGTTCGATCATGTGCAATACGTGAACGGGCTTCGTGTATTTATTGCATCAACCTCATGAATCTTTTTTTTTGTCCTTCACCTCTAGCGTAGTCTACTCTTATCATCATCTGTAAGAAAAACTACGATATGAAAAACCATTGAAAATAAATAGGAAAAAAAACCGTGAAGAGGACGAGTAAAGCATGGCGGGTTGGCTGCTTGCGCCGTTCGTTCACTCAGACGCAGCTGCCAACACCGTGACGCGAAACATTTTTTTTTTTGAGAGACCGTGACGCGAAACATTAATGGTGTACATTTAGTCGAAGTGCATACTACACACGCAAGTACGCAACGCACCGTCATGCTTTCCGTCAGTGGCGAATCTAGCGTAAAAAATACCGGTGTTCCATAAAGTGCTGGTAATACATATACGATGGACTGACTAACACAGTAATTATCAAACACTAAAACTGTAATTACAAAACTTAACCTGTGTCCCGGGCACCATGTAAGGCCTGTGTAGAATCGCCCCTGCTTCCCGTTCCGTTTCTATGCATTTCTTTTCCGGTACACGTCTGTCACCAACCGCCCGGTACGTACGCCAGTATGCCACGACTAATGGTATGAATCGATCACCTCGCTCCGGGCCAGTTGTTGACGCAAATTTCTGCCACCGGCCTATCGGGCGTTGTCGTCGAGTGTGTTGGCCGATGGAGTCCTCCGCGCGTAAACACGAAGGCCTGGGAGATCTGTTTGGCTCCAGTGCAGGTCCTAAACATTGAGGATGCGGGCGTGCCAGTCAGTTTGATCCTGCAACCGACAAGATAGTTGAACGCTGATCGTCAGGAAGTTGATCGGCTATCAAGCCGATGTATTGTGGCGCCTCCGATTGATGTGGATGATGATGTCCGGAAGCCGATCGGCTGTCGAGCCGATCCGATGTGCTGTAAGCCGATGTCGATAAGATATTGAAGGTCAATCGGCTGTATGTTAGACATAGATCCAAGTAATCAGATAGACAAGTGAGATTAATAATAGTATCGGCTATAAATAAGATGTGACATGATAAGCCGATACAACACTTAGAAACACTCATAGGATAACTCATCGGCTAACCCTCCGATGAAACTACACATACCGAAGTCGATGCACCTAAACCGATCAGCTCTAGTCTTAGCCCGAAAGATCGAACAGGGTCGAGACAGCTTGCGCCAAGACTATTGCTAACCGATCTAAGTGAACCAACCGACAACATATATAGTGATGGATATAACAAATCTATTTAAAACAGTATTATGATTGTAGAGAAATATCGGCTAAGGCAGAAGATCAGACCTAACCGAGACAGTTCCAACTAAATCGATGCATCTCTAAACACAATGCAATTAGAAATAGAATTGAGATATCGGGTAGGCAAATACATCAACCAAACCAGAGCGATCCAAGAGGTCGAAACGATGCAGCCTTGAACAACACCAACGTAGCCGATAGATTCACCAGGGCCGGCGGAACGTAGGACTTACCCCTTCGCCGGAGATCGAACTGAACCGATGTAGCCCCGCGTCAGGTGCCAAGTTTTGCCGGTTTGGCAAAAACCTCAGAGATGAGGGTGGCGATGCGCCGAAAGTATATTGATCGAGACATAAAAATTACAGGGACCCCTGGCATATAATTTATACCCTTGGGTCAACTGAGTCCTAGTAGGACACGACTCGATCGGCTTGCTATGTGCAGCCGTTACAAGAAAGGAAACTAACAAACCTTCCTAATTACATAAGGAAATATCTAAAACATGCCTAATTAATAGATAGAATTAAACTGCCAATTCGCGGTATTCACGATTCCTTCCTGATTTCGGCCTCTTCTTTCCATCGGCTTGTTGCTTGACCGAATCCAGTAAAGTATCTACCAAATTTGGCAATTTTCCAAATTCTGGTGTCAACACCGGTCGGCCCCTCAGGCTTCATCACACGTCCCGTCTGCCCTCCCTCCTCCACCGCGTGCGTACAACTACAACTCTCTTAGGCTCCATATCTCCTACTCTGAAGTGGAGCTGACGAGCTAGAAAAATACAACTTTATCCTCGTAGTGTAATTTTTAGGAGTGGAGCTGCACTAGGATCTCCAAAGTGTTTGGTATAGCTTCAGCTCCACTACACGAGAATCTAGAAGTTGAAACTTAACCAAACGGGCCCTTAATTATGTCCCTCTTTATTTAAGCTCTAGAAAGCATATGACTAAACAAACAACTAGCTTTTTCGTTACGTCTTTTTATAGACATGAGACACTTTTCACATTATATTAGGTCAGGAACTGAGTTTAAGTAACTCCTTTGACTTATTTAAAGTGAAAGAAAGACTACCATATATACCTAAGTGAAATAGTACTACCTGTCTATCTCTGTCCCAGAATATAACTATTTTTTAGGTGGAGATGATATTTCCTACCACAACGAATCTAAATAGTGTCATCTCCATCCAGAATTAGCTAATTTCTGCGACGGAGGTAGTACGAAACAGTCATTCGTAACAGACAGCCTCGCCTTCGTGCTTGTCTTCTCCTCTCTTCTTCTTTTCTTCCTCCTCCTCCCCCCTCTCTTGTGCGTCTTCCATGTCCACGTGCTCGCCATCACGCCGCCCTTTCCGCCGGCGGTCTAGCCAGAGGTGTGTGTGTGGTGGGGGGGTGTAGGGTGACGGGACGACATCAACGACCAAGGGGGGAGGAGACGGAGAACGTCTCATAAAGGATAAATCCGTCGTCACCACCTTGGACACAACAGATTTAGTGACGATAATGAGGGCATGCGGCTCTAAAGAGCGACACATTCAGATAGACGTTCTTAAAAGCCACCGTCATGCAACCATATAATCGAAAAAGTATGATTAAAAGCCTAGGCCCAAACAAAAGGGGCTATTCATTACATATTTCATATTAATGTAAAGTAACTAAATTTAAAATAAAATTATGACATTTTAATAATAAACATGTAAAATACATACCATATCAAATATTTACGATACAAAAATACAATTTATACATATCCAAAAACTGGATAAAAACAATAAAAGATGGAAAACATGAGTATTAGAGTATACTCGATCAAGTCGAGTTCAATTTCCAAATTTGGTGTTCGATCTTGAAAAAGCAAAATCTTTTCAGAGCCTTCCTCAGAGGTTGAACCGTCACCAATGGGCCTATTCTGTATTCGGCCCATCCTGGCCCACATGCTTCCGCCCCTATCTCCCTCACGCCGGTCGGTCGCACTCTTCCTCCCCCTTCCGGCGACGGCGAGTACCCCAACCGCTGCAATCCGGAAACACCTCTCCCACGCCTCGCCTCACCCCGCCTCGCCGCAAAACCCTAATCCATGGAACCCTAGAGAGGAGAGGAGAGGAGGGTCACGAACCCTAGGCCGCGGATATGGTCCTCGCGGAGGCGGCGCGGGCGCGGCTGCTGGCGCTGCTGCGGCCGTGGCTGGCGGCGGAACCGGATGAGCTGCGGGTGGAGCTGGGACTCCTCCGAACCCGTGCCGTCGCGCGAGGGGTGGAGCTCGACGCCGCGGTGCTCGGAGGAGACGACGATGCCGTGCCGGGGTCGTTCCCGGTGAGGGTCGACCGCGTGGCCGTCGCCGAGGTCGAGCTCGTCGCCTCGCCGTGGTCCGCCCCCGGGCTCGAAGCCGTTGTGCGTGGCGTGGATGTGGTGCTCACCCTCAGGTGATCCTCCTTCTACTGCTGCTGCTGCTGCGTGGCTGTGTGTGTCAGTGTGTGCAGTCGTAGTGATCAAACTGTGGATGGATCATCCTGCGGATGTCGCTACAGTTGTGTTTACTCGTAATTGCATTGTGGAAAGGATGAATTATTTGAGATAGTGATAAAGTTTTTGTGTAATTTGAAGGGAGCCTGCACCGAGGAAGCAACGCCCCGACATCAAGGACTGGGCCGCCAAGGAGAGGAAGAGAGTAATTGCCTCAATTGACCCTCTGGTATAAAATTCCTTCTTGCATTATGTTCATATATGAAAATTTCTTTTGAGTCATTGCTCCCTGGAAATAAGGATGTTCTATTATGATCATGAAGTTAAACTAGCTTGTCAACTGTTCTGTTTTCTTCAGAATAAATCTATTTTTCCCCTTCAATTCACTGTGATGGAGGTGAAAATGGTTAACGCCTTAGTGATTGATGGGATACAAGAGTAGTGGTGGAAAAGAACGTAACTGACTTTGCAGTGATCTCATTCCCTCTTTTGTACTAAGATAGTAAGATTAGGTTATGGAACTCGGGGATGCCATCCCCAGTTCCCCACTATGTGTAAGCATTACCATAAATCTATTTTATGTTATTCATGTTATCCAGAATTAAGATAATCTCATTGCTGAAACTTAATATCTCTAGTTGTGTTATGGTGGTGCTTGCTTGAAACTTACTACAACTTGTGCCTTGTACTATCTGTAGGGTGAAATGTTGCATGAGAAGATTGAAGATTTAGTTAGCTCCTTGGAAGATAAGTTTACCTCAGTATTTTCTAGTGCACTTCTAAACTGTAGTCAGGTGCGGTTTGATGATGTCACGATACAAGTTCGGTATCTTGATGACTCCCATCTTGTCATATTGAGGGCAGGTGGCTTACAATTTGGTCCTGAGCATGCTTTTCGTTGCTCTCTGTTCAGAGGATTAGTTGGGACTAAAATGCCATCGAGGAAGAGGAATCATCTGTTTGTCAAATTTGCTTATTTTGAGTTGTTGCTGAAGGATAATGATCATATAGAGTGCACTGCATCTTTCACAGGCACAACTGCTTCTATTAGGTTAGACAATTTTCAACTTACTGCTTTTGGAATTCATGTTGCCAGTGTATATTGGGAAATTGCGCCCAAAGCTATACCTTCATTGATGGTGATACTGGCAATCACAAGCCAAAAGGAGGACTATAAGTCTAGGAGTGGTAGAGAGCTTTGGAAACTAGCTGCACAAAAGCTTGAAATCGCAATTGCAAGTCACAGATTTTCTTTAAGCAAGGCCATAAGCTGTGCTTCTTTCTGGCAGCGCTATGTTCATGCTTATGTTTTGCTACTATCACTAGTTGGATATCCTTCTGACAAGGTTATAAGAAGAAGCTGTAGTAGGGCACAAAGCACTAGGAAAGTCAGGGAAACTATTAGAGATCATTTGAAAACTGTCATTGAATTAGAAGAGAAAATCCCTACAGAAGCTATTGCTAGAGGACGGAATGTAGCACGCTCAAAACTAATTGTGTCACAGCAACAGAGCGAGCAACAATTATCAAAATCACTTTTGGTGTCTTACATATTGTATCTTCTGTCACCCATTTTATATTTATGGAAGTTTCTTATATCCGTATTCTGGTCCGTTTGGAGATTTTTTAGCTCTGGAAACAGAGGGTGTACATCTTGTGCACAAGCTTTTCCTCGTGCTTCTGAGGATTCAGAAATCGAGGTTCAGCTCAGCATCCACCTTGGTGAACTCTCTGTAACATTTTTACCTCTCGGTGATCACTTCACTAGCACACCAAAGTTAGACAATGGGAACAAGGCTTATCACATTGATGTACCTGCAATGCATCTTGTAACAAAATCATCATACATACTTTACACAGCTGGTTGCACCACATGGTCATTTTTTTTCGTGATTGGTGAGCTGAAGGCACGCCTTTCTGGTAACCCCAAGTTGTTGCAAGTAGCCAATGGCAGCATTACCAGGAGGAATTCATCTTTTGGAACAGATGGGTTTGCTGAAGATACTGATTCAAAGACCATACTCTGGAGTGACTCTGCCGGTATGCACCCATATTCTGGAAAAAAGCCCGATGAGTCCGTTTCGTACAATAGTGATTCATCTATTGCCCTTCTACAGAGTGATATGGAGGAACTGTGGTCTTTATGGACGGTAGTAAGCACTTTCTACAATGACTCAGGTGTGATGCATCATGAAAAACCTTCAGTTATTTTTGAATTGAAATCATCTCTCATTGATCCTTACAAAAGTACAAGTGGTTTTCAGCAATGTAGACTGACAGTTGGGAGAGTAAACCTTGACTTGGATTATTTGTGTGCTTCATCAACTTGCCTGCTCTACAGGCAATTCGTGCACTACAAAGAGCTGAAAGAACTAACTGAAAAACCTGCAGAATTTTGGAACATTAGTGATTGCTCCACAAAATGTACAAGTGGAGTTCTTGATAATTTGAGATCATTTAATCAGAGAATGAAGCTTGTGATTTCAGATGCTATTCCGGAAAATACACTTCAGATTTCAGCACTAATTGCAGGTCCAATTATTAGGTTACAATTTGATAAAAGAAATATGTTGCAAAACAGCAAAGATAAACAAGTACCCCTGTTTCCTCGGATGAATAACAAGTCCTGCATAACTCTCAGTCTTGCATATGTCGAATGTGTTATCTGGCCAGCATCTCTATCTTCTTTAACTCCTCTGAAAGCTGACTCGCATGTCAAAAAATCACATAATACATTTGCTGGTGTGAAGGAGCAGCCAGAACATCATCTTTTAGCACTGGAAAGTGCAGGACATGCTTATTCAGGGACTGCTGTGCATGCTTGTCTCAGATTTTCTGATTTAACTCTTATGGTAGATCATATAGAGGAAAATCAGCAGTCCCACATTTTTGGACCAATGTCAACCAATTTCCAGCTGTCAACAAGCAGGTAAAATTTCAATCTTACATTTCTATGGTCTTGTGAGTTCAAAAAAGATTTCAGTATACCATCTTAGTATTTTATTTTGTTGTGTTGTTTGAACTTGAGTCCAAATGGTTATCTAAAAGAGTTGCCCAAAATGTCTATTCCAGGAAATTATAGTGAATAAGAGGACTTTCATGTTACTTCTTTTTAGCATTGACGTGCATTCCTTAAGTTGAAACATTAGATTCTTTTTTTGTAACTAGCCAAATGTCCGTGCGTTGCAATGGACAAAATAGCAAAAAATTTGTGAGTTTTTTTATTGCATCAAGATGGCAAGAGGCAAATCAAGGATAAGTGAAACATAGCAGCCTACAGAGGACTCTTTTTCAGTTTTTCACACACACAGCAAGAGCAGATAGAGCCTAGAGACTAAAGGACAAAAGTACAGAACGAGGGCCCACATGTCAGTAATGGCGGTGGCAGACTCACCACCACCACCACCAGTACTGTCTTTTAGAAGTAGTATAGATTCTCCCTTTTGAATTCCAGGAAGTTAACTGTTGTCTGAATTTGCATCATTTAGAGTAATATAGTTGAAGAATTTATATTAACAATCCTTTCACCTTACATATTCCAGGAAGACTGTCAATTCCTTCTTTGTGGCTGGAAGCATTCTCTCAATAAACATAGAAGGAAGGGTTGTTGGTTGTATGGCTTTCTTATTCATGGATGAGCTGTTTGCAATTTGCCAGGTTTGTGTATGTGCAATACTTTATTTTGTAAAACATTATTTTTCTAGAAGAGCTTCCAAACAATATTGGGGATGCTTATGAGGCATTTGAAAGGCATCATCATGGGATAGCTGAACGGTGTTTGACTTGGATGCCACCCATATATCACCGAATTTTGGTTATCAACAACTTACAAAAAAACTCTCCCTTTCCTGCATTAGAACTGTTGTTGAGGATGCTGGTTCTTGTAGACTCTTTTCCGTTTCTATTAATAAAAATGGGAGGGTAACCCCCTCTTTCTCGAAAAAAAAAACTTTCCCTGTTTCCAGCATAATCTTATTATGTCCACTTTAGCAAGCTCGTTTGATTACACAACTGCTATGACACTAACCTATGCAATTATTGCAGCTTATTGAAAGCATGCAAAGGTTGGCGTTCGATTCTGACTTGGTTGACATAAAGTATTCCCAATGTTTTATTGGAAGGTTAGCATCGCATTTCAAGGGGAGCACAATGGGTTCTGGCGTTGACTATATTATCCAGGAAGAAGCAGTTGGCAGTCGTCATACAGAACTCATGGTTGAGATGGAACTTGATTTGGAACCAATGCACATCATCCTTAATGGTTCACGGGATGAACTTATCTTAAATTCTGCTGTGTTCTCCAATGTTGACATAAACTACATTAGCAGCTCACCTGTATTGGAGGGTATAGAAGCTTTAGGTGTTTGGTTTTGCAGCAGAAGCTCTTCTCTGAAATTTCTGCTTGATGGACAATGCATAGACATCCTTGTTAGCTTCTCTGGTTTTCAGTCTATTGTATTTGAGAACCAACCTCAGATGAGCATTTGTAATGATATACTGCAGTCCAGAACCATGCTTTGCAGCTCTCCATATGACAAGAATCAGTTAACTATACCAGATTGTGTAATTCATCTATATGCTGGTCCCAACAAAGACATCCTGATCAATGAGAAATTGCAAGATGAATCTATAAGTGGTTGCAATACTGATTCTTTGGCAGTTTACTATTTTATTCAACTTGAATTTACTGAGGTTTATGTTGGAGACTACAGCATGCATAATTATTTAACTGAAGTCAATAAACCAAGCAAACAAAAAATCACTCTGCTGATTCATGATGATCTTCAGATTGTCAAATGCAAAACCAAGGTGCACCATCCTTTTTTAAGTTTTTCTATATACTACTATCCTCTGTTTCAGATTGTAAGGCGCCCTACTAGAGAGGTAGGACGCCTTACAATCTGAAACGGAGGGAGTACTAGACATATGTGATTCTTGGTCGTTAAAATCATTCCTGCATGCTTTAATGCCTGTGACATATCCTGAGATGACACATATATTTATGTCTGAATTGTTATGTTCACCTTTTATTTTATTTGTTTGCTGTTTTGGCATTAAGATATGCTCTATAACTACAATTGGCAGGGTGGTTTGATCTTCCTGGAAACGTTGTCTTTAGCTAAGTTTGTTTTCTGTTGCAAAATTTACTTTCGGCTTCTTATAGACCTCTCATCGCGGGCAGCTTCCAACTCAATCAAAGTTTCAGTAGCTTCAGTGTCTGCAGGAAATGATTCTACTGTGACCAACAGATCATCTGTGTCTATTGGTGTTCATCCCCAATGTGAGGAATCACAATTGAGTGCCTTCAAATGTCTGGATGTTGATTTTTCTCAGTTATCTCTTACACTTGCTATTGCAGACGAATCCGGTAACTGAACTTATATACTTCTATTCTTATCTTTTGTGCTGCCAATTATAAAATTTAATCTTCTTTCTCTGCATTTAGGTAGATATCAGGGATTAACTCTTGACGTTGATGCAATTCTTCAGCTATTGAATCTTGGCATGAAGATTGTGTTTGAAGTGAAGAATATTTCAGTTTCCAGTATTAGTATTATGCATAGTACCAGCCATGTACAATTTAGAGAACCAGCGCCCCGTTTTCGATCTAGCAAGTCTGTTGTTTATCCATCTCAGTCGGAAATCCAAGAACATCTTCCCTTCATAGAAGCAGATAATGTGCTTACTTATGACAATGATGCTCCTTCAAGCTCAAATTCTACGATGGAAAGTTCGACTAGCAACCCGTCACAAGAATTTTCTTCACAAAAGAGTTATATCCTTAGGCATTTCTCTACTTATCTGAAGCTTGAGAAAAAAGAGCATGGAGATTCTAGCATGATGCGCTCAAGTGGCGATTGGTTTGGACATGGTTCTGTTTCTGGTTTGGAGGTGACAATGTCACTCTCAAGCATCGAGGTGATGTCTCAATCTTATCTCTTTTTGTTGTTAGGATAGTGGTTCCGTATTGGACTATTTGTTTCTTGGTACTACGTAGTAGTAGTTAGCCTTTTCCTTTCTGATCCTCTTATTTCTCAATAATTTATGGGTGACTATGGGTAAATACTTTAGCATCAGTTCTAACCTCTGGATTTAATGATTTTTTACAGTTCTGTTCGAATGTGTTTTCGTTGTTAGAGGCTTAAATGGCACAGCTATTCTAGCATCCCTTTTTACAACTCTATTCACTTGCTACTTTGCCCTAACTATGCATATCATTCTAGAGCTTTTACCCCCATCAAATTTACATTCTCTTTTGCCAACATGTGTTGATTGCATTCACTTTTATGATAATTAAGCACTTTTGAATAAATTACTGTAATATATGGTAAGGAGCATGAAATGATACCACAGGATTACAGGATAACATTCTGATCGGGCTTTCATGCTATTCTATAGTATAAGGACACCCAAGCTAACATTTTTGCAGTCTAGAAGGCATTTGTTTACAAATAAATTTTCGAAATCTCTGCAGATGATCTCGTCTTTAATTGCTCCATTTCATGGGATTCTGAGTTCTGGCTCAACTCAGAAGGAAATACAGACCGGCGGCACGTCTCACCAGGAATTGCTGGATAATATGGATTATACTATACCTGACGGTAATTGTGCTTAATGACATCAACTAAAATCTTTTGAACTGAAATCCTTTGTGTAAACCTGTTTACTACTGACCTAATAGGAGCAATTGTGGCCATACGGGATCTTGATCAACAGATGTATGTATCAGTGAAAAACACTGGAAGTAAGTCCCAAGTGGTTGGCACATACCATTATTCTCTTTCAGGTGAACATGCATTATTTAAGGTAACAGCTTCTTACATATATACCGGAACAAGTTTCTTACTATTACTATAATCAGCTTCAAAGGATGCGGCAGCAATGTGCATGATTGTTTAAAAATACCATTTTGACTTTTTTTTTTCAGGTGAAACACCACAAGGGATGGAGATCAGATGCATCATGCATTTCTCTTATATCTTTATATGCAAAAACTAATGAAGGCAAAGAACTGGCCCTTGGTTTCTCTCATGGGTCAGATTTGGTTGAAGTTTCTTCATCTGTTGACAAGCCTTCTTCACTTTGGACCACAATTCCTCTTAGGTTTGATAGTTTTGAGGATGAAAGTGATGATGGTAAATCTTGCAAGATTATTTCAAGAATGTCTTATCATCTCATCAACAAGAAAAACAATTATGGCATTGCATTTATTGATGGCTTACTGGAATTCGTGAAAAAGCCTGGAAATCCATTTAAAGTGAAGGTTTTGGATCAATCTCTTTTTTCCGATGTTGCAAGGACCTTTGTACCCAATGTGAACTTGGACAATAACACTTACTTAAATGTTGAAAATGAATTGCCTTTTGCTGTGAGGGATAGCTTTGAAACTGGTGTGAATTCAGAACATGTAATCATCAATGTTGATAAAATCATTTTTACCATCACCCACGAGGTTCTTGATACCGGTAATGTTTTTCCACTGGTCCAAAATTGCATAAATGATACCCGTATTGTCACACAAATATTCCCATCCAAAATCAGGATTCTAAGTGCACTAAAAGTCACAATGCAGTACTTCAATGCACAGAAATATATGTGGTAAGTGTTATGCTAAATTGTAAATAGCCATTGTTTTGTAGCTTCCTTGCATTGTTACTGGTCTCGTACTTGGTGATTAAAATTGAGTTCTTGCTATCTTACATACAGGGAGGAACTTATCACACCTATCACTTCCTATATGTTCTTTCGATATAGGTTTACCAACCTAGTTCCAGTTACTATATATAGAAGGATGCCCCTTCGGTTTTTCTTTCATTTAAAACAGGTGTGAAGCTTTATATATGCTTGTTTTCATCTACTTAAAATTCTTGTTTGGTATCAAATTTAAACTTTACTTCATTATTGCAGGCGGATATATTTATCAATGAGCTTTCAGTTGACATCCTTCTTTATGTGGTTGGGAAGTTAAATGTTATGGGCCCATATGCTGTGAAAAGCTCTGCTATCTTTCCTAATTGCTGCAAGGTTTAATTTAAACATTTATCCGTGCATCTCAACATTATGTTAAATTCTATTTTGAGAAGTGAATAAGGATTACTTTCATGTTTAGAAAATGGTTGGACGTACACCCTTTGAGCTTTTTAGACATATTGTAGATTCAGGTGCAACTGCTATGTGGTGCTTCTATTCTTCTAGTTTTTTTTCGTCCTGCCCATTCTTCTACTTTTACTGTTTTATTCTAATCTTCTGATGGTATCAGCATGCCCTTTACTTTTGCAGATAGAGAACAACTCAAGGCTGACACTTGTATGCCATTTTCATAATAATGAGGATGCAATAGTTTCTGGGCAACAGTCAACTTCAGTTTTCTTGAGGTCTGTTCAATTTGCATGTTAAATCATTTTTTATTCTCGGCATCTTCTCGGCATCTCGGCATTTTTTATTCTCGGCATCTTAGCAATTTTATTCTAGCTTTTACTCTATTTTGAAATGCTGATGATGTTTTGAGAATCTAGTAATGCAGGTCTTTGTATTTCTCTTCTAGCTTCTGTGTCTTGCATGATGTTCTATTTCATTCTCTTCTAGATTCTGTGTCTTGCATGAACTAGTTCTTTCTTCTTTGATCCAGCTTGTGCTTTGAGATTCTCACCCTGCTATATTTGACACAATCAATGTTTACATATCTTCAGGAACTTGGCATTTGAGGATAATCATCCACATGATCAAAGTGTTGTTTCTATATCTTTATTCAAGGAAGGGGTATTTTCAACTGCTCCAATCAATGTTTCTCTCCTAGATTCTGGCATATTTGCATGGAGGACCCGTGTATTGTCTCTCAAAGGTATCACATTCATCAATAATATTTTAATTAACAAACCTGTTCAGTTTTTTTTTTAGATTGGTACTATTTTTATATTTGAATTAAGTCTTGTATCTTGTGTTGATTGATTATCTGAAGACTCTTTCTTTAGAATATAGCAACCACTTGAACGTTGTTTATTGCATGTTCCTGTATTTTTCTATATATTTTTTGGTTAATATTCTTCTAGTACAATATCTAAGCTGCATTTGATGATGCATGTATTGAAGAAATTTCATACTCATGGTATTATACATGAAGAGACTTGGTTAATAATGTTTTACATAACACCATCTTTCTGTAACTAAGTCAGTAACTATCCTGTGCTATCAGATTTTTCTTGTTTAAATATCTGATCTAGCAGCCCGTTTTCTAGGCTTTAAGCAAGTTCTTGTGTGTTGTCTTTGGTGTAGTGATATTTTTGTTTCTCTGACTTTCATAGATTCGAGAAGCTTCTCTGGACCATTTGTTGTGGCCAAGGTCTCCCAGAATTCCGAGGTAGGAAAGTATATGATTTGCATTTCATATTATCTACCGATTGTATTCTGCTTTTGTTTTTCTGATAGTTGATGTTATTAATTGTAGGAAGGCTTATCCCTTTCAATTCAACCTTTGTTGAGGATCTATAATAAGAGTGATTTCCCCCTTGAACTCCGGTTTCAGAGACCACACAAATCTATTGAAGAAGCAGCGTTTGTTACACTTAGAAGTGGAGATATGATTGATGAATCTACTGGAGTATTTGACTTGATGGATTTATCTGGGGGGTCCAAAAGAGCGTTGATGTCTCTAGCTCTTGGCAAGTAATTGTACCTTTTATCTTGGCATGATGTTATTGTCTGTTATGCATGATCAATAACTTCAATCGAATTGGCGGGTGAAAAAAATGTAGGAAGTAAAGGTTCTTATCAGCATCAATACAATTTCCTTCGCGACATTACAATTGCCTTCTATCTACTTTGGTTGACTTGAGTTCCCTTGCATGCAAGTACATGTATAGTTAAGTTGACACAGCTAGGAATTTACAAGCAACACGGTTTGTTTCTCAAATTATCAACCTTTGCACTGACCCTTAGTTCCGTATGTACTTTTTGTCTTTATATGTGTGTATAGTTGTTCCTCATGTAGATAGCAAATGTTCTGTTATTCCAACCATCAAATCTTGCACCCTATGTCCAAATCATAAACTCAATGTATCATCAATTTCCAGTCCATGTATATCGTGTTTTATATGTACATTTCTTTATGGTAGCAGCTGGGACCTCTTCGCATTCCCCCCCCCCCCCCAAAAAAAAAAAAAAAAAAAAAAAACCTTTGGTAACAGGCTTCTATTGACCAGACAATTATATTTCCCTTTACTTCTAGAGTTTGTCTGAAAATATTTTCATCCACGGTTTTTGAATTTCAGGAAATTTTATATTGTCAATTAGACCTGAGATCTCTAAACACTCAGAAAATTTTGGTCAAACAACTCTAGTGAAATGGTCAGAGGACATTACTGGTGAAAAAGCTGTTCGCATATCCGGTGTTATGGAAAAGCTAAATTATAACATAAGAAGAGCCTTCAGTATCAATTCCATGAAGTCTTCTTTCAGCTCTTTGAGTTGCCATGTTTCTTCCAATGGTCAACATGTGACAGATCTTCATTTCTTAGTTCACACTCTAAGTAGAGAGGTCCCTTTGCGTTCTACAAATGGAAGTCCTGTATTTGACAGGAATGCATCAGTGGCATTGCAGTTACAGAGAGAAATTTTTATATACCCAACTGTTCTAGTGTATAATTTCTTGCAGACAGACATACATGTGATTCTGACCGACTGTGAACCAGGTAAAGTCTTATATATGAACATGTAACTGTACAGAACTATATTTTCTTATCAATGAAAATTGTAAAAGGTGATACACTTATGTATTACTTTCTACCAAATGCAGAAAATACCAGAGAAGATGACTTTGACACTATTGGCAAGCAGGCAACTATCACAAGTGGTTCAAGTGCTTATTTATATGTGAATCCTGCCAAATTTACCTTTTCAGTCACACTAATTTCATACAGTTCAAAGTCCAAGGCAGTTAATAGCACTGATTGGGTTAAGAGAATGCAAAAGCAGACAAGTCGAGCTCAATTTCTTGATGTGGAGCTAGAATTTGTTATTGGGACTGGGAGATTCCATTCTTCTCTAAGATTATTACGCCAGGAGAAAGGCTTCTTGGAGGTAGGCAGTTTTGACATGTTGGGCTTTTACTTGATTAATTTTTCATCCTTTTCTGATGAAACCGGCAAACTGCATGCCTTAAGGCATTAGAGAACTCGAAGGTATCAAATTGATGTAATAGTCAATGTCTTCATTGTGCAGGTTGTGCTGTTCACAAGATATACACTACATAATACCAGTGACTATCCCTTATTGTGCACAGATCCCCACAAAAAATCACTGCCCATGTATGTGAATCTGAATAATTGGTAAGCATTCATTCCTACATAGTTGCTCACGGATGCTGATTTATTGCAGGTCTGGAACTGAAAAGGAGACCATTAATCTTCCTCCGCAAGATGGTTGTATTCTGGCCTCAATGTCAATGAGCTCCTGGTTTACAAGGTTATAATCATGTTCAATTCTGTCGAATGTTTATTGCAATGTAGTTCTTGGTGCAATCTAGTAGAGCTTGCCAGCTCCACATTCGTTCAATCTCTCATATCAGAGCCTGTGCAAATTTTCTGTCATTCAATCATTCTCCATGCTGGTGTAGTGTAGTAACTGCTGTGCTATTGTATTTTTGAAAGAAGCCTGGTCTGATGTGCTCTTGTAGAGATGACTCAAACGAGGCTCTTTTGCCATAATTGAATGATATACCCAATGGTGGTCCCAGAGAGCTCCTAGCTTATAACATATTCAGATGTTTTGCCACAAAGCAGGAAACATCTCAAAACCTCAGTTGTACTTCGGGTCTGACTGATTCTTATTTCCCTTAGCTACCTCCACCTCTAGTAACCTATGCAATTCAATAAGTACATGTAAAACGATAGAGAATTAGTTGTAGATTTTGCTTTAGTTTCTGTGACCAATGGAAAAGTAACATCAGTTGATAACTGCAATATGTGCTTAATATTAGAGTGGATTATCAGTTCAGATGTGTGACATGAATTCTGCTAATAAATTTGTAAATGAATTAATCCATCCTAATTGCTTAACTTACCACGTTATGTACCATTGAGGCAAAGAAAGGTAGGGAAGTGATTTCACTCTGTTCATCTGTACTTCTGTAGATATTTCGTACTAGCATAAATATAGAATAATACTTGTTTAAGCGTGCTTTATCCAGCAACAAGCCTACAGAACATGTTTAGCTTTTTGATAAACTTTATGTATGGCAGGTCAAGTAAACTGCGAATAGGCCTACATAATGAGAAAGGATCAGAAGCTTTTATTGATTTGGAAGCATTGTCTGGATTCACTGAATTTTCTCTTGAGATCCATGATAATATATTGCCTCGTAGAATGGCAACATTTGGCATGTATTTACAACCTGTTCTGTATGACTTGCCTGTGCCATCACAAGTTGTATTAATTGTTCCAAGATATGTTTTTTCAAATGAGTCCGCTAGTGCAGTTGCTGTTCGCCAATGTTTTGTTGAGGTGCTTTGCTTTTGCTCTGAGCCTGACATATGTTTAATATTTTAAAACTGCACTTTCATCCTATACTCATGATTTTAGCTTTCAATTGATTAGGATGACATAGATGGAGTGACAATTGAAGCAAAACAGAAGGCTACCTTACATACATGGAAACCTGAAAAAAGGCGAGAAGTAAATTACTTTGATTTGTTTGTTAAAAAGCACAGAAATGTATCTGAGGATTCACACATTTTTATTCAGTTTTGTCCAAAAGAAACTGGGTATTGTTGGTCTGGACCAATTTGTGTTTCATCGATTGGCCGTTTTTTTGTAAAATTTCGAAGATCACAAGGCATGGTAACAGATGATATGAAAAGAGGCACCTTACAAGATGGGAAGTTGAAACAGTTTGCTTCTGTTGATGTCATACAAGAGACTGCTTCTTTTGTTCTACATTTTACTAAGCCTCCAAAGGCCGCACTACCATATCGGATAGAGAATTGCTTGAATGAAGCATCTATCATGTATTTACAGAAGGTATGCGCACATTTGCAAATTTTATTGATTATTTGATCCAGTAGACAATAGTTATTAAATTTCGCTGAATTTTCTAGGATTCAGTTGAATCGGATGTATTACACCCTCAAGAATCGGAACAATATATATGGGATGACTTAAGGTTACCCCGCAAGTTGGTTGTTCGTATTGTTGGCAAGTTCTTCAACTTCTTATTTCCTATTCTCTAAAATCATTACATGTTGAGTGCTGTTGGTCATTTCTTGTTAGAGTAGTGATTATATGGACGTAAACGGAAAAGCTGCCTTGAGCTCCAGTACTGTAATATGAGATGTATTTGCAAAAGTATGAACTAGTACTAGCCTAGTAGTCACCCCACTACTTGGTGTTTGAATGGTAAAACCATGCTTTGTGTACTTCTGTCAGTGGGACGCGTTAGCAATCTATTGTTAGCAATTTGAAACGGAATATATTACTATATGATGATAGAACCTAACAAAATATACTGGTGGTAGTGTTTGGGCATAAACTAGTGAAGGAAATAAAAAGTAATTGTTAGCGAGGGGTTCAGGGTTATGGTTAGTGGGCCTCAGGTGGCCGGCGCACCAGCCTTCATGGCTCTGTGCGTCGCCCCCCAGATAGATAGATGGAAGGCAGGGATCCTGATTGGTATTGTTTCCATAAACCATCTAGGGTTCCCTGCCTATATATATGTACACCCTTTGTGCACCTCTATCAATACAATCCACTATTTCCCTGCAATCTCTATTGCTTACAGTAATGTACCAAAAGTAAGAATGTTGTCCAGCGAACTGATTCACTCGCAGTTCATGTGTTAATATTGAGGATTTTATTGTTGGTATGCCAGTTATACACATGATATTTTGTTCTCAGTGATCTTTCAATATTAGTGAATTCTCTGATGTAGATACTTGCATAGACTTTCTTGTGTGCATGGCCGTCAAAGTCTAGAGTTAACCCAAAGCTACGCGTTGTATATATATGCGCATTTTCATTGGAATAGAACTGTTTGGTTGAGTTTTCTCATAGCATAGGAGCATGGATGTAAACCTAAACACACTGCGTGTCTGTCCAATCTGTTGCTTGAATTTCCAGCACTTATGTGGGTTCTTTAATGTTTTGTATGTTTCTTTCATGATTTTTCTAATTTTCTGATTTATTACTCAGATACACCTGCATTGCGTGAAATTAAAATTGACAAAATAAGTCCATGGAAGCCATTCTTGAAGATGAGTCAAACTAGCAGGCTTAATATTGATTCCTCATTCAATAATGGACTAAGTTCAGGAAAACAAAGATTCGGTGAATCATTTGGACTGAGGGTGTTTAAGATTGGGTATGAAGTGTATGCTGATGGTTTAACTAGAGTTCTACGGATATGTGAACACGCGGATATTCCTAAAGTTGATAACATTCAACACCCGATAGCAAATGTACAGTTCAGAATAACTTGTATGTGTATTCATCTCCTTGAGAAGGACCAGCAGGTTTGTTCTACTGCGAATTTCAATAGCCTCAAAATGTTTATGCTATATTCCTCTTGAAGACTTGAATTATCTGCATTGATATTTGCAATGTAAAATCAAATTTATTTATCTTTTCATGTTTGCCTTTTTGAAGGGTGAGGAAAAGGCCCAATCACCATCTACAATCTTAGCTGGAAGATTTCAGCATGTATCTGCTGACTCAGTTATCACAGATAGATACAGGCATATATCTCTTGCAATTCATGTAAGTAGTCAGTAATTGTGAAGTTCTAAGTTTTATTGCCAACTGTTTATTTTTTACTAGACTAATTATCAGAGGGAACGAAACTTGTACTGAAACTCTCAGTATCTTTTTTTTTTTTGTGAATGATGATCCTTTTGTCTATCTATATATTTTTTTAAGAATTTCTCTCTACATCAAATATATGTAGTCGTTTAATGTGGATGAAAAATGGGAAGGAGCTTCATTTGGGTCAATTCTTAGAAGGAGCAAGCTTCAGGATACTCTCAGTGAAAATATTCTTCGTATGATTATTACACTGAATTCAACCAACTCAAGTGTCAAACAAGTCCAATATTGTTCCATAATTCTACAGGTAACGAAATGGGTGATATGCTTCTCGTATAGTTGTATAATCCGGAACAGTCTTTCTAATAGTTGTTCCGTTAATATCTAATTACTATAATTCCATGATAAGTAAAAATTTCTGACCAAAGTAAGATGTCACAGCCTATTGATCTGAAGGTTGATGAGGAAACACTCATGAAGATTGTGCCATTTTGGAGAACCTCCCTTGCTCCTCCTGGAACGCCAAGCACACAATATTATTTTAGGCATTTTGAAGTACATCCAATTAAGGTTCTTTTTTTTCCCCTTTTTTTGGGTTTTATCGTCTGTGATTATGACATGCCTTTTTTTCAACTTTGATTCACTGACTGGGTTTTGCTTATGAATGCAATGGTCTAAAGATCATTGCAAGCTTTCGACCTGGAAGTCCACACGCAACTTACAGTTCTGCTCAAGAGGCTCTGAGAGCACTATTGCATAGTGTAATAAAGGTACCTTTTAAGTAGCTTTCTGTTGTATTAAAATGCTTGCCCTGTTTATTTTGGATGGACTCTCGTTTATATTGTAATTTCAGTTTCATGCCTTACCTTTTTATGTAGGTGCCTGAGATAAGCAGTTCAGCCGTGGAGCTCAATGGTGTTCTCCTAAATCATGCTTTGGTTACTTTCCGTGAGCTATTTCTAAAATGTGCTCAGCATTATTCATGGTAAATGAAAACACATGTTTTTTCCTGTTCCTTTTTTGTCTGCTGAATTTGGATTACGCAATCTAACAACTATACTAACTGATAGGTATGTGTTGAGGGCAATCTATGTAACAAAGGGAAGCTCGTTGCTTCCTCCATCATTTGCCTCAATTTTTGATGACTCTGCTTCTTCTGTTATTGATGTTTTCTTTGACCCTTCTGATGGCTCACTGAACCTTCCTGGCCTTACCATAGGTAAGTCTTTCAAACTGGATGACATTCTCAATGGAAAATCCTTGATTAGAGCACTAAAACTGTGTACTCACCAAATCTCAAGTTCTAGTCTGTTTAAGGGTTTAAGGGTTGTGTGTAATGTTTGTTCTGCATGTTTGTTCGAGGCATGAACCAAGTATAAGAAAAGTTTATCCGTCAATGTAGATTTCAACTATTTGACTTGTTTTTCTCCTGTGACTTGTGCAGGCATGTTTAAGTTTATAAGCAAAAATATGAAATCAGGCGGTTTTTCTGGAACAAAGCGGTACCTTGGTGATCTTGGAAAAACTGTGAGATTTTTGAACTTTCTTACTTGGACCAATAATGCCCCAGGGGATTAATATATTGTTGGGTCTTCTGTAGGTTAAAACTGCAAGTTCAAATGCGCTGTTTGCTGCTGTAACAGAAATTTCAGATAGCATTGTAAGAGGTGCAGAAGCCAATGGTTTCAACGGCATGGTATAGCCCTCTTTTTGTATGGTTGACTCCATGCCAGTTTTCCCTCTTTTTTTTTCGAGAAACCACATGTAAATTATACTTGTAGGTTACTGGCTTCCACCAAGGTATTTTGAGGTTGGCAATGGAACCATCAGTGTTAGGGCAGGCCATATTGGAGGGTGGTCCTGACAGAAAGATCAAACTTGACCATAGTCCTGGACTCGATGAGGTTCTTTCCATTACTTTTGAATCTTTATGAGATCCCTCCGAGTCCATGACACCATACATTTCTCCAACATATATTTACGTGATCTCTGCCAACTTTCAGCTATACATCGAAGGATACCTACAGGCCATGCTGGATGTCATGTACAAACAGGAATATCTCCGCATCAGGGTGGTTGATGACCAGGTAACCCCGTCATATCTTTTCTTTTGCCATAAACGCTTCATATTTCAAGCCAAACTGTAACACTGGACCCTTTTTTTCCCAGGTTATTCTAAAGAATCTACCTCCAAATAGTGCTCTCATAAATGAAATTGTCGAGAATGTAAAAGGCTTTCTTGTGAGCAAGGGATTGTTGAAAGGAGATTCTTCCACAATTCGTCCCTTGCGACGTCTCCGAAATGAGCCTGTAAGTTTCTCTTGATCCCAAGCTGATATCTTTATGACAATCTCTGTTATTTAGATTATTGCAGCCAGCAGTCCCAGGATATGTAAAACGATGAACATGTCATGAACTAATTCATCCTCTTCCAACTGCCTGCCAGGAGTGGCGGATTGCTCCTACTGTGCTCACCCTCGCAGAGCACCTGTTCGTGAGCTTCGCTGTGCGCATGCTGCACCGGGAAGCCTCCAAGGCCATCGCCGGAGTCGTGTCGAAGGCGAAGAAACCAACCGGAGACGAAGGCGATGGAGAATCGTCGTCCTCATCGTCCATTGGAGCCTTGGCGAGACGGAGCAGGGTGTGGACCGTCGGAAGGTTCGCCATCTCCGGCGTGGTCGCCTACATCGACGGCCGGCTCTGCCGCCACATTCCCAACCCCATCGCCAGGAGAATCGTCAGCGGCTTCCTCTTGAGCTTCATTGACAACAGAAACGAGTAGTCTTGATCACTCATAGCATACTGTGAATAGCTTGCACACGACGTGCAAAGATATGTTTATGCGAAGCCACACAATTTGCTCACTGCAATGCGTTGTTCTTTTTTAAGATTACACAAAAAAAAACCACATAGTACTGTATAGAAATTTTGACCGTCGTAGAAAAGAATGGTGTGTAAATAAGATCAGAAAGCCCATATCACCTCGTTACAATTTGTTGTCATATGTTTGGAGGACAGTTGCAAATTATACATGGGTGTCCAAATGCGTGAATCTTTCCATGTTCTTAAATTCCAAATGGCTCCTAATTTAATAAGAGAATCAAACAAGGAAGCATAAAGATGAGCGTCCAAATTACGAAAAATGCGAGATCGATGAGGTCAGCAGCGTTAACGACGTCTCGGCCGTTTGGTCGGCAGGAGATTGAATTAAAAAATTGCATCTTTGAAAAAATAAATGCAGATGGCAAAAGCAGAAGCAGACAGAAGAGCGACTACACATGGCGGCCACGCCAACTTGCATACTTGTGGCCCTAATCGAAAGCCTTCATATGAGGGTAAGATCAGTAATCCAATTATTAACAAAGAAAACAACCTTCCCTCTTGTTGAGACAAGTAGAGGCCCATAATTTTGTCTTTGACACTCGTGTTTCTTATGGTATATTGGTATGTACATAAATATTTTTTTACATAATGTTTTAATAGGAACTGTGTTCTTTTTCTTAATATAGCTTGTGGAAGAATTTGGGATGTAGAGGAAATGCATAATAGCCTGTGGAAGAATTTTGGATGTAGGGGAAATACGTAATCTCTTTCTCGCAAAAAGAGAAGAAAAATAAATGTGTGGTCTATTGCAACCAAGGCAGGTTTAAAATTCATGAGTTTAGCATAAATTATTACTAGATTTTTCTTATTTGCAAGGAAGGATTGCTAGTCTTTTTCTTGTTTGCAAGGAAAGAACACTATAATTTCAATAGGAGTCATGTATTCGAACACTTACAGTAACTAATTAATTATTGTGTTAAAAAAACCAGCATCATTTAGGACACCGATGTAGTTTTCTTAAACTTAATTTTGATAGCTAGTTTCTATTGTAAATCACAAAATATGTTATAACCCTAATAAAATAAAATATTATAGAAGTACTAAATATATAAATTATATTAGTACTCAAGTTTAAAACTATTGAAATTTGACATCAAATATGTTAAGGGGGAAAAAAGCATATGTATGTTGTCACTATGTGACTCGGAGAAGTAAAAGTAAAGCAGGCAGCCTAGCACCGCCTCTTCCATGTGGTTCCCTCGTTTTTTGCCGGCAAAATCCAACCAAATTTTTTTTAGAGGAAAAAAAAACCCTGAAATCCAACCAAAAAGAATTGCAACGAGGCGGGCGGGGCGGCACTCCGTTCCGTTTTCCGTTGCCGTTTCTGCCGCGTTTCCTCTCTCGCGGCTTCGCTGCCGTGGCATTTCACTCTCTCTTCCCTTCCTTTCCTCCTCCCTCCACCGCCAAAATCCCAGATTAATCTCCCGAAAAAATCGATTTTTTAATCATTGCTGCTGTTCTTGATTTGTTTCTCTTCCCACGATCGTCGCCACTTGGTTTCTGAGGCCGCGAATGGATTCTTTGAAGCAAATCCTGCGAATGAATCGAGCTGGGCCGTTTCGCGGATCGACCTGAGGTGGACGGCGGATTGCTGCGGAGGGGATCAGGTGCGTGATTCAGCTCGGATTCCTTCTGAATCCACTGCTAATTTGTGCGCCCAGACGAGAGGGATCTTGAATTACTGTTCATCGCGCTTTTTTTTTTCTTTTTTTTTTTTGGTTGGTAGTGATCCCTAATTGGTTAATCCCCTTCTGTTTCGATTCCCTCCTTTTGTTTTAATTCGGTTGCAAGATTGCAATGTCTGGTTGTTGTGTGATTCGTTCTATTTGGTCGGGCCATTGCTTCATCCTTGATCATTTCCGTTCCTACAATCATTTTGTTTATTTATTTGTCTAATTAATACAATCTCTTTAATATTAATTGACTAGTGATCTCTCACATGTTGGAATGAGAATGATAAATTGATAACCGCGTATGGAAACTGTAAATAGTTAGGATTTGACAGCATAATAAATTGCAGAGGTCATATAAAGATGTTAATTTTGTTTTGTTTGATTTGTTGCAGCTGGCCCCTTGCTTGTTTATACTGAAAACAGATACAGCAAGGATCTAATTAGTCGAGTAATAACTGATTTGGTCTAAAGAAATGAATGATTCGATATTAGAAGGTAATCATGCTTTAGAAAAGCCAAGTGGAAGGACACCATTTGTGGTCCGTGTTAATCAAGCCCTTGCTGATCCAGAAGGAGCTTCCAGCACAGCCCTTCTTTTCGTTTGCGTTGAGTGAAATGAATAACCAGGTTGGGTCCAGTAACCGGAAAAACTTGAATGTGGCTTATGAAGATCTGACTAAAATTCTTGGCCTTAGTAGGTTCGACTCGGAGAACCTTTCTGATATGTCGAGTTCTGGCTTGCCAATGCAATATGCTCTGGATCCGACAAATTTGGTGCATATGAGGAGCATACCCCCTGAGAGTGGGCTTAAATCAGCCGAAATTTCAAGCGATAATCTTCAAGATATGTCTTCTAACTGTGAAAGTCCACATTCGCAGTCTGGAAAAGCCAAGTTCATGTGTAGCTTTGGTGGGAAAATCATGCCTAGGCCGAGTGATGGGAAGCTTAGATATGTTGGCGGAGAAACACGTCTAATCTCGATACCCAGAAACATCTTATGGAGTGAACTTGTGCAGAAAACTCTGAAAGTCTACAATCAGCCTCACATCATTAAGTATCAGCTTCCTGATGAGGATCTTGATGCATTGATATCTCTTTCATGTGATGAGGATCTTCAGAATATGATGGAAGAATACAGCAGCCTTGAAAAGTCTAATGCCTCACCTAGACTTCGAATATTTCTTGTCTCACAGACTGAATGTGAGGATTCATCGTTAGACTCAAGAAGCTTAGAAAGTGAGCCAGAATATCAGTTTGTTGTTGCTGTGAACAATCTGGCACAGCTGAAGAAGAGCACCAGCAGCAACAGTTTGATGAGCCAATCTAACCATCACTTAGATAATTCTCCACTCCCTTGCAGAGATTCACCCGTCCGTCAATCAGATAGAGAAAGTGGGGCTAAAGTGTTGGGAGGAAATAGCCTAACTGAGCCCCCATCTCAGTTTTTTATTGCTCCACTCACACAACCAACAGTCGCTGATTCATCAGCATCAACCTCTACAAGCTTAAATCGGCAGAGGACTATGAAACAATCAAGGATGCGATTATCTGCAGATAAATCAACATTTAACCAAGAACATGAGAACAAAAGTGAAGTTTACAATCGATCAAATTTGAAAACCATGTTTCCTGACCATCAACATAAGAAGCAAAATGATACGGACACAGATATTGGAGTTGGAACTTCCCCACACCATTTTCACATTCAAAGCCAGGCAAAAGACTTGGCTGTGCCTCGTAATGAGAGTGGCTTGAGTTCACACACCAACTATGATATGCCTATTCCTCTGGGAGCACCCTTCTATTCTGAAAATGTATCCATGCATCCAGAAAATGCAGTCTTACCTGCAGAAGGCATGATTCATGCTTTCTCCGATCCTTTGCTGAAAGACCGCAAACAGGCACGTGCAGCCAATTTATCGTTAGCTACTGACTCCCACATAGCTCCATCATTTTCCCAAGAAATATATCAAACTGAGGAGGAGCTAGAGAGAAAATTAAGTGTGGCTAGGCCAGATTTTGTACCTGTTAAGCCAGCTGACGTTGCTAGAACACAAGAACCAAAATGCCTTGTTCCTAATCATACTGATCACCTGTATAACAAAGGCATTGATGGTGCAATCAGTGTGGAGCCAACACGACAAGAAAGTTTGTCCAGTAATGTCAGACAAGTTCATGATGGTGGTTCTAGTGTTAAACAGCAGGATAAGCCTTATAATCAGGAGAGCAGGGCAGGTCCAAATGTTCCTCCCCAGTTCACTTTTGTCGATACAGGGTTCAATTCCTACCATGCACGTGGTACAAGGATGTGCTCAGATGAGCTGGATGCTCTAGAAAGTTCACTCCCAGCGTCAATACCTGCTACTGATCACTCCCGCTCATTTATTCGTGATGAATGTTCTGTTGGGTCACAAGTAGAGAACTCAGATCGTAGAACTCAAATAGACAAACTGAATCCAGGACATCCTATTGCAGATTATGGAACTACTGGTTACGTGTACGGGAATGATAAATTTGCTTCAGGACCACATGCAATCTTGCCAATAAATGCTTTTGATGCTTTTACCTCCCAAATATCTTTGGCAAATAGAGAATCTATTGTATATCAGAATGGAAAGTTGGACCAGCCATCAGTGCATGACTCTAGCCTGACTACCTCTCCACTCATTGGCATCAGTGACTCTGGTGTGAACAATTTGCCCTCATCTCAGAATCCATTTCCCGCGTGTGTTTTGAGCAGAGATGTTCCTCTTGAGTTCAACACTGCCCCCAGTCATGTAGTGAATGGATTTGATCACACCTCCATCAATAATGAATGCATGAAACCGAAGGACAAAAGGCACAACAATGTTCAAATGGAGGCATCTGTTATAGTTGAAGACGTGACTGATCATGTACCTTCAGGCATTCCGTCATCCAGACCACTTGTTCCTCATGTTGAGGTGGCAGCTGAAGAACGGCAACAAGCTATTTCATCATCACTGAAGGATGATGATGCTAGGAGTGATGGCCCAGAGTTAACTAATGAGGTATTATATATTATATATTATATATTGAGAATTATTTTTTCGTACTGCATACCATATGAATGGCTGAGCATGTCATATTTGTTATTACAAATCTTAGGATCATGACGATGAACCAGCTGCAGACGGATCAATAAGTGATGCTGCAGTTGCTGAACTGGAAGCCAGTATGTATGGCTTGCAGGTGCAGTTTTATTGCTCTACATCTTCTAAGCAATTGTAGTATTCTTCTGGGCAAAACAGCTATTTGATTCATGAAGCGTCTTCATCATTTTTATTTATATTATGCAAGTCATAAAGGGTATGTTCTTGTCTTGATTTTTATGATTAGATCATAAGAAATGCTGACCTTGAGGAGCTACGTGAACTGGGATCTGGCACATTTGGAACAGTATACCATGGGAAGTGGCGAGGAACTGATGTTGCTATCAAACGTATTAAAAAAAGCTGTTTTGCTGGGAGATCATCTGAACAAGAGAAGCTTGTAAGTATCATTGCCATCACTCCTTTTAGTCATTTGACCACTTCATTAGTGGCGAGGAACTGATGTTGCTATCAAATGAAAATGTGGCAGAAACATGTTGGCTATAGAAGTAATGTTCTTGTTTGCTTTCGCTTTCCACTGCCTGTTTAAGAACCATGACTATTGATATAATTGAAACCTTCTTGACAGAATATGTTCTCATTTTCTTTGCTTAATGTGGCATCAACATGTTTTTTCTCAACAGACCAAAGACTTTTGGAGGGAAGCACAAATTCTTTCAAAATTGCACCATCCAAATGTTGTTGCATTCTATGGTGTGGTTCCTGATGGAACTGGAGGAACATTGGCAACAGTGACAGAGTTCATGGTAAATGGATCACTAAGGAATGTTCTTTTAAGGAAGGACAGGTGAGTCGTGTATTTTTTCTGTTCATTTCTTTCCACTCTGCAGAAGAATCTTACTGTTTGCTAGATCTCTGCAGAATGCTCGATCGTCGGAAAAAACTCATTATTGCTATGGATGCGGCATTCGGGATGGAATATTTGCACTCCAAAAGCATAGTCCATTTTGATTTGAAATGTGATAACTTACTAGTTAATATGAGAGATCCTCAAAGACCAATCTGCAAGGTAACTACTGTCGACATCAAGCATTGGGCAAATTATTAGAAAATTGTGGTTGTTGTCAACAAAAAAAATCACCTTAATCTTATCTTTTAATGTCATTGATATGTTCCATTAATAGTTGTTGACTAACTGAATCAGGTTGGAGACTTTGGATTGTCAAGAATTAAGCGCAACACATTGGTTTCTGGTGGTGTACGGGGCACTCTTCCATGGATGGCACCAGAACTTTTGAATGGAAGCAGCAGTCGAGTATCTGAGAAGGTGAAGTATTTCTTCGGACTCATGATCATTGTTTGCATGCAGTCTTGTATAACCATTCTGTGGCTGATAAGTACTGGATGCGTATAGGTGGATGTGTTCTCCTTTGGGATAGCTTTATGGGAGATCTTGACTGGTGAGGAACCATATGCAAATATGCACTGTGGCACTATCATAGGTATAACTAAATTACCCACTTCTTGTTTTGGTTACACTCCGTATTGATCTACAAATGAGAGCAACAAGAATTAACAGACAGGAACACTTCATCAGCATCAGGCTCTCATCATCTTTTTTTTTCTCTGATTGCTTTTCCGATCCCACCTTTTTATAACATGCATGATTTATTGTGTCAAGGCGGTATCGTCAACAACACTCTTCGGCCCCCGATACCCAAAAACTGCGAACCTGAATGGCGACAACTGATGGAGCAATGCTGGTCAGCCAATCCTGATATCCGCCCTTCATTCACCGAGGTCACTGACAGGCTAAGAGCAATGTCATCAACTCTTCAGGCAAAGGGACAGTCCCAGGGAAGCAAATGAAAGCCATCAACCGGCAAAATATTTTACTGCAGCGGAGATGGATCACTAACCTTCCCAAGCCCTTATCTGTGTGCATAGATTGAGTCTATACTATACATGTATATTTGTTGGTCATGGTGTGTATTCTATTCTGATGTATGTATTTCTATGCTGTTCATTTTTTCCCCCTCGTTCTTGGGAGTTTCTGAGGTGTAATTACTTGTATCTATTGGAGCAAACATGTACTGCATGCAGGCTTTTCTTGTGGCCTCACTTCTCTACAATTTTTTGAGACCGACCACTGAGGATGGTCTGGCACTTGTAATTATATGGCATATGAACTGACAGAAATATATTGAATTAATTGACACTTTGAGTTGAGGAAGAAATAAATGAATTTGGGGGTATCTTTGGTTCAATGCCATTCCAAAATTTTCACTTGTTTTATGGATGTGCTCTTTTTAAAGTAGAAATAAAGAATCAAATGGGTGAAACAACTGAAGCTGCTCATTTAAAGGACCAAGCGCTTAAAGAGCAAAATATCATGTGGCACACTAATAAGATTCATAGGCCCACAAATAATCCACTGATCGGCTCACTATTATCGAAAGAACCGGCCAATTAACTGCCCAGCTCAACTAGATGAATCATCAAACCCAAGAAGGCAACTAAACGACCCAACCACGAGAAACGGGGGGGCAATCAAATGACCAGCCCATTACCAGCCCAAATATGAAAACGGGTCCACTACGGCCCAAATATGTCCATTAACAGCGAAACGTAGGCCCATCAGTGGCTCCACTAAAGGCCCAAATTCGGACAAGATAAACACTGAAAGCCCAAGTATTTTCAATTGTTATCTAAAAATATGAACCAAAACCGTGAGAAAAAAAAACATCGGTCCAGTCGAAAACAATCCCATCCCAGGAAGAAACCAAATCAAAATCGAGAGAGATCTAGGGTTTCGGTCGCAATCCAATCGGATCGAGAACTCGATCGCCATGGATGCCGACGATCGGGAGTTGATCACCAGCGTGGAGAATATATGGCGCATCGCGCGGGATCTCGACGACGGCGACGATCCGAGGGCGGCGGCGCGGCGCGGCGCCGAGGCTACGGCGGCCTGGACGAGATGGAGGTGAGGGCGATCCGCGAGCTCCGGTCCACCTTCGCCGCCGTCGAGAAGGCCTGCGGCTTCAGCAGGAAGGTCACGCAAGGGCGTCGCGTCACCTTCCGCTTGGAGGGGGGTAGGCTCGTGCGGAACGCCGAGGAGGAGGAGGCGGAGGTGGAGGGCTTCCCGGCGGCGACCGTAGGAGGAGGAGGAGGAGGCGCCGTGGGAGATTCGCCGTCGTCGTCGGTAGCCGCCGCCGCCGTGGCTGGATCGGAGGAGGAGGAGTTTTGCTCGGCGTTTGGTTCTTCTGCTCGCGTCTAGTAATCCATGGTTTACTTGTGTTTTTTGGTTTGATTGAAAAGAGGGCTATATATAGCTTTGATGCATTTACTTGGCATGCAAAAACATTCTCAGATTTTGACACAGTCGATCGATCTGAATTTTTCTCTGTTCAGTTTCCTGACTTGTTTTTCGTGAAATTTCCAATAATGATCGGCTCATTAGCAGCGAAGGATCTCGTCGGTTGGCACTTTATATCCAATGCCAAATTTTAAATTTTCAAAGTTAACTTTAAAATTACTTTTAATTTTTTTCATCATATTTTTTTAACGTGTCTTTTAAACCACGAACAACACGTATGCAAATGTTTCATAACTAAATTATTTTTTATTGAAAAATAAGCAATTTAAGCAAATTGGTCAAAATGGCCAAACGATGAGGCTCCAACTATACAAAACAGTAAGTAAAAAAACAACTATACGAAACAGCAAACCCAAGAGAGAAAAGTTTATTTTACCCCTCAACTCGTATGTTTGTCAAAATCACACCCCTTCAACTTTAAAACCTAACAAATCCTAGCCCTTAACTCTTAAAACTGTGTAAAATACCCTCTCGAGTGGTTTTAACCCGGTTTTCGGCCACATGACACTAACGTCTCATCTCGAGGGGGTATTTTTTCACGGTTTTGAAAGTTAAGGAGTGTGATTTGAGGGGTGATTTAGACAAATAAGAGTTCAGTGTAAGATGGGCTTTTCCCAACCTGAAAAGGCATTGAGCGGCCCATTAGAGGCCCACATATGACAGCAATGGTCCATCACCAGCGAAACGGCCCAAATTTGCAAAAGATAGCGCATTGAAGGCCCAGGTATATAACAAACGGGCCCGTAAACAGCCCAAGTATGTCGACTAAAATCGAGAGAGATCTAGGTTTTGATATCGGCGCATATATCATTAAAATCGAAAGAGATCTACGTTTTGATCTTAGAGCAAGGGAGGAGATCAGATCGCCATGGATGATGATGACCGCCTATGTACTTCGATTTGGATGTAGTGAAGAGGCCGGTTTTTTGGCCAAATGGGATTCTCTAGCTTCACATTATGAAGTCACAAGGTGAACAGTATCATGACTTTCGGATATTTTCGTTCGTCCGATTCACCAAGAACGCTTGAGATTGATCGCTACAATAAATATAAACAGTGAATAAGCACATTATTTTTTAATGTTTTGTACTGTTGCTACAGTGATCCATTGCACAATATTATTTTATACTGTAGCACAAGACTCAATTTACTGTTTATTTTGTGACTTTTGTGAAGAAAGTTAGACAATCGGCTTGCTTTTTGGCCAATCCTTCACTGTTGAATGTACTCCTTTTTTTTCAGAGAGTACCTTTTTATTGTCAGATTTGCTACTCTTCATGATACAGTAGTCAGTCATAAGATATCACTGCCGACATTGCAAGAACGGATATGGCCATGATATGTGGGCATCGAATTGTCAGTATTTTGAAGGTTTGTCCACTGCAAAACAGCACAAGGGCACAACACAATTAAGACACAGGAGAGGAATTTACCTAGGTAACTCTCTGCAAACAATTAAGTACAGCATGGTTGGACGGTGGGTTACTGTTAACTAACCGCTCCCGCGCTCCTAGCTAGTTTACTATCTGCACGTAGTTCAATGAAACTGTACTGCTGATCATTCGTAATTAAGTTATTAGCGTTAATCTTACTTAGTCTAAAGAGGTCTCGATGGATGGAAAGGTGATTCTCTGTTGCTAGCGCGTCAAATGAGCAGACTACTCTGCAATTGGAATATCACTGAACAGGTTCATGACTTGGAGACCAAAAGAATCGATTCTCTTGCTTAATGTGGTTTTCACGTGTCCCATTCAGTGTCGTTTTCTTCATTAGTCGGTCGTTGGCCGGTTACTTGTGCCTTTTAATTCCTACTAATTACTTAGTATTAGAAATCCTAAAATATGACTTAGTGAGACTGAGACAGAAGAGAGTACTAACTGTTTGCAATCTTTAATCTGAATGTCCATGAGGTGAACTGATGTTGAGGATTAATTTCAGTCTGAAGCCATCAAAAGTGACATATACGTAACGTACTGAATCTTTTTTCACCAGAGTTTTTTAACCTTTTTTTCTTGGTACCATCATCGACATACCTACTCGTGTCATTTACCTTTGGGTAAAGCACTCACCCGATGACTCGAATGTGCTGGACGGTTCATCTAATCACCATCAAAAGGACAAAACAATTGATCAAAACCATTAATCAACTAGCCCTGACACGTGAAACCATGTCCTACAGCTACCTGTTTTCATCTTCTCGGTCAAGCACCCGTCTTTTTCATTCAGTAATTAATTAGTTGATTAATTAATCTTGAGCTCCTCCTAATACCTTCTATAAATACCCCCTCACTTGCTAATCACTCTCACTCTCAATCTCGCTTGTCCATAACTCTATATTCAGTCATTCACTTGTTGAGTTCTTAAGAGAAATTAAGCAGAAGAAATTCATGGCGTCCATGGTGTCCAAGAACTCGTCGCCGGCGAGGCACGACGGCGTCGACGGCGACTGCGGCGCGGCGATGCCGGTGATCACGAGCTGCATTTATCTTCACAGGCCGGAGCCAGGCGCCGGGGCGCTGGACAAGGACGCCGTGCTCCGCCGCATCCGCCACCGGCGGCGAGCGAACCGCCTCCGCGAGTCGCTGCAGTCGCTTCTCCTGACGGCGGCGCCGGAGACGGCGGAGAAGGACGGCGAGCGGCTCACCTGGCTGGACGACGCCTTCTCGTCGCCGTAGATTTCATGATTGCTCTATCGTGCACTGCGGCATTTGTCAGTAGATTCTTGTATAGATGAATAGATCAGATGAATCATGATGGAGGAAAACAAAGAATTAATCATGGAGGATGAGGAATTATTCATGCATAGATGTAGAGCAAGAGAGATGATGTTTGTGGTGCCGACCAAGAATTATATAGTAGTTAGGGAACTTGATTATAATTAGTTCATAGTTTGTTTGGACTTCTAGCTAGCTAGTGGAGTGTATTGGTGTATTCAAGTTAAGTATGTGTGTATTATAGATGTAACTATGTGTATGGCCATGAGATGACACTTTACTAGATAGATGATGGGTGGTTTGATGGTGCAAGAATTATGAGTGATTGTTTATGTTGGATTGTGATTGGTGTTATGCTCAAAGATAAGAAAACGATGATTAATTATGTAACTGAATTTGATGTCTCTTTTCAGAGTAATTAAGTTCCGTGTCTCCATTTGCTAATCAGACAAATAAATAAACTCATCTATCCGTTATGTACCGATTTTTTGCAGCTAAATTGGTGACTGAATCTGTGGGTGGATACGCTGATTAGAGATATAAAAGGTGGTGATTAAATTAGGCTCATTTGGCGGTTTTATGGGTGTCTGTTATATGATGTGACTTGTTATCTGGTCACAGCCATTAGGCCATCAAATATCTGTTAACAAGAAACAGTTTGCTTACATAAGCAGTTTGTCTGGTGCAGAGGGCACTTACCAACGATGGGATAAAAATATAAGAGTGATGTTGTGTTGCAATTTATTGAACACTATCGCCTTTATAAGAACGATGGGATAAAAATATAAGTCATCCGTCATGATTCAAATGTTTGGTAGGCATGACCCTACGTTGATCAATGCACATTTGTTTAATCTGTGGGGATTATGGAAACAGCAAATTGGCCCAAAAAACCATTCAATTTCTAGCTGCTGATGAGAAATTTACAGATAAATCAGAGAGTAGCAATGCCGAGGAGATTATGCCAAACATAATTATAATATTAATCGCGACGCACATGTCGAATATGCAACAAGTACACATGCAACCGTAGTAACATGTAAAAAAATCTTTGGTATTACTATTTTTCTTTGATGTGTCAACTGTCAACAAACACCTCGTTTTGGATTCAAGGGGATTACAAATGGTATATATATTGCCAAAAGGATTACATACGTAGTGCAAAGAATTTCAATTCTTATAGAAACCTATCATGTAACCCTGACCTTTTGGCCTCTACAAACAAAACAGAATTTTCGATGTGAATCCGGCTATAAGGGTCACTACTAAAAGAATGATGAATCAATATCACAAAATATGAGAGCTGCCGTTCATAGTTCATACTGTATGACTATTTGAATCCAAAAGCCGGTCTCCTTCCGAAGGCATGTCAGATGACATTTCCAAATTCTGCTTGGCTGTCATCTTGTTCCACTCATTCTCAACACGGAAAAACACCCACTGGAACCGTCTCAAAATCTCCAGGGCTGCTATCGTAAACAGTGTCAGGTAGTTGTGGCGAAGATGTGCTGAAAGCTTGTATGTCCAGGTACAGCGGAGCACAAGATTGCTGGCTAACACCCAGTAATATACCTGTAAAACAATCACAAAAGGACAGATGACAAAAGTATCAATGTGGACTAACTAAAATCATGTCTATGTTTCAGTTTATACCCATATACGTCCGTAAAGAAGGTTAGTCCATGTACTTGGGTTTTTGAACATGAAAATCCGAGTTAAAATGCTGCATGGGAAAAGTTCATTAACAGAGAGTGAGATGTGCGAACACATGTTGAAATACTAACAAATCATCTGAATATAGCGTACCTCAAATCCCAATCTCGTTTTATATCCCAGTAAAAGGAATACAGTGAATTTATGACACTAGAAATAAGCCAGAGGGGTCGGTAAAAGCTAACCCACTGGTCAGGGAATACATGATACTTGAGAGCTGAAAGGAAAATCACCGGAACTGCTGTCGAGTACTTGAGAGCTGGATTTGAGACAAAAGTTTGTGGTTAGATGAACTGGTAACAAATATAGGAGTGACATGCTGACAATAACTTCTAGATTTTTTATTAAAAAAATGCAAGTTATAATTTCAACAACTAACAATCAGTAAATACCATTAAGAAGACAAGTTTTCTCCTTTGTATCCTTGTACTGTCGAAGGCATTGGAAGAGTCGGCACAAATAAGGGAACACAAGAACTAGAGGAATAGCTACAGAATGGCTGCCACAAATTGAATCAGCTTCAAACCAAGCAATTGTCGCAACCTGCAGAATACCATAAAAACAATAGGAATGAGATGAGTTGCGAAGATAATCTAGAACTGTCAAACTAAGCCAACGGAACGTTATTTGCCAGTCACTTGGAGACCGTTGATCACACAATGCACACACACCAGCAAGCATAAAAAAACTCCTGAGCAGAAAAAATCAAGTACAAGAAATTAACCTGCCGGTTGACCATGCGGCAAACTGAACGTTCCAAGTCTGAGAAGACCTGTGAAGAAATGCAACAATTAAGCAAAATGGTAAAATAACAAGTATATCATCAATGCTAACTCAGGCCAAACACAAGCGAGAAACAGTTTTCTAGTACAAACTAAAAAAAAAATGTATGTATCATGTGCCCATATAGCTAGCAGATAATTTGTACCTTAAAAATACTGTATACATGAAATCCTAGATGACAAACAGAGAATCATATAGTATTATATAGTAAGTCCTTCCCTACATTCTCCACACAGAATTAATGTAAACAAAACAATCCACGAATAATACTTTACCTTTGACATTGATGTAAAAATATCAGCCAAGAAGAAGTCAGGGAATGTAATTGCCTGCAGAACAGGGGAGAAAGGAAACCATCACAAATTAGTATTATCTAATTGCTGGATCCACAGCAAGGACATAAGATATAGCTTAGTCACAACAGGCAGTAGCAAAGCTAAAAAACAAAAACTACCATACCCCCTAACTAACAAATTGTTCAACTTACTTGCAAGGGAAGCATTATACGCCACACTGTCCTCAGAAAGTAAAAGCGCGACGACAGGTAAAACATATCAAAGGGAGAAAAGAGGATTATCAGAAGGATAGCATATAAAAGAACCTGAAAAAAGCAGAAAGATATGTTAGCTCCACCTCACTGGAATTGGACAACGCAGAATATAATACATGGAAATACTGCATGATAGTTTCATTTTCAACATGACAAACAAATAAGAGGATCATATACCCTACACCTATTGTTCTTAAATTAATTTAAACATATGCAGTCAAACTTCAAGCGTATACAGAAGTATGTCATGAAAAATACTTTCATATTATTATAATGTTAGTTCTACGAATTACAGACCATGTCAATAATGTAATGACAAGTAAAAAGAACAGAGTATGTACAAAGAGTTAGACTCACTTTATATGAAACAATCTATTAGTCACATTAATTTTGGTTATCTTACATAAAAAGTCTTACTGTACTAGATGAGCCTTTCCATTTATTTGACTACGAAAATCGAAGCGCAAGTACAATAACAGTTGGTCCTAACTAGTATTCCTTTCGAGAGCTTTGGGACCAATACTCTTACACACAAATGATTGTCTGTAAGCACTACCAAATATAAAATCAAACAATAAGTATAAGAAGTCAAAAATTCTCCTGAGCTCAAGCACACAGGAAGAATAAGGCATGAAATGAACTAATTGATGGGTTAGATATTACACTGGTTGAGATGCAGCCAGAGACACTTCTCCATGTGAGTACAAATACAGGTAAGCTGTCATACTTGTGGGGACAATCAAAGTAAGCCAAGTAGCACACTGTTCATGGAAACAAAAAGGTGAGGACTGCATTAGCCAAATAATGTCAAAATCAATTAATAACATAACTCCAACAAAAAGAACATGTATGAATATATCCTGATGTAAGTTGAAGAAAGGAGATGGTCGCTTAATGCTTAGAATCCAGATTCAGAAAATGCAACAGGCTGACAATTTGAGAAACTACAGTCGGTAAAATATTACGTGGAAATGCAAGACAAATGCGCTTCATACTAGAGATCTACATGTTGCATCACAAAATAATGGATTGACAATTAAATAAATTAAATATTGCAAACTTTTTCACCCAATACCAACATGGACATGGCATGGACAAACTTTAAACCCTTTCACCAACATAACAACTGTATGGGACAGGACAGATATAAAACTCTGTACATAGTAAGCCATGTCACCGCAAATGCGCTTCAAAAGGTAAAGGACTTCCGAAAATCCAAATCATGTTCAGTTAACAAACAGAAAGTACAACTGAGAGAATCAGATAAGCATACCCTCCATATTTCTCGGTGTGATAAATGTGTTTGTGCAAGATCAAACACCTTTGCGTAATTTACTGATGATTGTGCAAAGACCCACAAGTTTACTCCCCATAACCAAATCATCAGAGCCTAAATCAAAAACATGAAGCACAATTACATAATGCTTAGGGTGTATTTTCATTTGCTGTATTTTCTACAGGTAATGGCCTTTGCAAATGGTAGTATACTTCAAAAGGAAACTTACCACAAGAAGTAGTGGATTGTAGTATAAGAAGGCCTCATAAAGAAATAAGTCTCGCAGATCAGCACTCATTCTCATAACAGAGTCCCAACCAATCTGTAACACCAAAGTAATAAGTGAATTAGAATTACACAACAAGAAATTCAGGTATATTGCAAGGAAACGATATGGCAAGATCAAAGCAAGAATACCTTGCAACAGCATAAGCCCCATAGAAGAAACAACACAACCTGAAAAAGGCATGGGTTTATCAGTGATTGGAGAAGTAAAATTGGAGCATGTAAATGTGGAATCAAGACCTTAGGATATTTTATGTAGGTGTAGTAAATACTCCTTATATTCAGCTACACAATTAACACAGGACTAAATCTTAACACTATTTCGAACCATATATTTCATGATAAGTCAACACTATTATCTCGTTGATAAATGCACATTCCAAAGAAGGAAAGAGTTAGACATGTCAAGATTTTTACTGATTTGTGGTTTTGATTTACAAGAAAAGAGCAAACCCAGATTGTAGATTCCCTTTTACCAGTTAACGGTACAGAGGAAATGGGGTCTATGCATCACTAGCAGGAAGGAGTGGGGATATTAATGCATATACCAATTTTCTGGAAAAGACTAGATCCTACGAATCAAGATCACTTCTCCTCAATCCAAATAATGTTTTCCAACTAACAATCACCAGTCCCTTTGTGAGCAAGACAGTCACCAAATTCCATGACATCCTTTACTGCAACTGCAAGGTACTGACCAAACCTCCAATCCAGGACACATTAACATGACTATTTTACAACTTACATAACAATGCTGCACTTTAACCCCAAGCAGGTAAATTAAGCAGGAGTGCAGATAATACTTGCAATCAAATCGATGTCCACGAGAGCTCAAATCCACCACGTTTCGCCGTATCATTGTACCATGAGCTGACGAAGAAGACCACAATACCTTAAACCGCCAGAGGAAGAGCGGCGACGGCATGATCGCGACCGCCGGGATGGCCGACCCCTTCATCTCGCCGGCGCCGGCCCCGAACCCCTCCGCCGCACGAAGCCGCCTCCGCCCTATGCGTGAACCCTACAAACCAGACCAATTAACCCCCCTGCCATAAGCAACCTCCACCCCCGACGGGATCCAACCCCGCCACGCGGCCAAACCAAACCAAACCAAGGCGAATCCAGAGCGCACAAGCCAATTCGCTTACCGAGGAGCGCCCCGACGGATGATTCCGATCTCCACCGTCGACGACGGCGGCGGCGGCAGCGTCTCAAGCAAATTCCCCACCTCCCTCGCCCTCCTCTCCGCCTCGGCGCCTCCTCTACAGAGACGCCGAGAGCGAGCGAGCGCCGCCTGCCGGAACGGAACGGAGCGCGTCGAACGGTGCCGCCGCGGGCGTGGCAGGCGGGCGCCGGCGGCGGCGAGGAGGAGGAGGAGAAGGCGAGCGCGGCGAGATCTGCGAGGGGTTGGGAGGAGGGAGAAGAGAAGAGGAGGAAGAAGCCGTGCGAATGGGAGAAAGGGGATTTTGGAAGGTGAGGAGGCAGACGACGAGTTTGACGTGTAAACAAACAGCAACATGATTTGTCTACTTGGCATTTGGAAATAGTCCCCAAAATGTGGGAGCAATATAATTTGAAACTAAACATTTCAGGTTAAAAGGGGAAAAGCCAATTATTCCTTTTGATCTTATTTTTTATGAATGAGCTAACCAGCATCCTATATTTGAATGCCTTTATGTCCGAAGGGAGTAGTGGTTACTAGTAGTTCCGTTTGTTCTGTGTCTTTGGGCTGAAAATCTTTTGACACAATAGGAAAATCCATTAATAAATTAATAATTAAGTATTAGCTATGATACAAACAAGGAAAATAGATTTAATTAATTTTAAAAGACTTTTGTATATTTTCACGAAACGTATCATTTAGCAATTTAGGAAGCTCGTTTACAAACAATAGGAAAAAAACAAGACTAATGAGCAACCTTACTATTAGACCCTTTTTATTTGGGCTTAGTCTTTTAAGAAGGATTTTTGGCTTATAAGTTTTATAAATAGGTGGTTTAAAACCTTAAATATAATGGTAGAGTCCTGCATTCACTTCAAATAAGACAAAAAAAAATATTCCAACTTAACTTTTCACTTAACAGAGTAAGAGTGTCTTATTTTAAAAAAGCCTAACAGAAAAGCTGACTGGTTGTTTGGGCTTAAACTTTTTAGATTATAGCCGACTTATAAGCCTAAACAAATAGGACCCAAGTTCAACTCTACGTTCAAAATGGGGCTAATTGGATCCATGCCATTGTAATTTTTTAAAACTGAAGATATGTCATCCGTTAGTCAATAACATATAGGACCCACGTGAGTCAATGACATGTTGGTCAGGATGGTATATCTCCAATTTTGAGAAATAGTAATGGCATGGCTCTAATTTTTCCTTCAAAATGTTACAAAGGTTTCAGATGGAATACTAATAAAAATAAGATGGTTCTTAAGGTATAAATTTCCTACTTTCTTCATCTAATTTATAAGCATTTGGGATAATATACGGCATATTCACAATGGTCTGGACAACGGTTCTGCCCAGATTCATTGTATTAGAATGTGTCACATCCCAGTCTAGATGCTTATATTGTTGGATGGTGAGAATATAAATATTGGAGTTACTATGAATTCCAAGCTTCATTAAGTATGTACAGTAGAGTAAAAAGACATTATGGTATGCGACTATCTGATTGAATTAAATATCCATTGGTATAATTGGACTTTAGGTTCAAGTTAGGCATTGACGTTCGGTGCTGGTTTGACTTTTGTTTAATTTCTTGTCACGCTAGTTGGGGTTTATATGAAGAGAGTTTATTTCATATATTAAACACGAATTCTTCATTAACGTTCAATTTGCATCCCCCGGCAAAAAGCAGGGTGGATTCTAGGCTACTAGCCAGATTGTACTTGCTTAACATCCCGGTCCAAACACAAGCTTACTTTGACTCTCTGGATTTAGGAATGATCCAATTGACCTAGCCAGTTTGATCCATTTCCAGTAGGTCAACATGTGAAAGACAAATGGGCATTCTCTGGTGCAGGAAATAGGATGTGCGAAGCAATGAAAAGGATTGTACTACTGAGAAAAGAAATGCCGTATATATTTTTACAAAGTAACGAGAAATTAGTATAGTATCTAACTTTAGTAAAAAAAAATATGTGGCAAATCTCAAAAAGCCCGTAATTTACCAGAAACGGCTTAGCAGCCCAATAGTGGTTCGTTCGACAAACTGTGATGGTCTGGGTGATGGGCCAGATGCTATAGTCCCAGCATACGAACTAGATACATGAGAATATCTGTTAGACACCGTATGCAAAATGCAGTTATCTCTATGAACTTATCTTAGAAGACTAATTCAGCATATTTTGAGAATAACAGAATCATACCAAATATCTTATTATTGCCATTTAAAAAATATTAATCATAAGTACAAGCATCGATGTTCTTCTTGGCTACTCTCTCAGTACGTGAATATAAAAACTTTTAGGTGAATTAGACACATCCTATACTACGAATCTAGATCGATGTTATGTCTAAAACCCCCTTTGATTGAAATGATTTTATGGAGGATTTTTATAGGATTCAAACCTATAGAAGATTTTTCTATGTGCCCATTTGAAACAAAAGGATTGATGATTCCCAATTTCTTTGAAATTCCTATGGAATGTTTCAAGATTTTGGAGAAAATTTACCAAGAGCTCAAACATCTTATGAACTTTTCTTATAAAGTATATCCCTCTTCTCTAATTCATATATTTTTCATGTGATCCTATCAAATGTATTTTATAATACTCTATTTTGCATATTCATTCTTACTGAAATCTTAAGTTTTTTCTATTCCTGTGTTTTAGCATTTCTATGATTCAAGGGGGCTGAATTTGTACTAGTAGAATATATCACATTCATAAAATAAATTTTATATTTGTGGACAAACGTAGTACGATGAATTTATCAGGGCAGCCAGTTAGATGGGGACCTGATGGCGCTCTATGTACTCTGTCATCTCTCATCACTCAGGCTCCTCCAATGGATATCTATAAGCTATCTATAAATTATTTTATAAATTTTTTAATAAAGAAGAGATAAAAACTATCTCTTATTCAAGAGATAGTCTTTTGCACACACTCCAACGTCTAGTGAGGATGACATATAAGGTCATTTTTACTTTTAAGATTTTTGCTAAGAATTAAACCATTGGAGAAGTTATCTTTTAGATGGCTTAGAGATAGTAAGCTATCTCTATTGTTGGAAAAGTCAGTGATCGCATATTTGCACTTGGATTGTCACTTTTACGTCTGCGAGCCAATCATATGAGTAGCTGCACAGCTGCTTGAAAAGAAAAAATCCAATCTAAAAATATTTAAGAGAGTGAAAAAAAAAAGAAGAAAATACTCCTGTATGTCTGGAACGAATCGGTGAGAATGAGAGAATGTGAGACACATCACACATTCCCTGAAAATGCGTTCTTGTCCTAAAAACTGCAAATTTCTGCTTCGCTGAATTTCTTTTTCTTTTTTCCGGGAATGCTTCGCTGCATTTACAGCTTGGGCATTAGAACTGTTGCAAAACCACTCCGTCCGATCAACATTGTAAGATCCAGAATACACACGAGTAAGGAATTATAATTACAAGGAGATTGCTTGGTATTTTACGGTTAGAACCCTTGTATTATTATTATGTGTATTACTAATCATTCATCTCTTACACCTTTTGAGCATGAATCGCGACCAATTATAGCAGCGATCCAGGCCGTCCGATCAGCATTCGGCGGAGACAGCGGTTCAGCAGCGGCTGACCTGGCATGGGTTAACTGCCACGTAAGCGCGCGCGGCCCGATAATAAGTCGATAAGCACACGTGCTAATTTACATTTACATTTACATTTCCCCCCTCCGTCTTCGCCGCCGCCGGTCACCGCGCGATGAGTGACCCGATGACGCCGGCGATGAGGGCGGTGGGATCACCAAGCACGGCGGAGATCACCACCTGCGCCGCGAACCCGGCGATCTCGCAGCAGCGCTTCACCTTCCCCTTCCTCCCCCAATACCCTCCCCCTCCTCCCCTCCCCCCATGGCTGCTCTTCCCCGCCCCCCTTATCACCGGCACCCTCACCGCATCATACAAATTCCCCCCTCCGCCGCCGCCCTTGTTCCGGCCGACGGCGTGCCAGCTATCAACGAGCAAATCCACAACGCAAGCCACATGGAGGCTATAGCTCTTACACCCACTCCGATACGTCCAGCTCCTCCCCCTATTCCCGCACCGGTGGCACGCCGCCGCCGCCTTCGGATGCAGGTACAACCTCACGCCGCCGCCGGCGACGTCGAGGACGTGGGGGAGGGAGGCGCAGCAGGGGTGGAGATCGAAGCCGCAGGAGCGGCAGTGGTAGAGGAAGCCGGTGACGTCACGGCCGCAGGCGTTGCAGTAGCGGTGGGCCGAGGGTGGGCCGGGGGCCCGCGGGAGGAAGACGAAGGAGCAGCGAGGGTAGAACGGGTGGCGGAGAGGCGGAGGAGGAGGAGAGATTGGGATGGCGCACTGGCGGTGGAGGTCGTGGTCGCAGGCGGGGAAGGGGCAGCGGTAGCGGGCGCCGATGCCGACCTCGCGGCAGCCGTCGCAACGGAACGGGGCGTCGGAGTGGATCAGACGGAGGCGGTGCTGCGGGTGGCTGAAGTGGACCACCTCGCCGTATCTCATCTCGATCGATCGATCGATCGTTCGCCGCCGGCGAGGTAAATTCCGATGAGGTGGAGGAGGAGGAGGATGATCAGGGAGGCGGCGAAGAAGGAGGTGTGGGTTGATCATGTATATATGGTTAGTAATCTTGGAGAGGAAGGGTGTCGTAGGGAATTAATGGAATTGGAATCGATTCTATATATATGCTTTACTGTATTGGATTTAGATGTTTGGCTACTTGTGTTGTTCTAAACTTGTAGACCTCTTTTGGAAAAATTTGTAAAGGGGTGTCGTGTCTTAGGCTCCCACCGTTTCGTTATTGGCTTATAAGTCATGTCGAAAACTCAAATTTTTAAACTTAATTTTGAAGTTGATTTTGAGGTTTTTTCATCGTTGTCTAATTTTCAGCCTTAGATTTTAAATCGTAAATAATATGGATGTAAAAGTTTTACCTATAAATTATTTTTAGTTATTTCGTTCATTTTGCTAGGGCTTATTTGAAAAAGCGAAATGATTACACCCTTAGACTGATCGAATTTTACCAGTTTGGAAATGTGGGGGATTTGGATGAATTTTGCTGAACTAATTTCTGCCAAGATTGTAAATAATATTTTGTGTTCCGTGAAAGCTCGAAGGATCGATGAAAGGTACCAAGGAAATATGCACGGTCAAATAGATATTCTGTATCATATATGCTATAGTTTATTGCTGAAATGTAATGTTTGCTACTAACTGGAGTGATCTATAGGTTGTAATATCTCATTTTTAACGTTTAATTTTGATTTTGGCATTGAGCTCTCTCACTTAAATGTGGGTCTAGGCTTTTACAAAATGGTGAAAGGAGATGCTGACACCAGTCACTTAGAAAAAGGCAAAAATAAAAACCTATTGTGTAAAGGGAGACAAATATGTGCCATGAAAGATCATAAACTAGAGGGTTTTTTTTTTTCTGAAACATTTTAAACTGTTTGGGATTTTGGACTCGTACTGTTTGTTTTAATTCCCATCAATTTTGGACAATATACCAACTCTAGATGTTCATCAAGTCCATACTTCCTATTAAAAAAACAAGGCTATTAGTTACATACACCAAGAGGCAAGAATGATCGCAAGACTCAACAAAAATTTTGCAGAGAGTACCATGATTCTTGCTTGATTTTGGTACTACTCACTCTACCCTCCAATCTGCATATGGCCATAGCATTTTTTTTTAACTAATAATTGCTATAGCTTGGCCTATGGGCTAGTACATCAGTTCTTCATCTGCCACCACAATTTCCAGCCACAGCGACTGTTTGTCACTGACAAGAAACACAGGGCATCTCTCCTTTATGTGTGTTGGTGCTGGCATCTGTTCCTCCTCTTGTCCTCCTCTAACGTCAAATTATTCCGGTTCTTCTCTTAACTGCTAATACTTCTTAACAAGTTCAGAAACATCCAATCCCCAGTTTTAGCTTTTCTCCTGGGTGTTTCTTTTTTCTTGTCTTGATGATGGCAAGTGTGTACAAGGATAAGAGCGCACAAATTCTTGATTTCGAAGGAGTATAAGATTGGAATGTCTCCAAAAGACTGATAAATATCTTGTCACCTGAAATTTGGGTGCTGCAAGAATCACTTGTGCAGTTAGGCAGGAATTTGTAATGGATAAGATCATAAGAGAAAATTTTGCTCGGATTATTGCCTCGGGATTGATGCACTAACATAGGTAGAGCCTGAGACATCTTTGTTACTCTGAAAATAGTTTTCCTGACTTGAAATTCTGTAACAGTCGGCATTTGTAAATAGGTGATTTCCCTTTATACTGCTGTCATAAAACTGTGCAAAACAAAAATTTACAACGGCAGTAAGAAATTATCTTTTAAAAGACCTAATGAGTGTTATTTCAATTGTAAACATCTTTAACTTGCACAGATATTTTACAGGCCAGTGGTGCAGTGCGGAAATAGTAAATTGAAACCTAAACTTTTCAATCTGAATAAAATCTGAACTGTTCTGTCAGCTTTCTTTTGATCCTTTCTCAAAGAAACAATGAGCATCTGATCTTTCCCTGAATAACCTTCATTCTGAACTTTCTATTGGACTACTCATGGTGCTGTTGGATCACAAGATTAAGCAAGGAATTGGTTCTGGGAGTAGAACCATTCCTTCATCAATGTGTAGCATGTCAAAAAGAGATGAAAAGTGTAAGGCATTGTAATAATGCAAGGAGATGAGATTATGGAGCACAAAGAACATTGCAAAGCAGAGTTATATGGCTGCCTAGTGGCATTGAGACTCAAGCTTTATCCTGATTCTCATTTTCTTTATAAAAAGCCAGAGACCACTTACCAACCAGAGTGGCCTTTTTGTCAGGAACCAAGATTAACAAGAACAGTGCTCTGCAGGCTTCCAAAGCCTGACGGGTTCAGTGCAGCACAAATGGTTGGAGATTCCCCGGATGAGTCAGATTACAGGATGCATTGCACATCCAGTGGTCGATGCAGATGATGCTTGAGAGAACTGGAACTGGTAGATGTTGTCATTCTAATAATCACATGACAATTTGCAAAGCATATTCGGCTAGGTAGAATTAGTATGGACATAATAATATGGAGTAGCAAATACTACCCCCTCGGGAGATTGAATTATTACTGATATGTTCTCTGAATGTCAGATATTATTGAGTGATGTCAAAGCATATAGAATTGTCCTCCAGATTACTGATTCTTTGTTCCCTCTTTGTTCCTCGAAATCCAGACACAGTTCAGTAGTTTTAGCATCTCAACTTGTCAAGAAGACAAGAACTGATGCAATTTTCAGAGTTTCAGCTTGGTTAACTAGTCCTTTCAAAAATGGATACTGCATAAATATATTGTACTGCCGCATGACTGTACAGTAGAACGTTTTTGATTAGTTTGACACAGCCAAGTTAAGTTCTGAATTAGTAAAAAAAAAAATCATGCGGTTTGATTTGTTGGTGTAAATACTGTGTTGGTGTCTTGTCCAAAATGAGGATATACACGCTACCGTGTGTTCAGTTCCTAACTTTTTTTTCAAACTTCTAATTTTTTCATCACATCAATCTATTATACACGACCTTTCAATCACATCATTCTATTTTACACCTAAACTTTTTAATTTGGATACAACTAATCAACAGCTTGGAAGTCCAACGCAACGAGGAGAGGAGAGTGCAGTTAATGCACTTTGTTGGCGTTTGTTCTTGAAATAATACGCCTTCCACCAACCGAGATGCTTGCTGCTCTGCACCACTTTGCACTCAACCTCATGCAGCTCCAATCGATGCACTTTCACTAGCGAGTAGCAGCAGCCTAGTAGCCTACTACCACTCTCCACTAGCTGAGCAGTGAGCAAGTAGCTCTCGCCGCCATGCTCGGACCAAGCTGAGGAGGAGAGAGGCGGCAGCAAGAAACGCCATGCGCCGCGCGCTCCGGCCGCCGCCAGCTCCGGCTCCGGCCGTGTCGCCATCGCCGTACGCCGACATGTTTGGCGGCGAGGGCGGCGGCATTAGCTCGCCGCCGGCGCCCAACCCAGCGACATCGCCGTCGCCCGCGCCGGCGCCGGCGCCCATGGCGGAATTTGGGCGCGACGCGGCGGCGCCGCCGCCGTCGTCGAGCTCGAGCAGCCTGAGCCCGCCGCTGATCGCGATGCTGGCGGTGGTCGGAGCGGCGCTGCTGGTGGTGCTCTACGCGAGGCTAATCAGCCGCTTGTTCCGCGCCGCGCGCCGGCGGTGGCGCCGCCGCTGCCAGCGCCGCCGTCTTCTCATGATGATCCCGGCGGGCTCCTCCCCCGCCGCCGGCGACGACTCCTCCTTCGCCGCGTTCACAACCTACGACAACTACTACCACACATTCTCCCCCTACGGCCTCGACGACGCCGCCATTAAGTCTCTCCCCTCCGCCCAATTCGTCAAAAATTCCTCTTTTTCCTCGGCGGCGATGTCGGCGCGCGGCGGCGGCGGCGGCGGCGGCGAACGCGAGTGCGCCGTGTGCCTGCTCGAGTTCGCGGACGGCGACGAGCTCCGCGCGCTGCCGCTCTGCGCGCACGCGTTCCACGCCGACTGCATCGACGTGTGGCTTCGCGCGCACGCCTCCTGCCCGCTCTGCCGCGCCGCCGTCGCGCTCCCGCCGCCGGTCGCGTCGCCGGTCGTCCGCGCCGCCCGCCGTTTGAGGCCTAGCCTCGATGACCTCCTCTTCTTCCACCCCGTTCCCCAGCCATCCCAATCCGGCGGCGCCGCCGACGCCGCCGCGGCGGAGATTACGCCGGCGAGCCCCGACCATGTGGGCCCGAGAGACGATTTCCTCCTAAAACGATCCTACTCATTCGGATTCGAGCGTCATCTCCTCGCCGTCGATGCCCCCTCCACCGCATCCCCTCCATGGCGCTACCGATTCAACCTCGCCGGCGGCGGCGACGGAGCAAACCGCCGGAGCTTCTGGAGCAAGCGGTGGCCATCCCCGTTCGGCGGCGGCGGCGCGGCCGCCGCCCGCGTGTTCTCGTTCCGATCCTACCGCTCCGCCGCCGCAAAGTCATCCCCTTTCTCCCGCCGCCGCGGCGGCATCGGCGGCGGCGGTGGCGTCGCCGGCGTTCCGGGCGCACCAGGCGGCGGTTTCTTCATGTCGCTGGCGTCCGAGCCGCCGTCGATCCTCGCTGCGGCGAGGCGGACACGCGCCGCCGCCGCCGCATCGAGCCGGCTCCGGTGCGGCGACCCCGAGGCGCTCCTCTCGCCGGATCGGCTCAGCCGCTAAGATGTTCGACGGCGAGATCGGGGTCGGATTGGATCTGATCTTGGATGGTGGGCCAGGGAGCAGTAATGGCGGGAGTAAATGCAAGGCCTGCAGCTAGGTGGTGAGCTGTGCTGCTGCTCGGGCGGGGAGCTTTAATGGCGGGAGGACGCGAGTCTGTGCTGTTGCTGTCCGCTTCCCGCCAATCTCTCTGCTACTCCCGCCACATGATGCCGTCGTCATCGTCTCGGTTTCAAACTTTCGAATCCCCAGTTCCCCACCACCGGATGGATGGATTCCGAGAAGAAGTCAAAGTCAAAGCCCGCATCTCAGCCGTCCGATCAGAAAACGACGGCCTCCCCGCCGGCCACGTGGAGCATTCGTTTTCTCATCGGACGGCTCGTATTATTTCACTACTATTATTCATGTATTCCTACTTCTATACGTACGGTGCAATGTTGGGTTAAAGCCAAGAAGAAGTTTTGCTTTGTAAATTAAAGTTTCCTTATCTTTTTTTCTCACTGTGGCGGCGGCGGCGCGACACGATCGCCGGCGGCGAGAGGTCGCCGTGGCGGCGGTTGAGGAGGAGGCAATGCATAAATGGGCGGGTGAAATGTGGGGCCAGGCATATGCATGCATGAATGCAATGGGGCCCACAGGGCAGGGTGGGGGTTGTGGTGTGCGAGCGGGATATGCGGGGATACGTTAACTGGGTGTCTCCGAAAGCGGCGACGTTGGTCCTCCACGGACAGCGTGGACCGGGCCCACTGCACTGTCCATCGCTGACCAGTAGTCACTCAAAATCTCAAATGTTGCAGCTCATGGGTAAAAATGCACTCCAAATTGTTTCAAATCAAAAATGCGCTTCTTCTAGGTTGGGTAAAAAGTTGAGTAGGAGTGTCAAAAAAACTTGAGTAGAAGCCTAGAAGGTGAAAGTATTCCACATTATAAACCAAATTAACTGTTTTTCACCTTTCCTAGATGGACTGCCGAATCCTGCCCCTTGACGGTGCAGTGGTTTTCACCAAATTTTGCTTGAATTCGATGTTCTAAAATTGGATACCTGAAGAATTGCTTCGTTTGTTCGTCATCGAAACTTCATACCACACACGCACGTTTTTGCATGTTTCTTTTACCGGATTTCGTTGGAGTCTTGGAGATGCGAACCCTCTCATTAATCGATCGAACCGTGCTCTCCACTCGGCCACCTAGCTTACCAGGATGTACGAAGTCATTCGAATTCAAATTGAATCGTTCCATGTGAAAATCATACGAATTTAGACAGAAACTCACTCTGTTCACACGAGTACACAACTCTTTATATGGATCAATCCGGGTGGGCATCGGTTTAGTAATTGTGATGCATGATCTTGTGCGGAGGAAAGGAAACTAGTGGTCCTCGCTCCTTCGCCGTGACGCCGTCGCGTCGCCATCACCATGATCGATTGGCACTGATGAACACTTTAGCTTGGAGTGATGAGGGAAGGGCTCCATGTGGATGTGGGTGGCCAATGCTTTTAATTCATCGAGTGATGAACACGTCCATACACAGTCCTTAGGCTGATCATGCTAAATCACTCGTCACCCCTTTTAAAAATCTTAAGCCTATCACGTTGGAGTTTTTCCAAAAATCTTAAATCTATTTTGTATTTTTCAACGTTTAATGTCTTAAGTCAGTTGCGGTTGCATGCATAAATTAAATGGGCACACTACTACTAACATGCACATGCATTTCAACCATTGGCTTGTAGCTATAGGGTTTGGCTAAATCCATACAGATAATTAAATTGTTTCGATTAAATTTATGTGTACTGATTCCTTTTTATCCTAGGTGAAAAAAGTAACAGGCTTGAGATTTTTTGACGGAGGGATAGACCAAACACATACTCCATCGATATTTCGTATAAACGCATGCAATTAACCAATGAGGTTCCATTGGAGAATGGGATTCCAGGCGTGATATCCACGAGGCAGACCCACAACACATGTGTACTCACACCTGCACACCTTTTTAATATCGGGGCATAAAATGCAGGCCAACCAAACCCTTATTCTTATGGAACGTATGATCCCAAAGGAAAACCGTAGAAAATTAGCTAGATTTCAATTTTATAGAAGGCGGAAAGTTTAGAAAAATTTTCATGCAATTTGATTTTATTATTGTAAAAATACCTTAAAACCGTTGGTGAAAATCATGCAGGCATAATCCATCGATCACGGTTATTTTAAACTACAAAAATAAATTAATTTGATTTTTTAAAACAAGTTTTGTATAGAAATTTTTTTCAAAAAAACACATTTTTACGCGCGTTGGGAAGTGTGCCATAGAAAAAACATTGTTTAGCCTAGTTGTCCATTTACCTCAAACGAACGCAGCCTTATTTAGCTTCTGCTCTCACCTTTTTACTACCTCCGGTCTTATATATGACGTTACTTTAGTTTTATACTAGAATCTTCAAAACTGACCCACAAGTTTGGGGATCTTATCACAGCTATGTCTATGCTCTCATGAATAGGGCCTAAATCTCATGTTGACTATGAATATTAACAATACTTTCAAGAGGAAAAAAAATGTAAGAGTCAGTTCGAGATGTCCAAAATAGGCTCGCCAAAATTTTAGCCACTTCAATAATATTATCTACTATTCAAATTTAGGCCAAATTTGAGCATTACATTCTAGCTAAAAGACAAATCCCACCATCTCAAAATTAGAAAAAGTTACATTTCGATCTTAAAATAAATACATTACCTACCAGCTAAAAGACAAATATCAAAGTCTCAAATTTAGGCAAATCATATTTTGACCTTAAACCAAATACATTTTAGGAATTTTGGAATTACCATAAAAAATTGGTAAGACCAATTTAGACCTCAAACCAAATTGGCTTTTGACAACCTAGTTATTTGCCTTAGATGGGCCGGGTTTATTATCTTCTTACCTAAGGCTCTGCTTGGATGGCCCGTAATCAGCCGAATACTAGCGTAAATTACACGCCCGTTTTTGCTTCTCTCCCGTCGCGTCAGGCCAATAATGTGTTTGGATTTAGAGTGGAGAGGCGACGAACAAGTGGGACACATGTGATTTTTTTAGTGTTCCTTTGATGACTAGGATGTCATGTTAGCTAAAATCACCGGGAATACTGCCCTGGGACCCAATATAACCTGGTTTTGCAAGCTAGGGGACACAATGTATTGCGGTTTAGGGGACGTTTCGTATACTGGCTGACAAGTTGAGCGACCTCAAGTGGACTTATTTCTGTGGAAAACAAGGTTAGGGCCTAGTACCTGCTTAGATGGGCTGGGCTTCGAACTGAGCCAAACTATGTACGAAGATTGTCGCCGGAGGCTGATAGGCCGCGCCCTCCTCGTTGCCTCCGCCGCCACCGCCGGCCGCCGGCGCGTGCGAATTCAAACCCCCACGCGAGAGGAGGGGCAATCCCACCAGGTAGAACTAGAAGTCGAGCCCTAGGCCCCCTCGCGCCGCCGCCATGGCCTCCCCGTCCTTCTTCTCCTGCTCCTCTGCCTCCCACTGCGGCGCCGCCTTGCCCTTCCCCGCGCCGCCGCGCTCTCGGAGGAGAAGGTCCGGCCTCGCCGGAGAGGGACGCTGCGGCGGCGCGCCAAGGAACGCCGCTCTGGTGGCGGCCGTGGACAGGAGGAGGTTGGTTGCGCGTGGATCTCTTGCTTCGTTTTTTTTCCTTTCTTCCTTAAATGACGATTTTGGTTGCTCCAAATGATATAACCCGCGTAATCGTTGTCGTTGCATGGTGTATGAGCCGATGCTTTATTGATAGTTAATGCTTTGATTTAACATTTCTCTCTGGACTCTGGAAATTATCATGAACCATCGAGATGGACAAACCCAATGGTTTTGTTTTGGTCAAATGCAGCAGAAAAGCTCTTAAGCTTATTGTTCTGCACGAAATTGACAGCCCTATGTTCGTAAGGTGAATGATAACAATTTGAGCTGTCAAATTGCGTTTTTTGGGGAGAGGAGATCCCATTGTTTCAGGAAACAGCAAACTGAGCTAAACCTAATATTCAGTAAAATTTTGCTTGAAATTATGCTGCGTGTGTGTGTGCTACTTATTGTGATGGCTATGTGCGTTGCATTCAACAGGTGTGAGTTTTTTGACCTTCATCAGCAGTTGGTTCCATTTGCCGAATCTTGGGTTTGGCAGCAGTCCATTGTGGCAAGGAGGAAAGGGCTAGTCGGCACAGATGAAGATCACTTGGATACATTAATCGCGCTGCAGCACCCACCAGTTTATACCCTGGGCACTGATAGCACCGAGGATTACCTCCATTTCAATGTTAATGATGCTCCTTTTGAGGTTCACCGCATTGATCGTGGCGGGGAGGTGACATATCATGGCCCTGGACAGGTTTTTATCTTATCCAAAATCCTACTACTCTGTTTCATAATTTTCATCTGCAAGTTGTTGATGACCCGTATGCCTCTCCATTATCTTACTACAATTTCTGATTATTCATCTAGTTATAGCCAGTTAAACTTCAATTATATGTCTAGGTCTTTTTTTTTTGGGTGGAATTATATGTCTAGGTCTAGCTGTGGAAATCTGGTTACAAGAATATGACAAAATCCTGGTGTTCGCTAAGGCAGAAGAGTGTGGCCTTTCTTTCTATTGCATATTCATCTTTGTGCTTGAAATTTGCTTGTAGGTAAGATATGTGTTTCTGACAGTCGCTTTATTGTTTTCTTAGCTTGTAATGTATCCAATTCTCAACTTACGGTATCATCAAATGGACCTACATTGGTACTTCCGATCACTTGAAGAGGTGATCATCCGTGCCCTTCAGTCTGCATTTTCCATAAAGGCATCTAGGGTGGAAGGTCTAACCGGTGTTTGGGTTGGTACGATACTATCCTTCTTTTTGGAAATTGTGAAGTTTCCGAATGTTCAGTGAGATAGAATGAGATGTCACTAATATAGCCCTTTATTTGCTTTGTAGGGAATAAGAAAGTTGCAGCAATAGGGATTCATGTCTCCCGATGGATAGCATATCATGGTTTAGCACTCAATGTAACGACTGACTTAACACCATTTCAACTCATTGTTCCCTGTGGCATAAAAGATCGTGGTGTTGGGAGCATCAAGGAGATATTGCAAATGGCATCTGATGGAAAAGAGATAGATGAAACAGCACTGATTGATAAAGCTTACAGATCCTTGCTTAAAGAGTTCACTGAAGTTTTCCAGCTCTCTTTACATCATAATCCTGACTGGAATCTTCAGTAAAATAGCGATTTCAGTTAACTGCAGAATACTTTATTCGGATTCTTGAAACTCAACTTCCATCAGGAAGGTGGAAACCAGTACAGGAGGATACAGAGGCAGACATTTTTAACTCAAATTGCAAGCTCCTTCAACCTAATAGCACTACAAGTGCATAACTACTCACCCTGTGAGCAAGGTCAAGCTTTTGCTTCACCTGCCAATCCGATAAAGCTATCAGTTTTTAAGATAATGCAGGACAGATGAAAAGTTCAAGCCAGTCAAACCTTCTTTCGGGGTTGAAGTGGATCCATCTGACTTTGTGTCAACACCTGGCCATGGCTTGCAACTGCAGTGCTTCCCCTTTTCAATACCGTCGTAGACGGATGCGACGTGTTTGCCACAGCCACTCCAGGTGAGCTTGCCACATTTGTTGCATTCCACCTTGAAGCACATCCTATGTTCTTCAGGCGCTCCTTCGGTCTCTGGTGCCAAATGTAGGATGTTTGTTGGATAGGTTCGTTTGGTCTTCATGGATTTCAGCATTTTATAGCATCATGTGCTGTTCCTGTTTTCTTGAAGGAACAATGTACAGGTAGGCCGTAGGCTACACCATGTGCTGTTCAATGTAGTCTTTGGTGATGGATACAAAGTTTGGATAATGTGTAAAATCTTGCTGGTAGTGAAACTGTAGATATTCCCTATGCTGATTCTTGGTATATTGCCAATGTGCTTCAGATGAAAACAAGCTTGCAGTACTGCACTCTTGTGTTCTTGTTACCAAGCATGATTAATTCATACGGCATTTCTTGGTTGTATGGTTGAACTACGAAGAGACCAAAGTTTCAATCTTATGATACTATCGACATGAAATTTTGTGCCATGAGCATCATCAGCATAAAACTAAAAAAAATACATATCCTATGATAATTTCGTGACTTGTTTTGTGCCAGTCCAACTGTAGCTATACAACAAATATTCAATTCGGCATGAAATACTCGCCATCTCTTAGAGCTAGGCTAAGTACAACATTTTGACACATCAAAAAATGTTAAATTCACACCAAATTCAAAATCCTCTGTATCAGCTCTTGCTAGGCAAAGCGTGGCATGGAACCATTCGTCGACGGTGAGCTCTGGTCGCTTATCCACACGTCCTGCACCGACACCGGCGACCCTCCGGCCTTTCTCACCGCCGCCGTCACGGTATCCATGCCATTGAAGCCGACGTCGACCGTCATAGGACGGCCGACTCCAGTCCGGGCTACCACCGGCACAGACGCCGGCGCGGCGTCCCTGATCTGGTGGAGCTCGGCGGCGACCTCACTCATGCACGGCCTGACATCCTTCTGGAACGCGAGGCATCGGAACGCGAGCTCGCTGACGTGGCGGACGGAGAGCATGACCCACTCGTCGCCACGGTCAACGAGCGCCGGGTCAACGATGTCGTCAACGCGTCCCTTCCCAATGCGGTCAAGCGCAAGCGAGGCGAGGTTGACCTCGTCCGCAGGGCGTCCGAAGTCAACAACCTTCATAGCGGTGATGAGCTCAAGAAGAACAACACCAAAGCTATACACGTCACTCTTGTCCGACAGGTGGAAATTCTGGTGGTACTCCGGGTCGAGATACCCTGGCGTGCCCTGCGGCGCCGTCGACACATGTGACATCGACGCCTGGAGGCCGCCGACGGCGCGAGAGAGGCCGAAGTCGGCGAGCTTGGGGCGAAGGTCGCCGTCAAGTAGTATGTTGCTCGACTTGATGTCGCGGTGGAGGATCGGTGGCCGCGTGGCGTGTAAATACGCGATCGCGGCCGCCGTCTCCGCCGCGACGCCAAGCCGCGCCCGCCACGGGAGGTCGCCGGCGGCAAGGTGGTTCGACAGTGTGCCATTGGGGACGAACTCGTAGACGAGGATCTGCTCGCCGCGGTCGAGGCAGCAGCCGAGGAGACGGACCAGATTCGGGTGGGACACCGACGAGATGAGCTTCACCTCGTTGAGGAGCACCGCGATGGCCGCGTCGTCCTCACCGTCGTCGTGAAGCCGGCGGCGGAGGCGCTTGATCGCCACCAGCGACGGCGACGGCGACGGAGAGCTCGACGGCAGCTTGCCGACGTAGACGGTGCCGTACGCGCCCGTGCCAAGGCGATGCGTGTGGGAGAAGGAATTGGTGGCGCGAGCAACCTCGTGGTAGGTGTACACCGGCACGCCGCTCGAAGACGCCGCCTCCGAGAGAAGTTTCTTCGCCGTCAGCTTGTCGAAGCCGCGATGGCCGCCGCCGGAGGATCGCCGGCGCACGCAGCAGAGGAGGACTCCGGCAGCCACCACTCCCGCCAAGATGCCTGCAATTAATTAACCAAATCATTCATGTTTATTGTAGTTGGTTAAAGATTAATCCACACCTAATGACTGAACGCCCTGTGATTACGCTAATTAACTTGGAGTACTGAAAGCGGTTTTTGTTCTTTATTTCTCCAACATTGAATATATTGTCATGATATTCCCTGTCGTCAATCTTGTCATGCAGCAAAACAAACTTTTCATTGCTCCAAAAATGTTCTTGCCATTTTCCTTATGATTCCAGGTCAGGAGTCAGCATGCATGGCAGCCATTCCACGTAAGTTTGTAGAAAAAAAAATTTTACGACAAACATGACTTGACCGCAAGCATTTGACTCTACACAGTGACGTACAAGGTACTGTATTGTGACAGATTAGCAATTAAAGTTGGATTATTTTAGACACATAAAACATTAGCATATGATTAATTAAATATTAGCTATTTTAAACTTAAAAATTTATTTATTTATTCTTTTTTAAAAAATTCTACATATAATTTTTTCATACTAACCCGAGAGGAGATTTGACCTCTCCGTGTTCTATGATGTGTTAAATCTTCTTTTAAGTTGCTATGTTATGGGATAAAGATAGTATATCATACCTTTAACGGCTTAGGAGCGTGCACACGATACAATAATTCGAATTGGGTCGAAGAGAATGCAAACTTAATAAAACTCTAGCTATTATGTAAAAGTCAAGCATAAAGGTAAATAGTGTTTTGCTTTTACCTCCAACTATGATAAGGACTTTCTTCATTGAGCTCTTCTTAGCTGCATAAATGGAGGGAAAAAAATTAAATTGATGAGATGAGATCTACATATTTATTCAGTTTGCGAACATGGTATGAATTGGTCATACGCAGGATCATAAATTAGATCAGGTTTTGGGTAGCAGTTGGTTGGTTTTCCGATCAAGAACAAAATTGACTTAATTTATGACAAATGGTGCCTCCACGTGCGTGAGGATATATAGCTCCCACACCCAAATTATCTAGGCATTAAGATGAGAAAATTCAACTGCTATTTGTTCCAAATACAACTCATTGGACCAAAAGTAGGTGGAGTTCAATTTGAGAAGTGGTGTTAGAAAACCCAGGTGCTTTTCTTCTTCTGAAAAAATAATAACTCCAGGTCAAAGAGTTTGATGCGGCTATTTAGTGCCATAGGCATCAATATCACCATATGCATCGTGTCAAATTGGACCAAAATGATTTTTCACAATCAATCCCTGTTGTTCAAATAAATCCGCCATCCTTAAAACTTACTTTATGTTTACAGCTGCATAAACTTCGTCAACTACCTATTCTGTTTTATATTGTAAGAGGTTATGTGTGTGTGTCTATATATATATAACTTTTATATTTTCAAGTCCCCAGTTTGTATTTCAACCAATTGACGTCCCCAATTCCTAGACACCCGCCC